>VZRU01016789.1:46980-96723 GCA_013398155.1 Pedionomus torquatus | reverse complement strand
CTCCTCTTTTTTTTTTTTTTTGTTTTCCTGGAAGCTGATGAAAGTGGAATAAGTGGGCATTAAATATATCCTGTAAGATCAGTCTGGCACATTCTCTTTTCTAGGAGAACTTTCTAGCTTGATCACAAAATAAAACGACTACTTTGGGGCCAGCATGTCACAGATGGACTAAAGAGAGTTACTTTGTGGTCAATTTCTGTTTTCTTATCAGTAAGCCCCCCCGCCTTTTCTCTTGCTTTGCCTCTTTTACATAATTCATTTATAAATGTTGTCAGGGAGAGTTTGCTTTGCTCTTTTTTTTTGTTTGTTTGTTTGGGCAGAGAGCATGATCATGGCATAGTTACTCTATACAAAGTGTTTTGGTAGGAATTGCCTCCTACTACGTGCATGGATAATATCTAGCTTTGTGAATCCATGAATTAAGTTAGAGCTAGACAGAGCAGGTATACAGGTGCTTGCTGGCCTCAGGGTGCAGCACAAGCTTGCAGGAACCCAGCATATTCTGCTAGTCCACCTGGTGGTTTCTAGCCCACCGTGGATGCTGTGTTGATGAGCATGGTTGGGTAGAGGTCAGTTACCACCCTGAAACAGTGTCAGGATATATTCAAAAATTCAGTAAGACCAAGTAAGAGAGAAATGATCTGAGAAGCATCCTCCACTCCCTCACCCCCCTTGGAGCTCAAAAGAAAAGGGAAAGGACATTTCTGCTTCTAGTATTTTCTAAATCCTAGCTCCTTAAAAAAAAGAAATAAAGTACAGGCTCTGGCATCAATTGCAAAATATGGTTGCTTGAATAATGGTTGCTCTCATCTTGCAGCTGTGTACCGTAACTGTTTTGCCAAGGTGCTGGCAAGCATCATACTGTACTTTTAGGAATGTGTCTAGCGGCTGTAAAAGAATTTCTGAGGGCAAAGTCTAGGGAATAAACTACATGACTGTTAGATGAGCAAATATGATAAATGAAAATGTGCCATTAATCATATTTCTCTTTCGTTTGAAATATCAGAACTATGACCTGTAAGTCCAGCAGTGCAGTCTCAGGATTTTTATTCCTGCTGCTGCTGTGCTATCTCTGGAGACCAGCAGTCTGTAATTGAGGTATTATTCACTTCAGTAATATGTACTCTTGAACCTGCCTCTGTTAGTACCCAGTACCTGTGCAGTACGAGTAGAGCCACGTTGTCAGCAGCAGAGGGAACTCTAATAACAGCCTACAAAAGATGCATAAACTCTGCATCAATAACTTCACTTTAAATCTGCACTGGAGATGGGCAAGAAAACAATATATTGCTGTAATTTTCAGAAGCATTTAACATCCAGGTTTACAATGAAAAATAAGAAAATTATATTTTTTTAGAAACAATTACAATTTTATGTGGGTCAGCTGATGTATTTTGATCATATCTTTGAGCTCTGATTTAATTTAACCCATCCAGCTTTTTCGTAGACAAAGCTAATGCTTGCACATCACTTTGTGTTACTAAATGCTGTATAAATACAAACTGGTGTTTAGTTAATGCATGGTGAATAATTCATTAGATGAACAGCATCTAGGATTTGATTTTTTTTTGTCTTTTCCTGTTCTTGAACTGCCCACAGACAGCATTTTTTTTTCTTCGTTTGTTTGCTGGTGAATAATTTCTGTAAATAATCCTTATTCTGCATCATTCTCTGATCAGTTTGCTGAGAATATGCAAAATTTCAACTAAATGCTGCTTTTAGTTGGACAGATGTCATCCATTGCTGCACTGTGCTTCTCTGAAATGCGTGCACATTTCTTTGTTTGCTTCAGTGATCTTGTCTCTGAAATTGCTTGTGAACAACAGGAGGGGGAAAAAATTAGGTGAATTCACTTAGTCATTCTTACTGTTTATATTACAATGCACTTTAGGACTCCAACTTAATTCATGGATTCACAAAGCTAGGTATTATCCATGCCTATAGTAGCAGGCAATTCCTACCAAAACACTTTGCCTAGAGTAACTAAGTTATTTAAAGTGGTATCACTAAACAGGGAGAAGAAATTTAATTCCTCTTTTAAAGTGTGGGGCCCACCAGCTGTGACCACATCACACTTGTTGGCTCTGTGTGAAGGCATTAGTGGTTCCACCAAGCTGGGGCTGTTGGAGGCTCTGATGCTCCAGGTGGCAGAGCAGATTCCCCTGCAAACCAGGGTGAGGACCACAGTGGATCAGCTACTTCTGTGGAGAGGAGGAGTGAGAGAGAGTCTGGCTGAGTATCTGGCTGCTGGCCAGGGTTAACCCTCCACAGAGGAGCACAAAGTCCCTGGAAAAGACTGAAGACAACTGCTAATCTTAGCAAGGATCAAGTGAAACAGCTCATAAAGAAACATGGAAGCATCATTGTTTTCCTCTCCTCTGTGCACTTTACAGGCTTGTGGCCAGGATGCTTATGGTCGAATGTCCCAGGTGCACTTTGTACTAGTTCTGTGGGTTTGTCACAACCAGAAACACAGAATCTGTCCTTGGAAGAGGGCCTTAAACGCATGATTTTCCCTTCCCACAAACACCATGAGCTGGAAAGGGAGCCTCCTTGCCTACTTCCTTTTCTAGCTGAGTGAATCTTTTATATATTCATGCCAGAAGGAGCAGCTTCTCTGTAACTGCTCAGATGCTCCCTTGGTCTGCGTTTTGGGTATTGCCCCAGAGCTAGGGAGCAGTGGCTCTGACGCAATTCACAGAGACTCCCCTTGCCGGGTGAGTGTTCACTGCAAAGCTGCTCTGCTGTCATCTGGAAGTGAATAGCTTTTCCTTTCACAAAGATTGTTCTGGTAAATGTTTTCACAGTGTGTCTCTGAATTTATCTGCTTTGGCCAGGCACACAGAAGACAGCTAAGCTTTTTGATACTGGTGGGCCACTAGCATAAGCCCTGTCAAGACTGTGTCACCTCTGGCCATGGTCAGAAGTAGGACTTGGAGTGAGAAGAGGATTTAAATATTGAAAAGGGAGGCATGTCTCAACATGAAGCATTAGACGAGTGGCAGTTTTGAGTATTGCAGAATCTTCCTATGTCCCACTTTAAGTGCTTAGCTTCCTTTTTAGATCTGAGTAGAATTAATTTATCCAAGGTTACACAAGGAAAAGGGAACTGGTTCTGCGTATCCTGAGCTGCATCCCAGTTGCTTACACATGGGTGTCTGTGGAATATTTTTGATGCTATTGCTGCAGGTCCTTTCCTAAGTAAGAAGGAGCAAGGAGACAGAATGAACTGAAGCCAGTGGAGAGAGCAGGCACAGAGTGAGGGACTAAAAGTTTTGGTATAGAAAGAAAGAGGAGAAAAGAAGGTATGTAGCTGACATCAATTCTCTCTTGGAGATAGAAATGTGCACGAGGTAACTGTGCCCTCAGTTAAAAGCAACAACCTTGCAGAATCAGTTCCCCTGGCACCATGATGCTAAGACAAAAGAGCCAGCTGAGGACCCAACCCAAAATAATAAAACATCCAGGACCAGCAGGCACAGACTCAGCATCAGCATTAGCAGTTGTCAGGAAATGTCCATGTGTTCAAATACTTCTCTGCAGAGAAATTTAAAAACCATGATCATCGTGGAGGGAGGAGTGTGTAAAAAAAATATCAAGGCAAGCAAAAATTGATTTTTTAATTGAGAAATTCTGTCAGGATAATATTTTTCTAACTCTCCCTATGAAACTCCTGAGCAATTGGTAAGGATCAATCAACAGTGTGTTGGAAGGAGGTAGGGGACTGTCAGAAGGAAACACCCCTACTTTCATTGCAGTTTGTGGCAAGATTAGAAGTGGCTTATTAGGAGCCTGAGAGAGCTTCTGCTGGCACATTGCAGGTTATAAACACAGAAGAATTCACTTCCTATCACTGATTGACTAATTATATCTGCATAGTTCAAATGAAGGTGTTCTGAGACATCCCTTCACAGGCAGAGCAGGAATGCGAGCTTCTGCTATTTGATCTTTTCTCTTATATGTAGATTTGATATTCATGAAAAGGAGCAGCAAATAGAGCCAGAATCAGTACAGGCAAATGCTGAGCCAGCTTGCCCAGTGCAGCCCTACCCTGGCATTTCAGCCCTGCTCTGCATAGGCATATACTGACATGACCTGTCACACATCCCATGCAGTTGAATTGTGCCTGTGTCAGCAGAAGTATTTTCAGTTCAAAGCAAGTTATGATTAGTCCCATACTAACTGTGAGCACCACGTGCCGTGTTATTTGGAAATACAGAAAGTCAGGAATGTTGCAAAATTTGTGAACAGAAAATTTTGTCTTGTTAAAGAAACATCCTTAAACTGTAACCATGTCTTGTTTGCATCTTGTCTTCCAAAATGGACACCCTCTGCTATGCCAAGATTCAGACTCTTTTGGGAACTTTATATAAAATATGGTGATTCAACATAAGTGTTTGTGTTTAGCAAAGCTCAGACACACCCACTGGCAGTGCCAACATATGTTAGTTTTGACTTTCTTTTGAGGGAGTTCTAACCTGTGCTACATTTGCTTGAAGTATGCAATGTGCATTGGTATTTAAAACTACCCAAAAGGAAAGCTACTATAATAAACTGAGACCTGTAAAGGCCCTTTCCATCCACCTTTGTAGGAAGAGTCACAATCAATTTTTCTCCTTCCATCCTCTCCTTGTCACCTGGCTCCTGGGAGCCTTACAGTAGCAGCTTAGTTATTCTTATAACAGTACAGGCAAATATTATTTGTGGAGTGAGTCACTTTGTTTCATATGCTGATTTCTATCTTATCGCAGGCTCCGGTCAGAGCCTTTTTAATGATGCTCAAACAGCTGAGTTATTAAAACAATCCCAGAGGCAGCCAAGAGTAAAGGAGCTGGAGTCAGCTGGAGAGACAGGACTGGAGCACTGCCCTACTCCTTCCAGAGCCGTGTAGAGCATGGCTGTGGATGCTGCTCCAGGAGAACAGACTCTGGGAAGGTGTCATGGTTTCAGTTGGGATAGTGCTAGCTTTCTTATTAGCAGCTTATATACTGCTGTGTTTTGGATTTGGGGAGGGAAATACTGTTGATAGAGCTCTGGTGGTTTTTGTTGTTACTAAGCAGTCAAGGCCTTTTCTGCTCCTCACACTGCCCTGCCAGCGAGTAGGCTGGAAGTGGACAAAAAGTTGAAAAAAGACACAGCTGGGACAGCTGACCCCAACTGAGCAGAGATACTCCATACCATGTGGCATCATGCTCTCCCTGTAAAGCTGGAGGAAGAAGAGGGAAGGAGGGTACGTTTAGAGTCATGGTGTCTTCCAAGTAACCACTACATGTGATGGAGCCCTGCTTTCCTGGGGATTGCTGAACACCTGCCAGCTGCTGGGAAGCAGTGAATTAATTCATTTTTTTGTTTTTGTTTTTGTTTTGTTTTGTTTTGTTTTTGTTTGTTTTACTAATTAAACTGTCTGTATCTGAAGCCATGAGTTTTTCTCCCTTTTACTTTTCTAATTCTCTCCTGAGTCCCACCAAGGGGGAGTAAGCAGCTGTGTGATCCTAGCTGCTGCTTGGAGTTAAACCATGACAAAAGGGCAAAGAGCTCTTTGAAGACCGGGGAATGTTGTTTATAATCCCAGCATTAAATTGTATTTAGGGGGTCACTATAGTCTTGTCCCACAGCTTGGCCCCTTTGACTGCTGCAGGAGTCAAAGCGTAAAAAGTGAAAATTCAGTTCTGCCATAAAAGCGAACATGTCACTGCTGCTACAGCAAGTCACCACCCTACAATGGCTTCTGACACAGAGGCATGATTACCTATTATTACTCTAGATAAAAGCAACTTTTTTTGCGCAAAGGCTTGTTATATCTAAACTGAAGTCCTCCGCTGTTTTACTCCACAAGGATGAGTTTTACTGTAGAAGTACTAAATTCAGGCATGCAAGCAGACAAGTGGTGTAATCCACTGCAGTGCCCACATGCACACAGGCTCCCTGCTACTCCTGTGACTGCAGGGAGGAAAGTGAGGACATTCCAGATTTAGTGAGGTCTTGCACCACCAGAATAGCTGATTTTTGAGGAAGGGGCAGGTCGGTGATCCTGGTTATCCCTTTGTAAGTGTCACAAATAGTGTACTTCCTTCATGAAGCAGGAAAGCTCTATGTTTATGTTCCATAAAGGGACTAAGATTTTGACTGGATCCAGCAAAACCTGAATCTTCTCCTGTTCTGATGGGAGATCACAATATTCCTCTGAGATGGTGGCACTCCGTAAGAATGAGAAGAATTTGCTCTCCTATTCCTGCCCTGCTCCTCCCAAGTTCAAGCCTTGAGCAAATGATAATAAGAAATCTGTCTTTGCAATGGATGTACAAAAGTTTATGCTGCATGATTCACATGAAAGAGGAGAGAGAGTAGGAGTGAGATGGCCACTTCCCACTTTATATAAGACTTTGAAAATGTAGGGGACTGAATTAAAATGAAACCTGTGGATCCGCAGGGGAAAAGTCCATCTTTCCTTCTTTAAGAAAAGACATAGTGCTCAGCCTGCAAAATCTTCTCACTTGCAATTCAAGTTTAAGTCCCTTTGTATGTCACAGAGGAAATTCTTTCCCTTTATAATCTTCTTGCTGGCCTATAGGTAATTGAACAGCAGATCCACACAGTAAACCCTTCAAAAGGAATTATGAGGATTACATATCTCATATTCACCTCATTTCACCCTTTGCAGATGTTGAATGCAAGGCATCAGTTTCTTCCTAATCCACATAACTCAGATACGTGGAGTTTTCTGCCAAGACACCTTCCTCATTCTCCGTATTTGCCTAAGAACAGTTTCGGGAGAGAAACAGCTGAACTCAAAAAGCTGTAGAAAACTTAGCTTGAGAAGCAGACTTGGCTTTTTAGGAGGGAAAACCGAGGTCTGGAAGAAAAGAGAGAGGGAAAGTGGGAAATAGTTGAGACCTAGAAGACTTGGCTGGTGAGAGAAGATCATGACCTGATTCATAGGCTGATATATTATCAGTCTTGGTATTTTCTTAAGTAGGCTAAAAGCCAAATAAACATGAATCTCTGGAGTAAAGGCAGAATGTAGTCACATTCTACAGGTATTGAATGGCTGCAGATGCAAGGGAGAGCAGTGAATTTAATTAGTGAAGGCACTTTACAGACTTAAACTAAAAAAGACATTGATTTACAAAAAAGGAAAAGAGTTTCCCTGAGTACACTAAGGCACCAACACCAAGAAATTTGTCAATAGAGTTACCTAATGGATTACAGAGTCTGTTATCTCCTTAGAAATTGGATGACATACAGTAGGACTGAAGTTGGAAAATCTTTACCTACATAAGAAAGCATAGTCAATAAGGAACTTTTTGTAAGCAGGGAATATATACACATTATTTAAAAGCTCAGCAAATGCAACCAGAGTTGTATCTCTGTGGGACAGTGTTGCAGGTCTGCTCAGCTCCAGAGTTTGCAGTGGCAAAGGAAGGCTTGCTGCTTTAGACCAGTTGAAAAGGCACAGTTTAGATTAAGTCAATGGAGAAGTGAACTTTTATAGAAACTAAACACACCTGCCCCTGTGCCAGAGAGTATCAAAAGTGCATTCAGTGACCACAGTGGTGGTGTAGTGTGAATGGACAGAGCCTCCTAAAGACACAGAAGGTCACATCTCTACTACAGAAGGGCACAGGGATTCCTGATTTAGTGGCATGGAACTCCACTGAATTGCTAAGGCAATGGGAAGCCAGGTTTATGAGCCAATTTGCAGCAGTTCAGCAGTGTGACCAGGCTGCTTTCAGGATCTGACCTGCCATATGCTGCCTTGTGCATCAGCTTCTCAGGTGGCTGTGTTTCAGGAGTCCCTCCCTCTGTGATCTGAGAAGTTTGCAAGCTGAGGTACTGCTCAAAAAGGATGTCAGAGACATACCTGAGCTAGCAGTTGGTCATTTTCCCCAGTCTAAGTAGAGTGGCACAGAACTTTGCCTGAGTTCATTGCTTGGTATGGTATTTATTCATTCTGAATATTGCAGCTCATAATGAACTCTGTTCAGCTTCAGTGATGCTGAGCTGATTCCTGAACCTGTCTAGCTTTAGCAAGTCTACAGGATCTGTAACTATCAGAGTGACTGTATTTACCACAGGTGATGTCTAAATCAGTTAGGAAAATAGTACAGAAAGTTAAGAAACCATAGGCTACTCAAAGCTAGGTCTCTTCTATAGACTGCACAATGGTTTAGAAGCTTTTGGAAATGTTCTCCAATAAGTATTTTTACCATAGGAACAACATAAGAGTATTTGTGTTGGCCACCATTTCTTTGTAATTCTGATTTTATTTTCCCTCGTTTCTTTTTCTTTTTTTTTGTATTGTCAGCCTGCCTCCATATTATGGCCAGGAAATATTTTGTTGCACTTTACTTCCTGTGTTTTCAGGGAATAACTAAATCTTTATGTCCATCCTGACAAATAGAGATCATAACTTCTTTGCCCTCAATTTGTTCTGGTGTTATCAATTTCTTATTCATACAGCTGCTCTCATGCTACTCCAATGGCTGATATTTGGGGAACAAACTGAGGAGCGAGAAAAAAAAACAACTCAGGGCCTGGTCCAGTTTCTTTGTAATTTCTTGAGGTCAAAGACTGATTTTTCTTAGGGACAACTGGCATACAAACCTGGTACTAATGCAAAGAGCTTCATACCTCCTGCTGTGGTGTATGAAATTCTTCAATGTGGGTCAACAAAGTTGCATCATGACAGATATCTCTGCAGGTGGAGAATGCAGAAGTGCTGGAGAATATAGAAGTGCATTTAGTATGATCCCTGGCATGTCACACAGCTTGGGGATGTGATAATTTTAAAACTGACCTGAAGAAATTCCTTGTACTGTGGCACAATCCTGCCGTGTTGGAGCCAAGATGAATCTTAGTGCCACAGTAGTAAATGATCCAGATTCAACAAGTAACCAGTTTTAGAGGCATTTTCTTTTCTCATTTCCTGGCTTGGTGTGTTTTTGTATGGAAGAGAGAGACTCCAAAGCTCTAGCCACCTGAGAGTTCTACCTGCAGATAAGTGGATGGCTAGATTAGCAAGCTCAACAAAAGGCTGGATTTTCACGTATTCCTGCAATGTTAATAAAACAAGTATACAACATAGTGTTAAGAGCTGCAATACTGCCTGTGTTGTTCATGCTCAGTGAAGTGCAAACCTAAAAAATCATCCCTTGTTCCCATCAGAAATCCTCATAGAGTTTTACTTTTCTATATTAGAGTGAATACAGGAAGAAGAGCTTAACTCCCCAGAAGACAAGATGTCTGGAAAACGAGGCTGCATATTCTTCGTCACTATGTCAGGTCCATTTTAATATCTTTAAACTTGAAGGCGTGACCCAGAATTATCTATGATCAGCAGTAGGCAAGAACTCATATTTCATCATGTGCTTTTCTACCGGATCCTTAGTTTTACCATCCTTTGAGCTCAGAGCAGCCCATGGAAACAAGGCAAGTGTGGCTGAAAGACAACTTATATCTGTCCAAACTGGATTTGAATTGGGGACTACAGAAAAGGGATGACTTCTGTGGTCCCCTGACTACACTCACAGTTTGTGACAGGCTGTTTCCCTCCTTCATTCTGTCCCCACCTTCAGTGGCATGTCCTTTAAATGAAAGAGTTGGAGTGAACACAGCAGTTCTGATGACTGAGGCTTCATGCAACCCTGTAAATACCAGTAAAGTTTCTGTATAACCATGAAGGACAAGTCTTTTTCATGCAGTGCAAAGAGGCAGAAGTAGGATCCATGGTCTAAGCCAGTTGCTTGCATCTCTCTTTAGAGCATTTGGAGCATGTCCTTCACTGTGACAGGAATAGGTTCTATGAGGAAACCATGTGTGCTTTCTGGTACAGAGAAGACTTCTATCAGTACAACCAGTCACCAGTCTGCTGGAAACATATTTTGCAGAATCCATCTGTGAGGACTATCAGTGACAAAGGAAAAAGAAATGAAGAGTTGCATCTACATGATGTTTTAATTGACAGTCTCTGCACTCCATGCTGGAGATAACTGTCACCAAGGTGACATCAACAATGCTTAAAAGCTGACATCCTGTTTGGACTTTGCAGTCTTTGCACTTCTTATATCTTGAGCATTGTTCTTTTATGCTTTAATGTCCATCTCATTTAATGGACTGGCCTGATATCCATGGTGCAACAGTTCAGTTCTGTCCCACTTGCCTTCATAGGTATGAGCTGGACACTCAGTCTGCACATACCACCATCCACCTGCAGAACAAAAACTGGATTTTCTCTCCTCTCTCTCTCTCTGTACTCTTAAATGGGGAAAGGAGACTTTATGAGTATGAAAGAGACTTTATGAGCATGAAACATCTCGATATGTAGATAAATAGAAGTAAATAGAGATATATGATTAAGGAACAATAGGAAAGTTACAATGTCAAGCACTGAGAAAGAAGAAAATGTCAGCATCAGAAATGCTTGTGCAATCTTAATTTGCCCTGCATGTGAATATATGTTATAAAGTCTTTAATTATACAGCCACATCTTGACCCTATTTTAGACGATGTGCAGGGCAGTCAGTATTTTCTCTCTGGGTCAATACCTTCTCTTCCCCTCCCCTCATGCTCCACGGGTAAGATTAGCCTTTCAGTTAACACGTACTGGTCAAATCTGAAGACAGAATGTGCCATTTCCCTCTCTTCAAGGGTTCTTACCACTCTCATATTTCAGTGTTTCAAAAATGTTTAATGTGTACCCTGGTAAAGTGAGCCACTATGCTTGTGTGGACCGAAAAATTTAACTCCAACAGTCAGCATCCGTGCCCCGAATGTAAAATTCTATGTTTGACGCATTTAATGGTGAAAGAGATTCCAAAATACAACTTGTACAATAGCAGCACTTCTAGATTTCTGCCATTTTTAGAAGGGAAGCACTGGAAATAGGCAATAGCAAAATCATAAAGTCTCCAGTCCAATGCATAAATGGATAAGAGGAATAATTTTGTTTAAGCACACTGAAGTAACCCAGAATTATTACAAAAATGGTTCCATAAACATGGTGTTGTTGGAGTCAGTGTTTATTGGAGCCTGTGTTTATTATTGTTTGATGCCTTTTCTATGAAATGCACTCCGTTTATAAGTAGCACTGAAGAATTCAATAAATAATCTAAAATCTCACCCTGATTGGAAAGCTGGGCTCTTTCTGGCTCCCACATCATTGTAGGTAATAGGCTCTGGGAGCGGAGCTTCATTAAGCTTCTCTTGACAATTCATTTAGCACGTTGAAACCTGGTTTCCTTTCCTGTGGCTGTTTGTGCTTGGCAAGCCTAAAGGGGTCAAAAGTTCCTGAATCTCATTACTTAGTGAGTGGGACTCTGAGCAGGGGAGGGGAACAGAGCATCTCAGAGCATACACTGCTGGGAGAAAATTTCTAGTTCAGGTGGGATTCATCTTACTTATCTTTTACCCTCTGAATCTTAGGTAACTTGATTAAGGTAATCTTTAGGCCCCCAGAGAGAAAGAAGTTAACCAAGCACAAGTCCTCCTCTCTCTGTTAGACATTTTATGAAGATGGATGCCCATCTGGAGGAACCCATCTTTATCTGTTGACTACAGGGAAAACTTTGAGATTAGATGAGATGTATAATGCTCAGATAGCTCATACTTGGGGAAAGAAATCTCTCCTAAGGGCCTGTCTAGTGTTACATTTTCCATTCAAAGGACCAGGGCTTCATCTAGCGGTTTCATCACATTCAATCTTTACTTGTATAACACCTAGCCTTTACTCAGATGGGAGGAATGAATCAGCCTTACTGGAACCTGAAAGTTTCTATTATCTATCAGCATAGTATAGGTCCCAAACCACTTCTTATTGAATGGCTAAAGGTCAGTAACTGTGTTGATGAGGGGGAAAGAGAAAGGTGAAAAGCTATGCACACTGATGCTGCAGCTACTTTAGCTGAATGTTAACTCTGTTAGACAGTGTTATTGTCCTGTATAACTAGAAAAAAATAAATATACATATTTGTTCACTTGTTCATATGCATATTTGTCTGCATTCTGCTTTCAGTAACAACAAAAGAATGATTTTGTTTTACCTGTCACCTCCAGCTTCCTTTCGTACACATATGCTTGTAGTACACAGACTTGTTACCCTTCAGGCTGACAATGAAAATACAAAAACCTCAAGAGAAAATCACCTGGAAAACAATGCAAATCTTCACACAAAGAATACCTTGTGTTGTGCCTGACAGCCCCTCCTTTTTTTTGTATGTTGATAGAAGAAAATGGTGCAGCATAAAAGTTGGGAACTGAAAATGAAAGCAAGAGGAGGACAGAGAAGAAGAAGAATAGTCCAAATGAAAAGAAAATTTGATTGATAATATAATTTGATAACATTACAGTGTTCATAGAAAAGAGCTCTTGGAATTGAAACTAATAATGACTTCAGAGCTGCATAATTTCAATATGTGAAAATAAAGCTGCCTTGAAAAGGAAAGCTAAAGCCAAATTATATACCCAAAGTCTGTTTATAGGAGAACGTTTTTTTGTTCCAGACTGGGCGGTCATAACTCTCCAAGATCAGTGAAGTCTAGCAGGGTTGGGAGGCATCAACAGCAATGTTAAAAGAGCTGCTGTCAAGTGTTTTCTATAGGTTTTAATTTCTTTTTCTTACCTCAGACTATCTATAATAGTCCTTTTGAAGTTCAAGAACACAACACTTCCCTGCTGAGATTATCCTCAACAGTGTAGCACACACAACTGATCCCCTTTTCCCTCATCCCCACCATGACTCATTCATCACATCAGAGAGCCTTTCTGAATGTCTCTCAGTTTATGTTCCTTCCTTCTGAACACAGGATTATTACTGAAGATGACAGCAGAGACACAGTAAGAAGCAGAAAAAGCCCTGCAGACCTGTATATCCCCAAAAGGGAAAGTGACAGAGAGCAGGGAGCTGCCCTCAGCCAAGTTCAGTGCCCATTCAGAGAACTCTGCTATATTATTGATTCTGTCATAGACTCAGTGCACTCTTGGTACCTCCGTTTCATCTTATAAAATAACATTGTCCTTAATAATAATGATGATAATTTATGACAGTACTGGAGTCTGAACAGATTGATGTTTTTTTACTATTGTAACTGGGGACTCTATACAGAGGGTTGATACTCCTCTGTATAGAGAAGGGTACAAACAGCAGACACTACAGCTGTTTCAATGCAACCAATAGCAGTTATCTGTGGGGGTGTTTTAACTTCCTAAACAAATTGACACAGGTTGCATGCACAACGCTCTCAGGGCTATTGTCAGCAAACAGCAATAAGGTAGAGTTTTAATAGTATATTCACTCACATAAAACAGGTTTGAAGCTTCTGTGCTCTTGCACCTGGGGAAAGTGAATTTTAAATTCACCTTCTGGAAGTATTTGTATTGGGTAACTAAGGCTTACACTTCTGCAAATGAGGAATAGAAATACTACCACTAATCATGGTGTAACTGCATGGCTCTCTTGTGAATAGTGAGCTGACAATAAAAGCAGTCTTGGAAAAATGTCATCAAATAATTTTGAATAACAAACTCTTCTGAAGCAATTGCAATCTGCTAGTGGCTATGCTACAAAGCATAGAGAAAAGACCATCAGGCAAATTATTTACTAGCAATTATTCAGCCAGATTTACTGAGAAAGAATCTCAGAAAATGGAGTTCAGCACAAGAGCTTTCATTATACAATTTAATTTATCCTTGTGTGCTGCCATTTCTTGCACTTTTCCCTCATTTCTGAAATCCTTAACCATAGGATTCGGTTAGAAATCTTCACTTTGAAGTAATTAGTAGTAGCGCCTGTACGGACCTTAAAGTCCCCAAAGTAGTCTTTATCTTCAGCAGAAGAGGTATATACTTATTTTGGATGACACTCCCAGCTCCGATCTCCCTGATTGGAATAGAAATAATGAACTTACACTGCAAAAATAGGAAGGCTGTCATATTTGCTTTGCTGTTTCCACTCCAAAGCTCACAGACAGCTAAAGCATCTGCAGAAAAATCCTAAGAAAGAAGGCATTCAGATCTCCTGCATCTGACACTGATACCTTAGTTACAGAATCATATATCTTCCTTAGAAACTGAAAATAGAACCAGAAGAGAGAAGAAAACAGTCCAGGATCTTCTCCTACTCTTCTCCAGTTAACATATGGATCATGACAATTTGTGTGCAGAGAACTGTTTGTTACAACGATATGACCTAAAGCAGCTTCATCTTATAGAATATTCCTACCAGACCCTCCTTCCTCAAAGCTCTGGCAGAATTAAAGGAATAAATGGTTTTGGAAGTGCGAGAACAATTAAGAGGTTGTAATGAAGAACATAAGGGAAGTTGTTAGCTGCGATTTGCAATGAGAGGAGGGAATCAAGTAAGTTAAGAGAAATAGCAAAGCTATTCTCTCACTGACTTCTCAGAGACATGCAAACACAGTACTCAGGGGCACAGGGAATCAAGACCAGAGGCCAGGAGTCTCTGAAAACAAAGGTTTTTGCACTGAGGGTGGATTTGAGTTTTGTCATGTGTAGATGTGTACACCTGCCCTTTAATGAGCACAATGAGGTGGGATGTTTCCAGCAAACTACTGCCGTTACGAAGCTTTCCAGGATGTTGTGGTGTTTTCTTCCTTCCTTCTGGAGCAACAGGCTTCCAGGGGTGCTGAGCATGAACGTGTCAGGGTGGAGAAGATGCTGGTTTGCTTGTGCTTTCTTGATCATTAGAGCCAGACTGACGGTCTGCAGCAAGTGCCAGCTTCCTGCTGCTGTACCATATCCATGTGCTTATTAGTATTTCATTTTGGAGCCTAAGAACATTTCAGAGGCTCCTTGTTTGAGTGAGAACATTTCAGAGGCTCCTTGTTTGAGTCAAAACAAGAAATGGACAGGGGCAATCGTCTGCCTCTGGTGACCAGGCATCCTTGTCATCTGAATGAGTTCTTGCAGCCTGTTAGTTCCCAAGACTAAGTTGCTATTATAGGTATTAATTATTGTAAGGAATATGCTTCTGACTAACTAAATGCTCTCTGGTAGGCACTTTGGAGATGCAGCTGATTTAATGCATGACTGTTGATTGGTGCTTCGGGGGGCAATAGGGTTGTGCTTCATTTCTAGACTTTGGCTGTATGTGACTGAGAAGTCTGACTGTTTCCAAGCTGAGCATTTGTAGCGATTCGTGGGTTGTCTACTCCAAGCTGAAGTTGTTGATACAAATGCAGTTGTGATGGTGCCTAAATAAAGTCATCAGGTGGAAAAAAGATTGTCATTGGTGAGTTTTCCATGTGCCTACAAGGACTTGAAACTGCTGTGGTGAAGTGGGATTGTTTTCAGAACTGTGTTAAAACTCGGTGCATCTCCTTTGAATAGTATTTTAATACTGAAACCAAATCATTGCAACTGCTAAACCAGTATATCTAGCAGAGGTATTGGAGGGGGAGAGGACTTTTCTGTGCTGTCTGAATTATGAGACAGCCTCTGGAGGTATTTCTGACAAAGCTGTTCAAGAGTTTGCAGTTGGAAGGCAGTTGAAATCACAGAATGGTTTGGGTTGGAAGGAACCTTAGAGATCATCTAGTTCCAACCCTCCTGCCACAGTCAGGGACAACTCCTGCTAGACCAGGTTGCTCAAAGCCCCATTCACCCTGATCTTTAACATTTTCAGGGATGGGACTTCTGCCCAGTTCTCTGGGCAACCTGTTCCAGTGCCTCACCACCCTGACAGTAAAGAATTTCTTCCTAATCTTTTATCTGAATTCTCTCTCTTTCAATTTGAAACCATTCCCTCTCATCCTATTGCTCCACTCCCTGATAAAGATTCCCTCCCTGTCTTTCCTGTAGTCCCTTTAGGGACTGGAAGGGGCTATATAATCTCCCTGAAGCCGCCTTTTCTCCAGGCTGAACAACCCTAACTCTCTCAGCCTGTCCTCACAGAAGAGGTGCTTCAGACCTTTGAGCATCTTTGTGGCCTCCTGTGGACTTACTCCACTCCTTCTTATGTTGGGAGTCCCAGAGGTGGACACGGTACTCTAGGTGTGTCTCATGAGAGAGAGAGAGGGAGAGAATAACTTTTCTCGACCTGCCGGTTTTGCAGTCCTACAACATTTGTAAAATTAACAGTTGAAATAAAGTAAAAAAAAAGTAAAAATCCCCAAAGTCTCTGTACCTCATATCCCCTCAGTTGCACAATAACCTCTGTGTTGATAGCCACTGTCAGCTATGACCCAGCTGAGGATGTATCCATTAGATACTCTCTTCTCAGTGCCCTGCTTACATGTAGAAAGGGAAAGTGGGGTACTGGGTTTGGCTGTGATAGAGTTATGTTTCCTCACAGTAACTAGCATAAACCTATGTTTGGTGTTTTGTTGGAAACAGTGTTGATAATACAGGGATGTTTTTGTTATTGCTGAGCAGTGCTCACACAGAGTCAAGGCTTTTTTCGCTTCTCACACCACTGCACCAACAAGTAGGCTGGGAGTGCACAAGAAGCTGTGGGGGTACAGAGCCAGGACAGCTGACCCCAACTAACCAAAGGGATATTTCATACAATATGACACCATGACTTAGCATATAAAGCTGCAGGAAGAAGAAGGAAGGGGCAAGATGAAGGGGATACATTTGGAGTGATGACATTTGTCTTCCCAAGTAACCGTTAAGCGTGATGGAGCACTGCTTTCCTAGAGATGGCTAAACACCTGCCTGCTGATGAGAAGCCATGAAAACATTCCTTGTTTTGCTTTGCTTGTGCATGCAGCTTTTGCTCTACCTATAATCTGCCCTTATCTCAGCCCATGAGTTTTCTCACTTTAACTTTTCTGATTCTCTCCTCCATCCTACTGGGGGGAGTGAGCAAGTGGCTGTGTGGTGATCAGTTGCTGGCTGGGTTTAGACCACAACACCTGGGGACGTTTAGCCCTTGCCATTAGAAAAGACTTATGAGGCAGGAAAAGGAAATGTTGCACTTATCCCAGTGTTGGGATAAGACACAGAGTGCAACTAGAAATTATCTGTATCTGCATGCCAATGTCCACTAAGCCACTGTGTTGTTAAGCTCATTGTAGCGGCACCATAAATATTCCGCAGCACTTTCAGTAGAGGATTATTTTGGGCCTGGCAGAGTTCTTCTAAGGCTTTCCTTTCCTCTCCATTTCCTATGCTCTCAGCTGGGCTCTGAGTTTACCACAGAAGGCTTGCAATCTGCAGCTGTCACAATAACTTTTGTATTGCCTGCAAATACCCATCTTCTTCGTATCCCTCCTGCCAGCCAACTGCCTGCTGTGTATGCTTTATGGATATTTCTATGTTTTCCTCCCGCTCTGCTTAGCAAACATGTTTGTCCTGGCCCATACTAACTATTGTTGGGCTGAATAGCTATAATGAAAGACATGGAGAGAAAGGCATTCAGTTCTTCTTTGGGAAACCTGTGGCTTAACAGCTCATTGCTGGAATTTCCAGGTCATTATTGGTAGCTGTGAAAATGCAGGAAGAAAGAGCAAAGGACTGCCTATGCTATACACTCTGCAGATCTTCCCCAGGCAGCACACCCAAGGCTGGCTGGGAAGGCACAGGACAGTGTTGTGTTTCAGCATCTATCCTTAGGCAGCAGAACTGCTAGCTGGAGCATAGTAGCGCAGCCAGGCTGGCTCTCCCCAGACCTCTCTGTTGCAGGTAGCTGGACATCCTGCTAGGACAGGATAGTACCACTGTGCAGTACTCCCCATAGAGAGCTGTGTGTCGTGGTTTCAGCTAAATTTACCAAAACCTGAGTGACAGATGTCCCCCCCTCCCCCCCTTTGGTCAGAGAGGAGAGGAAGGAGTTAAAGAGATTCAAGAGTTTAGAACAAACTAAACTACTTTAATGAAAATATAAGTAATATAATAAAAAGGAAAATTAGGAAAAAGGGAGTATACAGTATATACAAAACCGTATCAAGCTCCCAGGATGACGNGTTGACCTGTTGATCCTTCAGCTTTTATACAGGGCATGATGCTGATGGGATGGAATACCCCTGTTGGTCCGTTCTGGGTCACCTGTCCTGTCCGCTCCTCCTTGAAGGTGGGACCCTCCAACGGGCAAATGTTGAAAATTATCTGACCTTGGTTCTTCCAGCAATAAGTCTAAACAAGGGCCTCTCTGCATACCATCCCTTGGTATAATCAGGTCTTATCACTGTGAGACGGAACAGCTTTGAACAATGTGCTGTTAATTTCAGAGTTTAGCTAGTTAGAAGAGGCCTAGCTAAGAAAGTAAAACTGTAAAACAGAAAATTGGTTCGTTTTACCTCAAACCAGGACAGTGTGTCTGTATGGAACAGCAAAGTAGGTGCTTGTGGGAAGAATTTTCCCCACAGTTTTCCTCCTGACGGTATCATCTTCTCCCTCATGCCCCCAGCAATTCATGTTAAGAGCAAAAAAGGAAAAGAAAGGCATGCACAATTACCTAGGCTGAAGAAAATCAGCACAAAACAAACACTGGAGAATCCAGTGAGGGTGGAGGAGAGAATAAAGGCACATCAGCAGAAAAAAGTAGGGGCGTATTAAAACAGGTGGTTTTTTTAAGGAAAGAAGAATGTATGAAGAAGGACACCTGAGATGAAGGGTTCTGTAGAGAGGAAGGGAGCTGTGTGTGCATGAAGGACAGTCATGGATGAAAGAAGGGGGTGTGGAGTCTAGGGAGGAGTGGAGACAGAAAGGGAGAGAGGAAGGAAGTGGGCATTGCATGCAAATGGTGAGTGTTGGATTGTCCTGTGAAGCTACAGTGAGAGAAGCCATGGCAAGCAGAGAATTAATAGGCAAGGGCTGTCCATGTGTGTATATGACCTACTTGTAACGACAGGATATGCCTCAAAGGGCTGTGTCTACCTTATATGACAAAAGAACCACCTGGGGAAATAAAAATAATTTAAAAAGCCCAGATATAAAAAGAACCTGGCACTAGGTGTAGGTCATGCTTGTGGGTTTGACAGAACTTAAAAGAAAACATGGGCTCAATAATGTTATTAACCAGCCCATGCTGAAACCCACTGCAGGTGGTGATGCATGTTGAGCTGAAGGGCTGATGCTTAGCTGCAAGCTCTGGCCCAGGCAGAGGTCAGGTGTTACCTGATTCTGCCCGTCCTGTTCCCAAAACAGAGCCCAGCCTGGGGGCTTGCTGGGTGAGTGCTGTATGGGCAGTGAGAGGGCACAGAGGGATGCTGAAGCAGGCTCCGTGGTCCTTTCCTGCAGTCTTACGAGCCTGTGCTGTCACTCACTTGGCAGAAAGCAGGGAAAGTGGTTGCTCTCTGCGAAGAGCTCAAAATGTTTGAGTTTGGGACCTTGCCTGCTCATCTCATAAAAGGCCAAGTTGCTTTCTTTAGCCTCCATCAGCCTTCTACTTATGGAGGACTGTTACTAAAAGAAAATATCTTTTAAAAGGGCATTTTTAAAGAAAGGAAAGGCAATATCGTCAAACAGAAGCTCTGCATTTTGGCATGACTGCCTGTTTTTGGCATCTACATTTTCATATATAATGTTTAGCTGCGAAACTGAATCAGGATTTTGTACCTCTTTTGGTACTGCTCAGTAGCATGAGTACAGAATGATTTGTATGTGCTTGGGAAGAAAACAACCATAAAATTTCACTCTGTGACTATGAGGGCAATCAAACATATAGATGGATATATTTCCTTGAATGGCCACACTCAAAGGTCTTCCCTGACCCACTCATTAAGAGCTAATTTTCTGCACTGGCAGAACTGGGAAGCACTTAGAAGAGACATTATTCTTCCTCCCTTTCTGTCCTGGTTTGAGGTAAAATGAACCAATTTTCTTCTAACCTGGCCTGCTTTCTTAGCTTNACTGGCAGAACTGGGAAGCACTTAGAAGAGACATTATTCTTCCTCCCTTTCCTAAGCACCCTTTGCTTTCTCTGTTTTTACTGCTTCTAACCTGGCCTGCAGTGTGTCACTTCTGCTGCATCTTTTGCCCTGCGTTGACTGAATGTTTAGGCTCTGCTGTTCGTTTGCTCTTGCAGCCTTTCCACCACTTCCTCATTTGGTATGCAGACACTTACACTACCCTCACGAGGAGCTAAAGCGATCTAAATTTGAATTCTATCACAACACCCAGATTATTAAGATACAAATATCTCCTTGGTATAAATGGAGAATAAAATAACAGAGGAGCAAAGCTGCATGTTGGCACCTCAGGAAACTCACTCACACGTGTGCTATTGCACTGTGCAGTAGGGAAGCCTCTGGCTCCTGCTGTGCTGGTGCTTCCTAGAGAGAGGTTTAGTTATGAATCAAATCAAACTTCCCTGCTCCTGAGCCTTTGAAAATAGCGTGAAAACGTGCTCTGCCCCTTCACCCATGATAGAAGAAAGGAAGGTAGGTGCTCAATGAGTGTTAATAACACTTTATTTCCATGGTAACAGCTAAGCTATTAGGCAAAGACATTTCAACAAAGACAGATGCCCCCTCTAAAACAGAAGAGTGAAGAGGCATTTCACCTAACTATAAAGACTTACCTGAGGCATGCCCCTTGGGAGTTTTCTTGCCTTAAATTCCCTCAAGAGTCAAAGCAAAATAGAAGGGTCTCCAGAGAAGATTCAACACAACTAAGGTGTAGCTGTAGGTGTAGGTCAAGGTCACTGTGAAAACCCTCTCACTCTCCAGCGGCTGTAGTGAACCCATAGGACTATCTTCACTGCATATTCCATTTTCACAGCTGGGATGGGTCCCATCTGAGTAGGTTCTGTTGATACCTGGCATTCATCACCCATGATTTTTTGGAGTGGTGACACACTCACAACATCCTGTTGGGTACTACCATGAATGTTATGCTCTTGCCTCCAAAGGGGAGTCATAATAGCTTTTTTAATTTTTTTTTAAATTTTTTTTTTGTCCTAGTGGGCATAGTCTGTGTTTAGGAACCACAAATACCTTTGCTCTGCTAAGAGTATGTGATTAATGAAGAGGGCATGAGTCTTAAAGTCATCTACCAGAAGAGTTAAGCCAATATAATGAGAAGGTAAACAATGTAAGTGTAAGTAAACAGAGAAAGTAAGTAGTACCCTTGAGCCACTGTTTAATCCTGTCATTTTTTCTGGGATGAGGGATATCCTTCAAGTTGGACTGGGTCTTAGGGACTCAGTATAACCTTATATGAATTCACAGATGTGCCTTGTGCATTTCTTTTGGAAATGTTATTGCGTTCTGTTTATTTTTGCAATCAAGCATTGAAAGAATAGTAAACTGCTTGAAGTGATGGCTCTGGCTTCCCAGAGGTACTATGCTGTCATGTCTGATGCCCCTCTGAGACTTTAGGTGACTTAAATGTGTCACAGGACTGTGCCACTCTTTTCGGAGGCTTGTCACTTCAGTGTGGGATAGAAGTAGAGGCAGAAACTAAAAATATTCAAGAATTATACACTGCAGTCTCTCACTGTTTGTGTTTCTAATCCTTTAACTGTATGCAAACTCCTCTTCAAAGCCTAGGTTTCTGGCACAGAACAGATCACTCTTAGTGCTGTGACATGGAAGACATGGAAGACTTGTTCTCTTAAAAGGTCTTTGAATCATGTCAAGGTTTTTTTATTGGAGAAATCACTGATGTGGCTCTTCTTTTGGCAAACACAAGACTTTGGATTTCCAGCCCTTTTTCACAGTCTTCAACATGTATTCCTGATGTGGCCTCCCAAATACTTTCAGGCTTAGGGTCTAAATACTAAAACATCAATGTTTTACTTGTTCAGTTTGTTAGTCAGATACCATCGGCCAAGAGATCAAGAATAAAATGGGGTTCTTAGTCCAGCCAGCTTCCTGTGCTTTTAGTCCTTTGTACAGCCTGAGTTTCTCTGAGTTTTGTGTGCTCACATGCTGCAAAAGCAGTAGTCTGCACTTACCTGTGTGCTTAATAACTTCCCTCCTGTATTGTACCAACAGCATGCAAAGGATCTGATAAGCAGTTAGAAAGATACATGGGGCAGATATAGCTCTCACTAATCAGGGTGAAACCAAAAAAGAAATAATTCAGTTTGCTGCAAAGAAACTTTCTCACTTGTGAACTCAAAAAGCTGCCTTTGGTATTTTTTTTTGTTTGTTTTTTATTTGTCCCTCCCCGCCCCTGTCCCTTCCCCTTGCTGTCCCTAGACTGTACAACTCTTGAGCAGAGTATTTCAACTAGCTCTTACAAGTAATACATTCAGATTACAATTTTCCTAGAGAGGGAAGATGAAAATATATGGCGTGTCAAATCATATATTTTATCTGTCATCTAAACTGTACAATTTTGTAATATCCTTTTATATTTTATAACATTATCATGCATTTTAGATACTGTGCCACATATTTCAGACACCTGCTGTCTGTGATGTATTATGCCAGAACGACTCATGCTGTAACAACTTCTCAGTTATTTTTACCATTTTGTAAAATGATGGAAACTTGCAGCCTTTGGCTGTTGCTCGACTTGCCTTCTGTTACCTGGTAGAAGCCATGGGAATAAAAAAATGGTCTTTTTCGTAACCATGTGGCTAGAAATATAAACAGGAAGTGACCTGAATCAGAAAGAGATGTTGCATCTGAAATAGTGCCACATTCAATTTCCCAGTTGCCAAGTATCCCAAAACAATATTTCAAGTATCCTCTTGTGACTGCTGTGTACCCAGTGCACCATAAAGCAGTTATACTGTCTTGGGCTGATTCAGCACAATTTTCTTGGATCTTAATTGGACCCATAAGTCCTCTGTCATTCCCCTGTGGTGACAGGTGCATGGTCTAGGGAGATGCGATTATATATGTATATTATATACATATACATATATATCTATATTTATATCAGCTCTAGGATTGCACTGAATCCTGGAATCCAGTCTGTGTGAAGTGAGGACAGTCTGATTTGTACAGTGCAGTAGGTGTGTATTTCATGGTCACATTTGGCTGCTGATGTTGGAAGCCATTATCTGTACAAGGCATGTAAACAAAGTAGATTGGCAATGTGTTAAGCCCACTCTGCACAAGTCAAAGTGGTCTGGCAGAGCAGAAGGCAAAGGGAAACAGATGTGCCAAGACAGTTTATTGCCTTGCTTGGCGTCGCCTTACTAGGAACTGGGACAGTTTACCATATCCTGAGTGTTAATCTTTTGGCCAGTAGGAGGGGCAGAACTCTGATCCTGGATGAGACCCCAGGCAGATGCAGGGTGCTTGTACCTGTGCCCTGCAGGCAAGCATGACTTGCCAAGCTGTATTTATAGCCAGATAAATGACAATGTTGGTCTGGCCTTTTGCTTATTGATCAATGTCTGCTGGTAACTTGAAATATTCATGTCTTTTAAGATTAATTGCCACAGGGATATGCAGAGAGCTTGAGACACAATAAACAGCAATTTACCCCTTTCTCTAGGCAAATCTGAAAGGCCTCTGAAGTCCTAAAGCTCAATTTAAGTTTCCTTTGTTTTGAAGCAAGTTTCTTCCTAATTTCATCCAGTTGAAAATATCAAGAAGAAAATGCAAGGTTAGGTGTATTTGGCACATGAAAGTTCAAGATGTAGCTAGAATCCACTGAAAGAACAAGTTGCTGAAACATACCTGGCCATCTACCTGGCCATCTCAAGAGACATGAATCAACACCATGACTTTGGGAGACAGAGTCCAGTTATACCACTGAGATGCTTGTCCATCTCTGGCTTCAGCCTGGATATAATAGGTACAGATGATTCTGTTTTCCTGTTTAAAAATACCATGTAACATGTTGCTGGATAGATTTTAGCCATAGAGATAACAGAAATTGACATTTCTATTTTGTTCTTGTTAGTGGTAGTGGGTGGGGATTTGTGATTTCAGGGGCCCACCACAACAGCCCAGGAGATAAGACTCCAGGACTGCTGACAGAGTGAGCACAGCTCAAGGGTTAACAGGTTGAGCGGTTTCTGCCAATCTGTTTACATACCTCAGACAGGTCTGAGCCCCACTCTGAGATGTTTTGTAGTGGAGCAAACAGCTCTTCTCCTAGGCAAGACTGAAAAAGTCACCTGGCTGCTTCATATGAATGGGTTGGAGATGTTGAGAGCCTTCAACAACCTTTCATTTTATCTAATTCTTTCTCTCTTTCTCAGTCCATTGGTCAACTGATGCCACCACAGCTGTCTCTGAGCTCCAGTCCTGTCCAAAACAGACTTTTTGCTTCTATGTGACGTTTTGCAGACAGCTACATTCTTCTTTTCAAGCTGCAAGTTCATACTTAGACTATTATTCACCCAGCTGACAAATAAGAATTCAAATTGGAAGCGTTTAGTCGATTTCTAAATGTGTGCCCTGGAGGAGGTTCTCCGTTTAGTAAAATCTGCCAGAAAGTAAAACAACTCAGAGACTCCTGTACAGTCTCTGTGGGCAGGTGGACTTTAGACAACGATTAAACGGCAACACCTAAAGTGATGATGCTTTTTTATTATATCCAAAGTAATTATTTGAACATGCTCCAGAATTTTGTTTTCAAAGAAAACATAGTTTAATTTGAAATTAAAATAGATGAAGTGTATCTGGGCAATGGGTACCAGTACACATCTACTCTTCTAATATAGATTATTTGATGCTTTTTAGGCTGGCTAAATAGAAGATCATATAAATATCTCCATCTATGTACATGTTATGGATAATTTTTGCACAAAGGAAGAAAAAACAAGAAAAAGAAGCGCTTGAACAGGCAAATTCCTGAACCAAAAATCAAGCTTTCAGTATGTAAGTAAGATATTAGTATCTCCAGGAAAGGGTTAGGATGGCAAAATCTCCCTCTCTCTCTGTTGGTTCTCTTTCATAGGCACTCTTCTTGCAACACCAAATGCCAAGTTTTACTGGCTATCTTGTATGAAGACAGACATTTTATGATCAAAAGTAAGTTGATAGACTTGATAGCTGTTGTTTGTAAAACTGCAAAGTGAGCACGTCTGTCCTGGTTTGAGGTAAAATGAACCAATTTTCTGTTTTACAGTTTTACTTTCTTAGCTAGGCCTCTTCTAACTAGCTAAACTCTGAAATTAACAGCACATTGTTCAGAACTGTTCCGTCTCACAGTGATAAGACCTGATTATACCAAGGGATGGTATGCAGAGAGGCCCTTGTTTAGACTTATTGCTGGAAGAACCAAGGTCAGATAATTTTCAGCATTTGCCCGTTGGAGGGTCCCACCTGCAAGGAGGAGCGGACGGGACAGGTGACCCAGAACTGACCAACAGGGGTATTCCATTCCATCCGCATCATGCCCCCTATAAAAGCTGAAGGATCAACAGGTCAACTGCCCTTCGCACCCCTTCGCCCTTCCTCGATGGCTGACATCCAAGAAGGACTCTGCCTGTTCGTCTGCCTTTGATCCTGATCCGAGTGTTCCTGACTCCAGATCTGGAATCCGGCTCCTGTCGATCACCGAGTCGAGTTTGGGACTTTTCCTGAAGCCTGCTGGTGACATGGTCGTCATCCTGGGAGCTTGATACGGTTTTGTATATACTGTATACTCCCTTTTTTCCTTTTTTTCCTAAATTTCCTTTTTATTATATTACTTATATTTTCATTAAAGTAGTTTAGTTTGTTCTAAACTCTTGAATCTCTTTAACTCCTTCCTCTCCTCTCTGACCAAAAGCGGGGAGGAGGGGACATCTGTCAATCAGGTTTTGGTAAATTTGGCTGAAACCACGACAATGTCATTATAATCACTTCATCATAAGACCAGAGGCACTTTATGGAAGGTGTAATGAGAGCATTAGTGCTGTTCTTCCAGTGGACTCTGGGGCTGTGATACCAAATGGAGATGGAAGCGCTGGGGTAAAGGGCTCTCAAACACTGCTGAATAGTAAGTTATACCAATGTATGGAATGGTTCATATGCAACTCTTGCGTTGTCACTGCAAAGGGAGTCTGAACAGCCCAGCCTACCATGCCTGACTGCTGAGGAGAACAAAATTCAATGGAGATAGTCAAGGTGTGGGGAAATGACACCCCGCAGGGATGGATATAGCATGGAGGGCAGGGAGATGCATTCATGGCTGCTTCTGGAGTTGTCTTGTTTTCCACCCTGGTGATTTCTTCCAATATAGCTCTGTTTTGGGGTAACGCTCTAATTGGATGGCTTTGTTCTTGTTGTTTTTTTTTTTTACACAAGTGCCTTTTGAAATTTATTGAGTGAGTAGTAACAGAAAATTAGCTGAGTTTTATATTCCAACACAAGCTGAGGTAAGATATTAATTTGACAGCTGGGCTCTACCCCTATTGATTTTAAATTCCAAATGTAAGCGCTGCACTTTGGGGCAGGGTACAGCACACAGCTGTTGAACATCTGTTGACATGCAAAACTGTGCTCAGCCTTGACTGTGAAGGCACAGTTAACACCCTTGTCCTCATGATAATAATGCAGACCCTGCAAGCAAACACCCCTGAATTCTGGGTCTGGATGCATTTGGCTTTGTGTATTCGAGTATTTTCCCTGCTGGACAGGGATCTGTGACAGTTTTTCATCTGTTCAGATTTGCAGGCTGTAACTAAGCAGGAGAAAATCTTGCTGTGTCCTAAATGATGGTGGAATTCTGAGTCTTGGACTGATTTCTGCTCTAAGAGTTTCAGCAGTTTTGAGTCTCCTGTCCTGCATGTCAACAAAATTTAGCCTTCCTCTGTGGTCTGAGGGGGAAGATGGACACCTCTCAGAGACTGTGCAGCATGTGTGACTCTAACATTACACTGAAGGGAGATGAAAGTGCCTGTCTTAGGCCTGGTTGTAAAAGGGGCACACACAATTGTCGGGGATGGAGAGAGCAGACCTTGGGCAGCTAAGATACACATCTGCAGCCGTAACCCTACTTTCTAGCTCAGGCTGAGATTAACAAAATCACTCACCTCTGGTCCACACCAGAAATCTCCTCTCTTTGCTGCTCCAACTTGCCTTTGGCTGCCCAGTTCCAGCCCTACTACAATGGGCAGGCCAACAGTCCTCATGGGCTTATTCTCCTCTCCCTTGTGTTAGTAATGTATGACTGCTGAAATCCACTTGGTTGCAGTCAGACGACCAGCCCGGTCCTTTAAGGAAAATCAGGACATTTTCTTTTTCTGGGAAGGGTTAATAAGGATCTGAAAATGCTTTTTAGATATCTGGTATTATGTGAGTTAGTAGCCATTGGCCTTACAAACCTGAGGTGTAGACAGCTGTCTGTGGAGTTTTTGCCTTACTTTTTCTCTCAAAAGCCAAGAACTTACTGTATGCTCTTCAGGGATTTCCCTGTATGAATGCAGCCTCCATCTGTTCAGTGATGCCAGGTCCCTAAGGCTTCTCTGCTGCTGGGGCAGCGCTAGAGGAGTTGACCCTTAAGCATCATTGTGGTCACCTGTTTGAGTAAGTTCCACTTGTGTGAGCAAAGGTAATAGAAGTTGTGTCTGCTTCTTTAAGAAGGGCCTCTGTGAATTAAAACCAAAAGTGAAAGTGAATCAGAAGAGCCAAAATCTGGAGATAAGTAATTCTGGCTATTCCCATAGACTCTGTGTTTTACTGGATCATTCCTTCAACATCCCTAGTTTCAGCTTTTGCCATTTGTCAATGCACATGCTTAGGAGCAGTACTCAAAATAAATTTACAGCCAGTCTTACTAATGTCTGGCTGTCATCATAGAAGATAACTTGCAGGACCTTGATCCCTGTGGTACTTTGTCCTGCTCTCTTCTTGCTACAGTAAACATTGAAGGATGTCAGACTGACAAATTTTGTAATTTACACAAATTCCAGGAAGATTAAAAACTAAAACCATTGTATGAACCCTCTCTACTGCAATTGATGTGGCAATTGCATGCTATATTAGAAGAAAAGAAGAGGGGGGAAAAAACCTGCAAAGCTGCACTAAGGAAATCCAAACACACAAGTTTCCAAAGAGCAATTAAGAAGACAAAAATAGAGAGCTAGTGGTTTCCCAGCTGCCAAATACTAAATACTATCCAGGGGTTATTGACTATCTGATTAGAATGAAATGGAGCTGAAATGCAATTGATTCAGGAATAAACAATGCATCTATTTAAGGTGATGGCCACAGAAAGCATAAGTGGTGAAAGAGTCCCCAGTCAATTTATCAGGGGTATCTACAGCACTTGCTCATATATATTCAGTATCTTCTCTTGCAATACACCTTCCCTCTACTCTGTTCAAAAATTTAACACCCTATGCAATTTTTCTGAAATTGGAAAAAGGGCTGTGCACATCACAGAAAGGCACTCCTATCTAGCAAGGACTCTACTCAGAGCAAGGAAGATAACATTAATCTTAAAGCTAATTTGCTTACTTGCTATGTACCTTTTGGACTACTGGCTAAGGCAGTATTTTATTGCTCCATGAACATTCAGTTTACAAATCTTCACATAATCTTTTCTTCCGTGCAAACAATCTGAAAGAATGGAAGGAATTTAAGAGTCCATGCAAGACACTTCTTCCTTGCAGCTCATGCTCCTTCTTGTCTGGAAGACAGTTTTTCTTGGCTATCCATGTAAGACTCCAGAGTCCTCTTTCTTTTGTTCTCAATGAGATCATCTACCTCCTCTATAGATGTGGCTTCATGGCCTGCTTATGCTGGCCCTTAAAACCCTTGTGCAAGTACCCTGGGTTTGTGCAGCTGAGAGAGCAGCCAAGTCAGCTCACAGATCCCACAGGAAAATAATTTCACAAAGCATATTTTCAGTTACATCAGCTCAGGATTATCTTTTTCAGCATCAGTATCTGGGTTAATCCATTTAAGTAACCACAACATAAAACTTCCAGGAACATCATTGCTACCTGATTTTCCTGAGAAGCATGCAGCCTCCAAGTGGTGTAGGCATATTGAGCTTCATTTAGTAGCAACAGATTCAATTGCCCTGTATTTTCCCTATCTGATTTTATCAGGACCAGGTCTTCTACTTCAAGCTTTGCATCTATCAAGTTGTAATTGGACAGTTAAAGAAGACAAAGATCTCTTGGTGAGGCATTCCTCAGCTTTACACGGCCACTTGTATATTTATTTTTAAATTGATTGATATTCTCATCTGCTGGCCCATAAGCTCCTGGGCTTAGTTTATGCTAATGACTGACAAGTTTTGCAATTCATCAAGAGCTAAGAACAGACTGTATTTGGTGAAGAGTTCTGCGAGCAATCTGTATTACTCTCTCCCCAGTCTGCTTTATTTTGGGGAGGGAAGAACTGGAAAATTCATGCTTAAAATCATCATATCCCAGTAGTTCAGAAAGGACTCTGTATTATCATTGTTGTTACTTCTTTCTTGGAGAAAAACAGAAAGGAAAAAACAGATGTTTTTTACCCTGTGTATCTTGACCTATTGGCTTGTGATTTGAGTGAAAAATAAGAATCTTAAAAACCGTAACAAGATCTAGCCTTGCCCATAAAAAATATCAAGCACAGTTTTGATAAGACACTGATCCAGAAAAATAGATCCTTGCAAGCAACCAGCTGGGTGATTTGCCGGTGTGTAACAAAGCAAACGTGATCTAACCATAGGTAGTGAAATAAAAAAAAAACTGAAATGAGGCTTTTGTTTTATTATCTTTGGTGGCATTAAGAAGGTCAAGATAAGTTTAGGGGGTGATGGTAAATGACAGTAAAGGATTATTTTAATCTAACGTAGGGAGATGTTAGGATATTGAACACCTAAAAGATAAAATTAATGTACATATGCAGATTTTTTTTTTTTTCAGAGAGGTTAATTAACCACAGCTCTGTGATATAATCAGTATCTCTTGAAGTCTTTACCTAAAAAGTTTTATGAAATACTTATAATTTAAAAAAGGGTATAAACTCTGAAGAGGAACCACTCAATGAAATTTTATGGCTTACATGAGTCATTACAAAATCATAAAGGTGACATTCAGTTTTTCAGTTTGGACTAGGAAACTGCAGTCACAGGGGCTGAATTAACTGACTTTATTTAGTCCAAAATGTTGCTCCCAGAAACTTCTCAAGTCAGAGGTTGTCATAAATGAAGACTCAGCATTGAATGGAATAAATACTTATTTCTGGGGCTTTATAGAAGTTAGGTTATGTCCTGGTTCGAGCTAAAACAGAACCAACTTTCACTCAGTAATTTTACTTCTTCGCTAGGCCTCTTCTAACTGAAATTAGCAGCATATTGTTCAGAAAACTGTTTATTCTGTGATAAGACCTATGTTTATAGTTAGTGCTAAGGAACGGTATGCAAAGAGGCTGTTGCTTACAGTTATTGATATAATAACCAAGGTCAGCTAATTTTGCTGTTTGCCCATTGGAGGGTTGGAAATGGAAAAGTGTAGAGATATTTTACCTGCAGGGAGGAGCTGACAGGAGAGGTGGCCCAAAGCTGGTAGTATTCCATCCCATCTGCCTCATACTTAGTACAAAAGCTAATGGATGAAAGGGTCAGCCCTCTTTCTTCAATGGCCGACATCTGAAGAGGACCCTGTCTGTTAATCTGCCTTTGACCCCAATCTGAGTGTTCCTGACTCCAGATTTGGAATCCAGTTCACATCTGTTGCTGAGTTCAGCCTGGGACTTCCCTATTGCCCGCTGGTGATATCATCCTGGGAACTTGATACGGTTTTGTGTATATTATATCTATGTAATGATTTCCTTTTTATTTTACTATTAATATTTCATCAAAGTAACTTAGTTCCTTGTAAACTCAAAAATATCTTTATTTCTCCTCTTCCTCTTCTTGGAGTGAGAGGCTGGGGGAGAGTATCTGTTGACTGGTAATTGGCCGTTTTGGCCTAAACCATGACAGGTTAATAGGAAAATCACAGGGAATTATAAACCTCCTTTAATATTTTAGGAAAAGAATCATAGGTCTCAGTTTCTTAGAGCTCTTGGTCTTCCTTCAGGTGCCTTCACCTCGTCCTGTGGAAGGATCTTCTGCTGAATGATGAAGTTACAAACATACTCAGGTGACCAGCAAGCTGATTCTCCCTCAATAATCCAACTGATAATGACTTTTCAGATTTTAAACAGACTACATCTGTGAGCTCCTTCTTTCCAAGTCTCTGTTGGTTTCTGTGTTGTGAACTGGGAGAACAGGCAAGTATGGAGTCAGTTGAACTTCATAAACAGCCTGCAGTGGGGGCCCAGAAGGGTCTGAAGTTTTGGCCTGGGAGAAGTAGGACCTAGAGAGGTTGTGCACTCATACTCAGAAAGTATCATCTCAAGTTGAAAAAGCACAAAGGAGAGTGAAACAGGGAGCCTCATTTGTCAGTGGTTTGTGTTTGTGCATGCCAATGGCATGTGCTGATCATCTCAGCAAGACAAGACCCATCGTGCTTTCCCTTACACGTATTTTGTTGTGTTTGTTTCAAGAGCAAGAATTACCTTATTGAACACTATTCCTGATCCAAAATCCAATTAATAAACTCTTTGCAACTGGTATGTAGGTACATTAAAAGACTTAAAAACCTGAAGTAATTTAATTGGGCCTTAAAATGTACTTTAGGTATTTTGTGCCTTACGAAGGCCTCCTCTGCTTATGAAGCAACCTAAAAAGGTTTCCTTGTAATAAGAATATGTTACTTTATTTTTAACAAGAAAAACTTCTGGTACCATGCAGAGACTTTTTAAGCATTATTCTCTCTGAAGGACTTTACTGGATGCAAATGAAAGAAAAAGGAGCTTTTCCAAAATGGAAAAAAAAAATTGCTTTTGAATTCCAAGTATTTTAATGTTTCTGTTTTGGTTTCTTTTCATCTATGCTTAATAATATCAGAAAGGATTTCTATAACGTGGTTGCTATGGTAAAAGCAGACCTATGTCCCATCACACAAACCTTGAACCACGATTAACTGTTTAATGTTATTGCAGCAAAGGAAGATATGAATAGCATGTTAACACCTTCAGAACCAGCAGCCTTTCATCCTAATGGTGCTAGGCAGAGATTTTCCCTTTTCATTAAGCAGATTTAAGGCTGTTCTTTAGCGCACATCAGGTAGCCAGATGGATCCTGACAATGCTTTTCAAGCCATCTTGCTGAACTTACAAATTCATGTATTCAAGGGCCAGAAAGAGATCTGTCTAATATTCTGCCTGGCACATTTAACACAGATTATACAGCTTAAATGAAGAAAAAATAATAACCTAGCTTTATATGATTATTTTTTTCAAGAAATAAATCCAAACTAAATTTTAAGACTTCAAATATTGGACCATTAATTGTGTCCCTTAGAAAGAGAAAATAATAATTTAAAAATACCCCAAAACCCACACACAATGAAAAAAAACCCTGAGCCACTATTATGCCATAGCTAAAGGGAAGAAGGCAGAATGTATTTTTACTGCAGTTTCTGCCAGCTGGTCTTTTACCTAGAAAACCCAGCAGCTCCCTGTCCTTTCTGGTCATTTTTGTGTAAGCAAACCTGCGAGAATATCAGTACAAACAGAGCAGACTAGGACTTTGTTGCAGTGGATGGCTTTCCACTATGCCAAAAGAGATGGTATCTGCCCTTGGATGCTTATACATCAGGGACAGTAATCGATCTTAGTGAACAAAATAAATTGCTGTTGTCTGTTGCAGTATCAGGATGCTGACAGCTGATTTTATTGTTGTTAGGGTATTTGTTCATTTCTTTTTAATATGTATACTGAATTTATTTAAGAAAAAAATAACTAATGATCTAAGGAGATTCATTTATGACAAATTTTCAGATGATACAAATCAGTGTAGAACGACAGACTGCCATCAAGTGACATAAATTTCAGGTAGCTGACGATTTCACCTCTTTCCTCTTTGAGGAGGTAACACCTTTTGATAAGATAAGATTAAATGCTTTTCAAAGTCTTTTATTTAAAATTAGTGTAAATTCACAGGAGAAGTTGAGCAGGTGCTCATGAATGACTGACATTTTGCATTTCCTTCAATATGAAGTAACAGGTCCTCAGTGTGTATAGACAAATTTCTGATTTTTGGAGGTATATATCTTTTTTTTTTTTTTCTTTGTGTATTTCATTGTCTTTGAATAGAACAGTGATCTTCTTAAATTGCATAAAAAATTACTCTCTACTAGTCATATCTTACTTCATGTTCCACCATTTGAAAAGGGATTAATCGTTTAATGCTGTAGTCTCTAAAAAAGTGCTTTGAATTCCTTTTCTGATTATATATTTTTATCTCTCTTCATATCAGTCCTCCAGCTTTATTGCTTTTTCACACAGCTTTACTCCACTTTTATTTGTGGGACTTTTCTTCAGGTGTGTTGAATGAACTCTAGCTGTTTATTTCTGCATTTGATTAGTAACTAATGCTAGACAAGTTTTTTCACTGCTTAACTGCAAACCCTGTTGAACAGTCTTCACCTAAAGGGTCAGATGAAGTTAACTGGTCTTAGATTCTGTTTGCAAAAGAGTGCGGAACCAGGACAGGGAGAAGTGAAAGAGGAGGCATAACACAAGTTCTATAAGGAATAGATAGAAAAAAGGCAGGGAAGGGCAGCACAAAAAACAAAGGTGAACTGTGATAGGGTGGGAATTTATTCCCTAACTACATTGTCTTCTAACTGGAAAAGACTCTGGAGATTTTATAAAACAGTGGTGGCTACTCTGAGTGAGTCCCATCAGTTGTGGTCCCTCAAGGTCCATGGGCCTGGAGTGCTGGATGGATATTTTCAGGCAAGGGCAAGTCAAGCTGCAGAAAAGTATTATTTTAATCTTTCTTTAGCCCCTGGGTAGTAAACAAGCACCAAGTATGGTGAGACAGTGACCATGACTGTGTGCTTAGGCCATCTGTGTATATAAGTGCAGGAAACATGCTGGGGATTCTTAATATGTTTGTTCATTAGTATTCTTCTGCTCTTTTCTTTTTTTTTTTTTTTTTTTTTTTTATTTTTTTTTTTTGGAAAAAAAAAGGAAGTCTTGGCTTGTGCTGACTTGTGGTGTCCATAAATAATGCCCAGGCACAATTTGCTGGGGCAGGCTGTGCCAATAGCCATTTCAACAGCATGGCCACGGCACTGTGAGCTTTGGCTTCTTCCACCTTCAGCAGACTTCCAGTTCAATCCTAGGAGACTCTGTGCCTTCATGCCATCATGTGGCATGCAAAACATACCCGGTATTTTCTGCTATAAGATATACCTTTACACTCAATTCTTTGGATGGGCTGCAACAAAACTTCCCTGTGTTTCAGAGATTTTGAACTGGGAAAAAATAAAAGAAATTAAGCAATAATTGTGCCTTATGGGTTCCATGTGGTGCGGTGCTCTGCAGCCTTAGGAGACCCAAGGTCAAGTGCCATGAAGTGTGGATACATATACAAAGCCAGTCTATATTGTTTGGTCTCAGGACTGCATTTACCAGTATGGACACACCCACTGTCTTAAACTGTTGTCCAAACTTTGGAAATACAAGAGGAAGATTAACTTCCTTTTCTTCTGATTGTAATATATGAGGGCTGGGTTGTGCTGATATTTTTACCTGCTGATTATTATTTTGCCATTGCAGAAGAAAAGTTAGTCTCTAGATTATTTCAGAAATATCACAGTGGTTGCATGACTCTGTCAGCTCAGAGGTGAAGGAAATGCCAGTACACACATACTGTGTACTGTATACATGCACCCATATTCTCTCTGGCTGCATGCAATGCCATTCTAATATACCTCTGTGTCTGGGCTTGACAGACAGAAGCATGGTAAAGAGCCTTTAACAATGAAAGTGGTGGCTTGTGACTGCAAACATCTCCGTTACGCCACTCTTAGAAGACCAAGGCTGGCCTAACAATGTAGAAAGCAAAGATTCAGAGGAACAGTTAAAGGAAAGCAGTCTAGCAAATGTTATAGGAATTCCTTCACTCAGGTGAAAGGCCCTGATTTTTTTTCTTTACATTTTCAGGCGTCTAAATCAAGACCGGTTTCCTTAGAACCCTTACAAAATACCATAAGTTGTGCAAGAAGAAAATAACATTCAGGGAAGAAAATTATTTTGGGAGCAGTATAAATGAGCCTAAGCTGAGGCAGTAACAGATGCACCACAAAACTTCATACTGCTGACCATGCACTTGGGTGGAAGACCTGCTAGCTCGCACTGGTGAATGAACAGAAGGACTGTCTCATTAAGCATGGATTTGGGGAAGAGTTAAAGGACATTATTAAATCACTGAGGCCCTAGAACAAAGATATGAGAACAGGTGGGGATTTCATAAAAGAAGGAGGAGGATGATATGAGGTAAACTTGCTTGATGCTTTAATATCAGCAGGGGAAAACTAAATTAGGGCTGAGAAATCATTCACCACAAGATGGCAAACAGTCACAGTTTCAAGACTGTTTCAGCTGGAGAAGGCTGCCCTAGCATGTACCCTGCTTCCCTTCTGAGGCTAATTATGGATGTTTCCGGAGGCAATTCCCATAAAGCAATTAGGATAGTCATACATAGGTTTTGGTGGTATTGATGCAGTGTGAAGCTCACTAAGCAGCCCAGTATGTGAGCCAGTATCAAGCAATGGCTTAGTCTGAAGGTACTGAAACACACTAAATTCAATGGGCTTTTGATTGGCTCCTCAGGAGCCCAGGAAAGCTCATTCAGCAGTCACTGTGCTGCTAGAGGAGTTTCAAGTAAGACATATGTTTTGGCTAATGGTATCCTTAATCTGAAAACTGGCCATTAGCTGCATTTACCAGAAAGGTTTCATTTGACTTGCGGTCTGCGTTGTTTTGCACCAAAAGATACCCAGGGCAATGGACAGTGTTTATTAGTGCTGTGGCTGCAATGATTCATTGCCCCTGCGTGAGAAAGCTGAGCTGCTAAGAGACAAGTGTTACACTCCCCTTAGTGCTGGTTGGGAAAAAAAGTCTTCTGTACCTCCTATGGATACATTTCAGCCCAAACTTACGCAAAACCCGATGTGCGGTTACAAGATCTGCGAGTACTTACAGCAAGAAACTAAGTTTGCTGTTGTGTTGAGTACGTGTTAAAATACATGCAAAGAAAGCAAAATGATCTGTCCACTCCCTGTGGTTTGAATATCTCTGTAAAAAGACTAAAAAAATAATGAAAAAGTGTAGCTGGACATGAGACATATTGAGGAAAGTGTAATTCTCAGGTAAAGATTAAATACCTTACACTTAAGTTCAGTAATAGTACTAAGTACATGAAAAAAAACCAAACATGTCCTAACCTTCTACTATTCCCAGATGCAGAGCACAGCTGTGCATATAGTTTTCCAGCAAACTACTCTTTGTCTGAAATGAACTCACCATCTGCCCAGTGCCTTTGCCTGGCCACTAAATCACTAATGGCCATCTACAGACCACATCATGGGATTAGAATGGATCTCCCTTGCTACCACCAGCACTGGGATTTCTTCTGCTCTGTAATGCTTGGCGATTGAGATGTTAAGTTTGCTACTCAGCCAAGAAACCACCTCCAGGTATGCTGGCCAAGCAGCCGTCTGGCTTGGGAGAAAGGAGTGGTTTTGTTTTCCTCCAGCTTTGAGTTTTACTACCCAGTGACTGCCAGCAGCCAGCTTTTATCCCACTGGTGTGGACCATACTTCTAAATAAGCTTTGGAAGGAGCCCAGGTCTCTGAAGAGAAGGGCAAGGGTAAGACACTGACAAAAGAGAGGTGGGGGAAGAAGGGGAATGAATCAGCTCAGGGATTCTCAAGAGCCACTGCTTCACCATGGGATTATTAGCATAGCCCCCTTGGGTACCTTGACAGGTCAAGGAGGTCTTTTGCTTCCAAATACCAGAGAAAAAGCCTACAAAGCAAAGAAACAAAAGCTCACTGTTTAGATAATTGCAAGTAGTTAAATATATTATGAAGGCTTCTGCTTGCCAACCTGTTTCCCACAGACCAGTGTGGTGGCAGTGGTGGTCTCCACCTCTGAAGGAATGATTGATTTGCAAACAAGGGCTAATTTTCCCTGCTGCGGTTGGGAGATGTTAAAACTACACTGCTGATAATAAGGCTTGAGTGCAACAGGAGAGGAGAGATGTCAATAGCATTACAATAACTGTGAGGCACTGCAGCAAGCAAGGCTTTTTGTCTGATAAAGCACAGTTTCCTGGAAGAAGTTGGATGCTCTGAAATAAGCATGGTATGAGATTGCCATTTCTGGCTATCAATTTATTAACTCCATGTAGCTTCCTGGAGACCTTAAGTGTTTCTTGCAAAGCAGAATTTACACTTTAGTGCATATTACTAAAACATATAACTTATATTTAGATGGGATCTTTCATCTTGAAGGGACCCTAAGCTCTTTGCAGATTGTCTGTAATGGAATCACTCAGCCACCAGTGACGTGTCTTCATCTCTAGGGCATAATGAAGCAACAAAACTGTTATACAGAGAAAAGAATAACTTCTATCGAAAGCACATGGGAATTCAGGGGGCTAGAAAGTAATTATGCCAAAATGAAGATGGTTGCAGACAGAGCTGAAAAGGGTAGTTAATTCTCTGGGAATAAGAAGCCAGAGTCCTAGACATAGAATGCTGTGATTTTTGCTGAGGCAGGAGAACAACAGTAGCAAATGCACTACTGTAACCCCATCTGCAAAGATTTTTCACCTCCTTAATCCTCCGGGCCAAAGCGTACAGCCCCTCTGGGGTTTGCTGATGAGAGTGTGCAGCAGTCAGCCAAAATGTCTGTCATTAGTAAGGAAGGAGAGAGCCAAGCCTTTCCCAGGCGCAGACAGGAAGGTTTGTGCAGTGAGAAGACAGCTCACGTCCAGGAACATTCCTGCAGCCCTCGGAGGTCAGTACAACTGCTGCACCCCTCCCCACAAAAGCCACAAGTCAGAGGGCATGGCCTCTGGGGTGCCCCCCTGTCCCTGTCTTGGCACTGCAGCACATTAAGCAGCAGAGTGCTTTGCCATCTGCTGTGCTAAATTCAGCCCCTTAAAATGAGTTTGATAATGCAAGTGGTGACCTTAAACATGTGAGGGCAAGACTGGACAGGAATGCCATTTATGAGTTTCTGTATCATGGAAATGACTCTCAAGGCAACCCAAATTGCACATATCTATATCCTTGACACAAGGTACATTTTGTCATAGTGATAATAATCATTAGATTGTTTTGGTCAAAATGACTGTAACCACGTAGCTTTCCTGTTCTTAGTGCTCACAGTTCACCAGACTTAGTTCTTGACTTGTTTCATAAATACTGGAGTAAAGGTTTGTCCTTGTAAGTTTGAAGCACCTTTGTCCCCAGGTTTCAGATGAAGACAGTGCCAGTCTGACATTTAGTCTATCTTTGGCAGTAGAATTTGCAGCTTTTGAGAAAAAATGAGGCAGCCTGAATGAACAGGATTTCCTTGATTTTGAGTCTTGACAGCTGCTAGAAAATCAAATTGATGCTAGGTGACATTTGTTGCTGGGAATATTTCTTTTTCCCCAGTCAAATATATTTATTTTAAAGCACGGTTTTCCCTATTTGCTTTAGTTAATTTTTGCTGTATCAATAGGAACACTTGCTTCTCTTTTCTGAATGAAAAACCAAAATGTTTGATATTTGTGTTGATATTTTAAAAATTAAACTTTCCATTGTTTGTGTTTAGAATCACTGTTAATATTCTGTACATCTACATCTTGCCGTAAATATTTAAAACAACCTCTAAAACAAATTAAAACATTGCCTTGGTTCAGCTGTTGATGAGTTTCTTAGATCAACTTTTCAGCTTAATGGAAAAATGAGTGCATGTCTCAGAATTAGCAAAGCAATTTCCCTGATGCTTTGGGACTTACAGAAAACAGGAAAAAGCAGAAATCTCCACAACAGTATCAGAAATCAACCACTGTGTCTAGATGGTATATGCAGTTCTCTGCATGATGATCTCATCACAGACTTTTGGAGTACTGTGAGTCCATGGTACTGACTGAGTGAAACTGAAACCTTAAGTTATTTGTAATAAAAGTTAATCTGAGTGGAAGAAAATCTCCCATGTCCCTCCCTGCTTCTGACTCATTTTTCATATAAAGCACCTCTAGACTATACTTAGTTGGGAAGGATAGTCTTGTGATTGACAAAACGCTTCTAATTCCCTTCTAGCTCTCCCCAGAAATGCAATATGTTGAAATAAGATGAAGAAAAATTTATTTTTCATAAATTATTTATCATTTCATCACTTCAGGCTTCATCTTCAATTGTTTGTTTTGCTATGGTTGCATGCCATGTTTAACCTTTGTCTCTTTCTAATACTAGCATTCTCTAGCATTGTCTTTCACTGCTACCAGCACTTGTTTCAGGGGCAGGATACTTCCAAATCCATAGAAATACAGCTACAACACATAGTTTGTGGCTACACTGTTCTTGAATGTGGAAAGAATATACAGATATTTTTATGTATGATTGTTTTCATATGAAGTCTAGAGATAGAATGGAAAAGGTCCCCTGGGATTTCTTTGATTCTGCTTTGCCCTGGGCTGGAGCAGGAGGGGCTTCCATGATACTCTTTTCAGTGTTTAGTTCATTCTCTTTTTAAGGATTCTGGTAATGGGTCATCCATTGCTCTCCCTAAGAGCTAGTTCCAATGGAGACATTTTAATGGGCTGCTTGCACTGCAAGAGACTACAAGCCCTACAGATGGGTTCTCCTGAATAGCACCAGGCATGTGAGTTACTGCTGCTCCCCATCAGGTAATACACATAGATGTCCAGCTTTGGTTTCCCTGTACTCATTCCTGTACTTTAATACACATAGAAGCAATTCCTGCCTCCTCTGGTGCTTTTCCTCCTCTGGTGCTTTTTTCCCCTGCCACTCTCCATCATTACACAGCAATGGCACTTGCTGAAGCACCACTGGAGTAGGTCCCTATGGTAACACTGGGAGGCAGGGAGGGAGAGACATTTATGACCATTCTTTATCCTTCTAAGCAGCTTTTATCGCTGCAGTTAATAAAATACTAGCATGGGCAAAAGAAGAGATAAAGCGGCTGCAGACCTGTAAGGCTCACTCTTTTAGGATCCACATTTCTTTTGAGTTCTTGCAAATGCCTTGAGAAGGGGAACTGAACAGCTTTCTGTATGAACAAAGGAACCTGGCCTTTTGTTGACTCCTAGATGAGCAGCTGCAAGAAAATTACTGACCACCTTTTTTCCAGTCTCCTATAGGGCAGCAAGTTCCATATTGGCTGAGTCCTGGACATTTCACAGTGTCAAACTTTTGGCTCAAACTGAGGTATTGCTAATTGTGCTTGAAGTACAGCGTAAGGTTGTGATTTCACACTGCTTTTTGATATTGTCTGAAAAGAATGGCTAAGTTCTGGTATTTCCCAGAATTTCAGGTAACTATTTCCACTGTGTTTCCCACACATACACTAGATATAGAGGTCATCTATTGAGATTTTTTTTTTCATGTGACCGTTTTGGGTTTTACCAATGAGATTTGAGATCTTTACTGTTGTCTTGACTAGGAACAGCCTAGAAACAAGATTATCTAGGTAACTGTCCTCCTACTCAAAAGTGACTGTATGAGATTATTTGGGACTTTAGAATTTCTGAGTTTGAATGAATGATGCAAATGCGACAGAAGGGTTGTCAACAGAAGACCTTTGGCTAATATTACCTGAAAAAGTAGCTGTACTGACCATTTTGAAACACTTTGCTGAATCCATCCCTGATGAGAAGTGACCCGTAATTTCAAAAGTAAATTGTAATTTTCTATACCTAATAGCACATGATCAGGGTGTGTGTATGCCATTCTTTGTGACAGGAGAAGACAAGTCACTTGGAAAGTGCAGTTCTTTCTTTTGCAGTCAGTAGCAGTTTGTCCTTGCTTTGCCCTTCACACTTCTTGCCTCTTTTCTCAAAGATTATGTACGCTGCTGTAGCTCCAATTTGACCAGTAAGGAGACAAGTAGGCCAAATTTATAGTATGTTAGACAATATCATATGTTATACAAGTTAACAGAAAATGCATTAACTCTTTGGACAGATCTTTAAAAATGGTTCAGGATAATTCAGTTTTTCTGATATATAGCTAATGGTTTGGATTCATAATCAATTGCCTGCTGTCAGGTTATGTTTTTGACTAAAACTAACCTGCTTCCTACTATGTTTCTGTTATTTGGCACAAATACAGCAGCTTTGTGACATCAAGTCACCTTACAGACTGGTTGGGTGCATTGTAAGAACGATGGTTGATGGGTATTTTGAGGTGGGTAGCATTAAATATTAAGTTCTTGCTCTTTTTCATTGTTTTATCTATTTTAAAATTCTGATCAGTAACATGAGTGATAATTACAAAATTTCATTATTTATAGGAAACTGTCAGTTTATAAGTATGTAACTGTACAGATGATTTTGTCTGTGACAGCACCTATTAAGCAAAAAAAAGTTAGTGATATCATTCTACAAATACAGAAATCTCTCAATCTTCACTAGCTTATTATTATTATTATTTAAAAGATAGATAAATACAGTATAGCTTAGCTGTATAAATAACATTCTTCACGTGTGGCACAAAAGGACTTTAGGGAAAGTGTTAAAATAGAGACAAAGGAGTTCTGATACCAGGTACTAAATCTTAACCCACATAGGTAAGAAGATACAACTTATGAAAATAGATGAGACTTAAAGTAAAGTAAGATGAGATTTTAATAATATAATAATGAAATTGTAGAAAAGGCTCTACATTGGTACTTGGTGCTAAATGAAATCAGAAAGGTTGAGCAGTTATGTCACATGGCACGTAAGACCACCTCTTGTAAGACTCCTTAACCCCCTTCTGCTGACTTGCCACCATGAAAGGTAACTGAGAAGAGTCCTGTCTGGAGAGAGGTGGAGGAGATGGGGTAGCCTAGGGCCAAAACCTGGGAGAAGGGGAGACAGGAGCAGGGATACTCAAAGAAGTAGAAAATGGCAGGGACAGAGGTGAGCAGGGGAATGAACAATTAATAGAGAAACATGCAATACTTTTTGTCACTTCTGAAACATTAACATATTTTCACCTAGGGGCTGAGCTGAATTACCGTAGGTAATTGTTAATATACTTTTACTGACTAGAGGTAGTACTCCTGGAGTAACCTCAGAGATAAATATGGATCTTTGTGACTAATTTATGCAAGAATAACATGGAAGGGTTATACCCAGCATAGGAGCTGTGTGACATATGTGAGCAGAGCAAATGAGCGTATCAAAAAATTTCTCTGTCCGTTCACTTTGATTTTCCACATCTGCTAAATGGAAGGAAATTACATTAGTCAAGACAAATAGTAACAATCTGGTGTTTTGTTTTGTGGCTTTCAGTCTCACATTTCTCTTTTCAGAGGTGAGGATGCAGGTGATACTGCTTTCCTTTTCCAACCTCTGTGAGCACTACTGAGCTCCATGTGATTCTTCATGCAAGACTGATGGATGACAATGCACCTGACAATGAACTTAATGAGGAGAAAGTCATATTAGCCCACTGTAGTCTAAATGGGAAGTTTGATATATAGAAATGACACTATGTAAGATTAGGGTCAAAAACATATTTTAATTTTTCAATATCCAAATCTTCTAAACCACAGCAAAAACAAGCTTGGAAGAAAGAGAAACGGGACCTATATTCTCCAGAGTAGGTAAGACTTTGGCTGTCTGAACTGACTAACTGAAAAGAGCTGGGGTTTTTGGAGCACAAATAGCTTACAAGTCTTACTACTTTTCCTTCTTTTTAACAAAAAATAGCCAAATAGCCCAGTTATTTATTTTGTCTTAATTTCTTATGAGGTTAAAACTTTTGAGAATGTCTGATATATCCCATCCAGCAATGAGGACTGTAGGCAACGCTATGGGGCCAGCCAGAATTTGGGTGTCCTGACCTCTTCTGGTTGCTTGGTGGTGATACTGGAGTTTATCCAACAGCCTCCTTGCAGCTGTGGCTGTGTCTCTCGGCTGAACAGGAGCACAACTGCTGTGAAATGTATTTAGAAACAGGCAGAATGATTTATGTTATGAATCATGACAAGCGTGATGAGTTCACTTTCTGTATTATAACATCACTTATGCAGTACAAGCACCAGTTTCCTACTACAGTAGCTGGCAGCTCAGTGATGTGATGCTCTATTTCAAGATCTTAGAGCTCTGTGGGCAGTGTGCTGGGCACCTGCAGTGTCACCTTCTCCAGCTGAGACACGCTTACATTCAACTACTTCCTCACTTTTCTTCTTCCCTGAAATTTGAGTTTGGTCTCTGTCCTCTGGCAAGTGCTATCTCTGCCCTCCTGAGGGCTGTCAAGTTGGGCCAAATTTCTACGTGGGACAATGCAGGCCTCTATCTCTGTCTCCCTCGCACTTACAGATAAATGGACTGGAGGAAGATGCTTTTTTCTAAATGGGCTGCTCAGAGAGTGAGACTTATTTACTTTAAATGGGTAACTCTTCGATTCAGTTCTGAAACTCACAGAGTTTTTTTCTTTTAATTTAATTTGATATGTTAGAATTTTTTTCATCTACTATCTCACTAATTTTGGAATGCAGCTAAATTCAGTGAAGTCTCATGGTGGTGCATTTACAAACCAATTACAGGAGCCTAAGAAAATAAGAAAAGGATTTCCCAATGCAGGAGATCTCTTCATCAAGACATTTTCTTCCACAATGCTATAGAAGAAAATCGTATGGAGGCAAATCCGGAATTAAAATAAACAATAATTGTGCAATCATTACTTTTATGATCATACAGCCCTTCTCACCTTTCGGTTGATATTATGCATGTAAAGTAACATGGCACTTGCCTTAAAGTTGAAACATCACACAACAAATAAAGAGCTTCATTCTTCGGCTGTTGAGAATGACTAATGAAATCAGTCACTGCCACAAAAACTTAAGTCAGCTTTCCTGGTGCCTATTTCTGCCCCAGGCAGGGAGGAAGTGAGGAGCACCATAAAACATCATGAGGCACATATAGTTCAGTCCAACCCCTGCTCTTTGCTGGAGGTCTCACTTACATGTAAATTCTTCCTGGGTTCCCCCTGGTTGCTTTATTCCATATTTTCAGTCATTTTCCCTAATGAAACAATCTAGCAGAACTAATCCAAACATGGGCTTAATTAATCAACATTTGGCAGTCTATAACTCCATGCTCCAGTCCAAATTACTTGTGACAACTTTCTTAATGCACAACCAAAATATCTATAGGGAGTCTCTGCCTCAATCAGCTGGCTGGATAACACATCTTCAATTTATTTAATATATTTTAATAAAGCTGCAATAAACTTTTTCTCCCTAGTTGCCCACAGAGAATTTTACAGCAGAAAATGGCATTATGTCATTTTTAGCTCTCTTGAAAAATACCCACAACTTTTTATAATACAATGATGTCTTGCTTGAGTTATGAAAGCAGAGAAGGAAGCCACTGAACTGAGGAACGTACAGGTGCCGGTCATAAGAAAAGGCTGGAACCATACGACAAATGAATGGTTACAGATTTTTTGAATGCTCAACCTGACCCAGTTGTAAGATCTTAGATAAAATCTAAGTTATTTCCACCCTGAGCCTGCTGTTTTCTGGCAGCCTGACAGAATAGGAGAAGAAAAAAAATATATCTTTCCTGATCAGTTAGACATTCAGTTCTGTTGTCATGCTAGAGGAGAAGAAATTGAGTCCACTGCAAGTTTTATGAACAGAAATAATTCATCCTTCTTTTCCGTTGCAGCCTCTCTTTTCAGTTCTGGTTATGTTTTGTTAAAATGAAGGCACGGTTGTCTTATTGTATGGTATAAATTATTTGTTCACTAAACACTCAGGCAGATACATACTTCAGAATTTAAATTCCTGGTCAAATCCAGACCTGAATTTAACTGGAAATTCCTCTCTTCAGAAAGGCTTAAATCTGATCACTACATCTGAGCACTCCTGTCCTGGGAAAGACTAGATATACTGATGGCAACATAGCTGTATTGTCACAGCTTCCCTAGTTTGCAGAGGATCTGCAGGTGGACAAAGACAAGTCCTATCAGTCCTGTGTTCCACAGGTGAGGAAATCAAAATCTGAACTCTGAACTAAATTTTGTATGTGACACCATACAAATCACAAATACTTTCTACACTTTACTTCCTTACCTGTAAAATCAAATTCTTAGTTATTCCTCATCTTAATGAGAACTTTAGTGACTTTGTGCAGTGCTGGGGTGATGAAAATTACTTGTGTAGACTGAATGTTTGTTGTTTGGTTTAGAAAGTGCTATGTATGTAATTCCTATGGGTTTCTGTGTTCACGTTCTGTAAGTTAGATTTCAGTTGGACCTCCATCTTCCCTCACAAGTTTAGGAACTGAGGTAACTGTCAAAAAATTTTAATTTGTCCAGACACCCAAGAACTTGATATCTTAATGAATTCAGATGTCATAGGATCTATGAACCCAAAGATAAACAGAATTTGCAGAGTGCAGTGGCCCTGAAGCTGTCAGTGTGGCCAGTGCAGAGCATTCTTTGTGTATCTCACAGACTGCTCGTGGTTGCTGGATCACAAGAGGAGAAGGAGATGATGCAGAACCTTGCTCCTTCGGGTGATAGACAGAGAATATCACACCAATTTGCATCTGAAATTATTTTAGTCCACCAACTAGAGCTACTTTAAAAAGCTTGAGGGGCAAGGAAGTTGGTATTGTATGCCTCTGCACTGAGTTCCTCTGGAGGTATCATGGCTGGGACTGGGAGCTCAATGAAGACAAATCCAATTTCTACTCTGAAGAAAGGCTGCTTGGAATCAGCTTGGCTCCATCTATTGACTGTTCATTTAAGAAAAAAAAAAAAAACAAAAAAAAAAAAAAAAAAAGAAAAAAAATTACTAGGAAACATGTCTTCTGTTTATCTGTCCTTGCACTGCAGTGCCAAGAGGGTTTGTACCATGTCCCAGAAAGTTATTGAAAAGGGGGAAAAGGCAAGAGGGAGGTGAGTACTGACACACACTTGCAATTGAGTGGAATTTTGGTTAAGTAATCACCCCATATTACCCTAGGTGATGTTTGCAACCCAGTCTGTTTCCTTGTTGTCAAACTTGGACAAAGTCTTTAGAGGGAAAGGGCTGACAGTTCATGGTCTTCTTGGGTTTCCTTCAAGTACAGGTTTCATTCTGACAACCTGGCTACCAGTGTAATGTGTCTCTATGTGACGAGTCTCACAGATTTCTGTTCCAGGTGTGTCTGAGCATGCTACTGTTTGAGTCACAGAAAAAAATATACACTCTTCTTACTGCACTTTATTAAATAGCCAAGCTGATTTTGTGGGGTAAACTTGCAATAAGGAGTACTACTGAAACTGAGTCATACTATCACTGTAATGTAACAGTTCACATATACTTGCGTGGATATCTAAGGAAGGGTGAAGGCAGTATGTGTAAGAGTAACTTCAGAAACAGAAATGGTGATGACTTCTACCAAAGAATCCTAGAGGAATTGGCCGAACAGATCTCTGACTCTTCTTTTTTTCTGAATATAAGGAAGTCACTACAGTTCACAAAGTGTGTACATTTGTTAATACCATCCCAGTGTTCAGAAAGGGCAAGTGTGATAACTAAGATAAGCATAGTAGAATTAGCCTGATAAGGTTCCTTGGCAAAAATGAAGAAATTGATACAGGAATCAGTTGATGCAAGATTAAGTGTGGTAATAGAATTAATACTAGTCAATTTTATTTTTTTTCATAGAAAATAGATCTTGTCAAGGAAACCTAATTTCATTCTTTGATGAGATTATAAGTTTAGTTGATGAGAGAAACTGCATAGACATAATAGACTTTTGTATGGCATTTGACCATGAAATTATTTTAACAAAAAGTGCTATGCAATATCATAAAGTTAACCTTGCAGAGATAAAAGCTAGCTATCTAAAAATTTCAAATACTAGCTGTCAGCAAGGAATCATCATTGAATAAAGATATTTCTAATTGGGGCAAAAGAAGGATCCAAATTAAACTCAGTTCTATTCAAGATTTTCATCAATCATGTGACAGTAAATAACTTTTTTTTTTTTTTTTTTTTTTTTTTTTTTTTTNNNTTTTTTTTTTTTTTTTTTTTTTTTAAGTGCTAAAAAGGATAACGTGATAGCCACACGGGACAAACAATTTCTATTGGATCGGGTAGGAATATTCCCAGCCCAAGACAGGGTAAAACATACATAGCAAGATGCGTCGGGCTCTCCGGGAGGAATGAGGGGCAGCACCTTGGACAGCGGCCATCCCGTGAGGGAGCTGGCAGTGGTGCTGAACGGGAGGTCCAACAGGGTACTGGGGAGAGGAGGAGGAGGAGGAGGAGGTGGAGGGCAGTCTTTGGTGAGAGTATGAGAGAGCAGGGGCAGTATTAACTCCCAAATGTGGCCTTGATGAGATGAATGATAGAACCACGGGCACAACTAGCATATTTTGGAGGGTATATAAATGAGGTGGAAATAAAGGCTGAAGAAAAGGCTGCAGGGGAAGAGCTGTATCTATTTAGCTTGTTAAGAAGCAACAAGGGAGGGGAGGTTATTAAAGACTGTTTCTTTGTGGGGAGAAGTCTGAGTATGAGAGTACACATAGCTTAGAAGAGAAAAGCTTTACAAGAACCAACGGCTGGAAATAGGAACCAGGCAAATTCAAATGAGAAATAAAGGAAAAATGTGAAAGTATAGGGAATTAATCAGTGGGGGGAAAAAAAAACAACAAAAAAACCCCTCCAAAAACCAAAACAAAACCCAAACGAAGAGATGTGTTTCCTTTCTAAAAATATATTCAGATCAAGACTCTATGCCTTCCTGAAAGATACACTTCGGTCAAGCATGAGTTATTTGGCTTAACAGAGGGGTAACTGGGTGAAATTGAATGGTCTGTGATATGCAGAAGGTCAGGAAAGCTGGGATATTGCTCCTTTCTAGCCTTAATCTCTATGAATCTATGAATGTTTGAGTTAGAGCAAGTATTTTTGTACTTGGTTAACATGCATCTCAGATATGATTTATTAAAGCTTTCTATCTTTTCAGTAACACACACTGTCCAGTTAGAGGTCAGAAACAATGACATACATAATGGATAATTATTCAACCAATTTGAGTAATGTTTTAATGATAGTATTGGTCTGTAAGCAGTGGTTACACTGGGTAATGTTCATACATCCTACACGATAAATTATTTGTAAAGAAAATGTTGGTGGAATCATTCTGGATTATGCTTATATCAGAGCCTCATGGTAGTTCACACCACCATCACCACCAAAATATTTTTTTTTTTATGTCAAAGATCTTATTCCTTTCTACTGCACAAATGGGGTAAAGCACTCTGACAGGGAATGTGAACCTTCATCTGCTGACTGTATGATTGTGTTACACAGAAATATGCTTCTAAAAGCTGCTGTGTAGTTAGGAGGTTTTAGTACTTCTCTGCTATTATTACTGTCTTCCATTCTGCAGTGTGTAGACCAGTAAAGTTATTTGTAAGGTGTGTAGATTCCTTGCTCACCACACTCACATGAGTGATCTTTGCCATAGTGAGTGCATTTTTTTAGTGGCTCAAACATTTGCTTACCTATTACGGTGTTTCCCAAACACTGTCCTTTCTTTTATTTACCAAACTGAAAGGTAAAATACATTCAACAGATGAAGGATAATTACTGAACTGATTTTACATGGTTCTCAGCACTCTAATCTCTAGCCCATCATTAAAACACATTTATCTTAAGTCATGGAAGCATATAAATTACAATTTTGTGCATGATGATTTTGTAGTCAATGGTATTATATTGAAACCACTTTTTTTCATTCCATTTTTAAAAAATAAACAATATGTTTGTTTACCCTTGGTGAAGTACTTAAATGTGTGCACATGTGAATTGCACACTTGAAGCATAGGAAACTGTTTCCCTAGGGTTGTCTGTAGTGGTTAAAAAAAAATAAATTAATATTTCCTTAGTGCTTTTTATGCTTAACAATGCAGGGGAAGGAGTTTGCTATCCTTCAGGAGCATACTGCCTCCTGCTCTCCTCTGACTATACCTGAGATACTGGAGGGAGTATCTTCAGGAAACGTTCATCACTGCATTCAGGCAAACTCCTTAGTAACTTCCTTTTGAGTCACAGCAGTGAAAAGTACATTTCTCTCCCCTACTTTCTGACCAGCTACATCAGAGCTGGTGTAGTTTTTGTCAAATGCTGAGTCTGCACTGTGCCTGACATCCAGTAAGCAGTCCTTCAAAGTCCAGAACTTACTGACGTTGTCTGAGGAACATCTCTGTGCATTGTAAATATAAAAGACAAAGCCACTCTCCAAGAAACAAATAGGCAGTTCTGACTAATGTCATGCCTTCAGACATATTCCACTGAGGAGGATCTGATTCCTCACCCTTTCCACTGGACCGTGTTTGGGCAACCTGAACTGCCATCTCTCAGGGCAAGAGTTCTGAGATGCCTCTTTTATTCAGTCTTCCTGTATTGGACACAGGCAGCAAGGTTTATTGGCAGCCCTTTCTATGTCCCAGAGGGAAGATCTGTATCTACATCACCTTGTAACCTTGTAGCATAACTCACAATGTTCTTGCATTTTGTTTTCTTTAGTGTATTCACTCTTTGTATCCCTACCTGGCTGGCAAGGCTGGAGTTAAAGTCTAGGGAATGATCAAGGGTTTTCCAAACTTCAGGGTTGGATGGTGTCTTTTTATTCCCTGCTGTGCTGCTGCTGAGAAAAACAGCTGTGCATGCCATAGCTATTTTCCATCCTGAGCTCTATTTGTGAATTCTGCATGTGACTTTAAGTAGAAACCAGAGTGAATCGTGCTACTACTCCTTTAACCCAAACCCCTGCAGAAAATGATTCTGCTAGCCATTATGCAATCCATATGCCACCCAGTTTCTAGCTGATTTTCATTTAATTGGACTGAGGGCCTGACAGTAGTGC
>VZRU01016789.1:478-46938 GCA_013398155.1 Pedionomus torquatus | reverse complement strand
TGGTGGGTTGGAGGGTTGGTGGTGTTTTTTATGAATGCTGTCTTGCCTTCTTGCCTGCTAAACTTCCTGGCCAAGCTGGGCAGCCTGCCATGGTGATACCATAAAGCCATCTGGAAGAATAAAAAGGAGAAGAAAGTTCCTGTCAACAAAGATGAGACACATAAATAATCATCTCAGCCAAATATGTTAGAGACCAATAACAACATGCTTAATTGTGAAATCACGATACACAGAATAAGAATGCCATTGGTTAAAAAGGCACGCCACCAAGTCTGAGGAGTGTATCACACTGAGTGTCAGCATGGGTTGTGGTAGCAGCATGCAAACCCCTTAGCAGTTTTGACAGCCTCATGCTTTCTTTGTGCGTAACATAATCAGATCAGTTTATCAGAGCTTTTTATATCTACATGCCATTCTCCATCAGATCCATTTCTCAAAGAGGCAGGTTTGTTCCTCTGTTCCGCCAGCAGTCTCTGCATCTCAGCCATGGCTTTTTGTTCAAGAACGATATGTACCATAAGGTGTTTTAATTACTCTCATTACTATACTGCCTATATTGACTGGTTAAGTAGTATCTCACGCTAGGGTGATTTCCTCATTAAGCCCAGGATACAAGCTGCAAAACAGAAGGTACCATATGGTGGATGCAAGAGTCAGGACAATTCTCATGGGAAGGTATAATTTTTAATGGTTTCCTCTGTTTATAAAATAGTTGCATAAGATCTTACTGCTGAACTAACAAATGCTGCACAGTCTATGCTTTCACAGCCCTAGACAATACGTCTCATTCCTTGCATGCCTGCACCTATTTGAGATCCAGGTGCTTTCCTACATGGCCTCATAATTGAGTTTGCTCCTCAGCATTGCATAACTCTTTCGAGCAGGAGCTGCACTGACCAGTTGTTTTGCTTTCAGCTTCTCCCTTCTCAACAGATCTTCTGAGACTGCTCAGGACATACTTAACCTGGTTGTTGTGTCAGTTAGGACACTGGTGCCTTGTTTTCTAAAGGCTTAATGACCCAAATGGTGTCTTTTTTTGAACACCAGAATATTTTATCACAAACTGATGTGTTTTGACTCTCAGTATGACACTTCCCTTTGGAATTCTTTAACTGCTACTGCTGTGGGTAGCAGTCAGGGTCTTTCAGGTCAATATAAATATGTATGTTATATATATATTTTATTTTTTTTTTTAATAAAAAAAAATTGTAACTGAGAAACCAGCTTAGAGAATCTTATGTTTATACTGACTGGAAATTGTGTAGGGAGGCAATATGTATAGAAATTCACTAAAGTCCAATTAATTCTTTCCTAATTCCAGTAACAATCTAGCTGACTGTGCCTGTCTTCAAATGTGTGTTGTCAAATTTGTTCTCTTTTCCGAAATTGTTTGTTTAAAGCAAGTAAGACACCCTTACGGAGAAGCTATTATACTTCTATTTCAACGGTAATAACTAGCATGCAACTATTACTATTCCAGCTAGTGAGCAGACAGAATTATTCTGAGTAGGAGAAATATGAAGTAGGACATATGCTCTGTTATTTTTTTGTTATTTCTTTCCTGGAAATCTGAGACATCTGTACTAATGAAAGGATTACCCAATGCCCTTGCTGATATTCCTGGGAACAGAACTCAATTAGATCACAGTGTTGTTGTATTTGTTCATCACCGAGAATGGAAAAGCAGATGCTTGATTTAAGTTTCAACCTATCTGAAATATTCAGAGGTTCTATGGTCAGCCTCCTGGAGAGATACCCACCTTCACAACTGAACAAGCACTTTCCCACTCACTTTCCTCACTACTAATATGAAATGTACAAGATAAATTCTGTTCTGTGCTAACTTCTCAGCATGATGTTCTGCCCTGTCCCCTGTCAATGCTTATTTTTTCAGGTCTGACTTTGGGTGAAATTTGGCAATGCATTTGAATCTCAGTAATAATTCTGTTCATGATGCAGGATTCAGGTATTTTTCAGTTCTTTCTCTCATATATGGATTGGTTTTGAGCTACTGGGAGGAAAAAGTAAGTGAAATTTGTCACTGATGAGATTTGGAGTATGACTGTAAACCACCGGTAACTCTGCTTTCCATCTTTTTCAGAATATATTCTGTCTTCATCTTTGGATCATGTCACAAAATTTCTAAGTCTATTAGGATTTTCCTCAGACAGAAACTTCCAAGAACATCACCAGACATGATAGGAAAGCAACTGGAGTTTCCTTTTACAATACTAAGATTTACTGAGATAATGAACACGCACAAATAAGTAAAAAGGGAAAAGGAGTTTCATTAGGAATACCACTTGTAGAAAAGCCACAAGAACCTTACATTCCTTAGTAGCCCTGAATTTTTTTTCCATAGTACTCACAACAAAACCTGAAACCCATGTTTAACATGGAGGTGAAAAACTGGTTTGTTATACTCTTACCTGCTGTTCCCCCTATAATGTTACATCTATCAGTTAGGTGCAAACAAATACCATGCATTCCCCACTAGGTCTTGCTAATGAATGTACTAGGGACATTTTTACATCCTGGCAATTTTGGGAAAAACAGAGATTATGGAGAAGCCAACAGTGACAGGACTAGTGAGGGTCACTGTGTTGCTTCCAGGAAGAAAGTATATAGTGGGTATTTCCTTCTTGTATAGAGACAAGTACTGCAGTGACCCTTTGCATTTTTAGACATCTTTTTTATTATCTTCTTTGCTCTAAAAATGCATATAATGAGGTAATCCAGAAGTAATCTAGTTGGAACAGCAGACTTTATATAGGTATAAGTGTGTGAGGGGGTGGGAAAGAAGGGAGAGAAACTGTAGATCTCTTCCCAGGAGTACATTATCACAGAGCAAGGATCTCAGCACAAATTGTACTCTATCCATTAAAGTACTTTTATGGGCTGAACTAAACAAGGCTGATTCTTCTTTTGAACAGGCAGCCTCATTAAATATTCAATACCCAGGTGTATACTGATCATTCTGTATTGGCTGTTTTTCTCCATTCCCGATTCTCCTGAAATATTCTTGAAGCAGATTTCATAGATTTCCTTCCATGTCATGTGTCCTGAAAGGAGCAGCAAATTCTTGAGACAGTAGTGAGTAATAAACAAAAGAAGAGCAAGGAAGAAGAACAGGAGCCAGAAAGGACCCTTCCGTTAATTTCCAAGCCTGAAATCAGATGTTACAGCTACTAGTAGTAGGGCAGAAAATTTGCAGAACAGAGGTTTTGGAGAATTCACACTCCCTATCAACTGTTTGATACTCAGATGCCCCATATGTGGTTCTTTGCCTGGCCATCCTGTCTACATTGTTATACAGGTGGATTCAAAGCTAGTGAAGATGCATGTAGCAGCAGCAGATTTATGCTATGTTGATCTACAGTGAAGGAGAATTTGGACCTTGGTGATCTAATTTAAGGAAGGTTTCCAGGCACCAGCCTTTCATTGTTATTTCTTCTCAGTAGTTCTGTTTTGTATTTATATCAGCAGAAAAAAACCAAAATATCCCACTCATTTCTTGCTCAGCAAGAAAAATAGTCCAAGAAGTGCTGTGGGGTTTTTTTTGTTTGTTTGTTTTTTCTGGGATTCTTTTTATTTTCTATTAATAGTCACACTTCTATACCCTAGTGTCATGATTTAGACTTTGAAGTAATGGAGGCAATAGGAACTCAATTGTACATAGGAAAGGCAACTGAGACAGTTTGGAGCAAACCCACAGACAAGAGCAAATGCCACTAGCTTGATGTTGAGAAAGGATGAATGTTCTCTGGAAAATTAAAAGCAAATTTGAAAGTCATGATATTTGGTGGTATAGTAATAGAGAGGGGGACAAGGAGTAGAGGTGGGGCTGATGCATGAATATCAGACCTTGGTTAAGAATACCTCAATAAATGTTGTAGAGGAAATCTGGAAAATGCAATCCAAGTTTGTATGTTCCAAAGGTAGGGGGAGAAATTGAGAAAAAACCCTATTTTAAAAAATATTTAAAATTTTATTACTTTTCTGCGTTCCCACTCATGATGTCTGACTTCTCAGGGCTGAAATATTGCCAAGTATTTAAACCCCCGCTTTTCAAGGCTTCAAGTAGCATTAACTCCTATACCTCAAGTCCTGGAAGTATTTTCATCTGCAGAGTCCTGAGAAGAAAAATGTAAGAAAAGGTGAGTTCAGCCCAACCAGCTCACTTCTCTTGCTCCTGCACCCTTTCTCTAGACACCCTTCTTCCTCCTGGCATCCCTGAAGACCCTAGAATGACAAAAAGGGAGATTTGCCTCCATCTTTCCAACAGAGGTGTCAAACCTGTTTCATCTCCTTCCACTTTATGTTCTGCTGTAGTTTTTAGCATAGACCTATATGGAGCCTATTTAGTTCTGAGCAACTTTGCAATGGTTTGCTTAGTGCTATTGACATTGAAGTAGAGGGACAAATAGCTGGTGAAGCAAGTTATTTTAAAGGATGTGAGAATGAGAAAAAGGCCAGACTTGTGATATTTTACATGTAGGCTTGACCATATTTAAATTATTCCAGTGCCTCTCACTTTGTCACAAAATGCATTAAATCATTTTAACTTTCCAAAGTGAATCATGGCTATTTGTCACATCTCTACAGTCCGTATTTTCTCTCTGGCTCTTGATTCCACTTGTCAAATAACTGGCAAATGAGCTGTCTTAATGTGAAGACCTAGCAAGCAGCCTGCATGCCCTAGTATCTTTTGTGGAAGAGGCTTTATACAGAGAGTTCAGCTGTGACTGACGTTTCTGCTTGAAATGGAGTCTGAGACTGCAGTAGACCAAGGGTTTGGGCTGGATTTTAGTCTCCTGAATTTTCACAAGCAGTGGGTTTGCAAGATGTTTCCTGAGATCTACTGATTTTGAAAGAAATCAATTGCACTTTCTTTCTCCTCTACTGTTCTGATTTTTTTTTCCTGTACTTATTGATAGAGTTTATAAGTATCTGGTTCTTACCTCATGGTCTGAAATCTCCTGGGAGCAGATATTATCCTGAAATTTAATTATGCCGGAATTGTCTTTTCCACCTTTGAATGCAATCTATATCTGATTTGATCTGATCTGGGGATTTCAGTGTAATTGTGGATGGATAATCATGAGCAGGTGCATACACACAAATACACAAACATATACACACAGTGGCTCTATTAAAAAGCAAAAAATGGTTCTATTTAAATTTATTAACAAATTCAGTCAGATTTCACCATATAATTTTTGACAAATAAACAGTTTGTGGGTTTAAGTATTATTCACAAAAGTAAGGTAGGAGAAACTGTCCTTTTGTCCTTTTGCAAAATATCTGGGTAGGCTGTTAGGGTTTAAGAGTTGTTCACATCCCTCTCCCCTTCTCTGAGAATGTATGGACTCTAAGTAAGTCTTCTGTCCCTCAGGAGAGTGGCCCAACTGCTAGTTATTGTGTATTCTGAATTGAACTGTCCTTTTGAAGCTCAAAGGAGAACCACTTTGTAACTGCCTTAAATATTCACAGACACAAAGTGAAAAACTGTTTTAGCCAGGAGGTTAAAGTTATTTATATGGTTTCTGGTCTCTATGCCAGTGAATATTTAAAGAACTGCTTCAAAAGCCAAGAGTGAGATAGTCTTCAACTATTCAGTTCAGTGGTGAAAACAAGCCCTGTGAGTAGGAGTCTTTGCATAAAGTCCTTGGTTTGAACATTGTTAGAGGAGTCCTCAACCCCAATCAAGTACAGTGGTACAGCAGCCATGCTGTACTGCACTCCCTCCTTTTCATTTACTTTCTGAATCTACTTCTCCGTTTAATCGAAATGATTTATTTTTACTTTGGGTAAAACATAGTATTGAATCCCAAATGTACTCTCAATTTCAGCCTTCAAAAAACAACATGGTTGCCATTAAATGTTTTGTAGTTCAGCCACACACCAAAACTTGGCACCTGCACATGTCCTTAAATGTAATTCATCCCCATCCAAACCTGAAGTGGTAATAAAGTGCTCTTCTCTTCACTCCAATGCATTCTCCATTCTAATGTAATCTTCTTCTCTATTGTGTATAGCATTTTGGGGACCTTTGAGAGGACAGTAGCTCTCCTTATTTTTTTCACTGCCACTCACCTATTTTTGGCGAACTGACTTCATGAAGGATTGAAAATGTCATAATAATGTTAATAACTGTAATGTAAGAGATGGAAGAGATGGACAGCGGATAGATTTCTGATGTCATTTCACTGATTGCCCTCAGTCAGTTTCTGGATTTTTCCATTATCTTGTGCTAATTTAGGAAGGCAAATTATCAGGCTGAGGGAAGTTAAAAGCAACATATTCAAAGTTTTCCTTTTTAATTAGTCTCACTCCATCTTCCTCAGCTGCCTTTCTCCTCTAGCAGGAAGCCATATGACAGTTATTAGACAGCTGCATAACCAGCTGGTTGGAGGTCTCCAGGCTACTGATTGCTCTGGTAAGATCTACAGGAAAGTCAGTGCACTGTATCCTAATGTACAGGCAAGGCATCTGCCAGCTCTGCCCTCACTTCCGAATGCATGGAAAGGGAGCTATCAACCTGTTGTTCTTACGAACCCAAATATTCAGAGACCTGGGCTTTACAACAGCTATAAAAGAGTGCATTCCCTCTATATCTTATTTCTAAAGCACCTATCAGTTTAGTATTTAAATTGCTGGCCTAAAACCACTCCTCATTCTTTCAAAAGGCAACAGTTTGCATAACAATGAAGCAGTCTGGATCGAGCACAGCACCACAGATCAAGGTGGGTGCAAATAGTTTGGCTTTGTGGGTTTCTCTGTGTAACCTTTACCCCCATGCCTGTCATTCTACTTACACTGAGAGAGAGCTGGGGCTGGCTCGGGGCAGAGGCACTATAAAACAGGCAAGAAAAAAGGAAGCGGAGATCTCTGAGCAAATGCTGAGGAGGAATCTAGTTTAGTTAGACAGAAAATCATATGAAGAGTGGATGAACAGAAAGACCACGCTGGGGGATATATAAGATGGTTGAAGGAGTCAATGTCTCTCTGCCTCATTAGATGCTTAATGTTAAATTTTTGAGCATGATGAGCGGTAGATGAAGGAAGTGCAGTCAAGTGATGAATATGTGTTGCTGAACCTCCTCAGTGCCACACTGCACAAATGTCTGGTATCTGACATGTGAGCTCAGTCCTTGAGTGGGTGCTGGAGAGGGGGAGAGGAAAACAAGCTTGTGGATAATTATCTGCAAATACAGAAGACAACTATTCTTTTATTCATTTTTTTTCTCTTTTTAGAATGTACTTGTAGGTACTCATTCTGTGCCTCAGGCACCTAACAATCAGTTACAAGTCACAGGCTAAATAAGGGGTGTACCTGTGAACAGATTCACTGCTGCTCAGTGTAGCTGTAGAGAAAGAGGAAAATTGGTGGTTTGCACAGAATAATAACAGAACCAGGGGTCTGTCTATGTGGGTACAGGTCCCCTGAGCAACAGCATCAGCACCTGATAGGGAGCAAGGGAGGGATTTCTAAGCTAAAAAGGTCTCCGAGCAGTGATGGCTTTGTAGTTTAAAACCATCACCTTGAATTCCACCTGGGAGCTTAGTAGAGGTCAGAGAAATGCACAGAGCAAGGTCTAAATTGCTCCCAGTGTGCAGCCTATCAGGCTGCAGCATGCTGTGCCAGCTTCAGGCTGAATATTTTGGAGGTATCACGGCGTGGGGAGAACATTAATGTAACTTAATCTTCTGTCCTGGATAATTGTGGCATGGTCACAGCAGGGACAGAAAGGTGTACGCATTATGCTGGGTGTAGATGGAAATAGGACCCTTGAGAAGGTCACTGTTTGGCACTGAGGACCAAGCCCTGGTTTGAACTGTGTCCTCAGCCTGCACACTTGTTTCACTGGCAGATGTGCTGCACCAACTGGTTCTCCCCAAGTCTTTTGCATCCAGTCATGGTCAGCCTGTCTGGAGACCCTCTTCCCATGTCAGCAGAGTTACAAGGGCCTTGTGCTCTGGAGTCAGTGAGGCTGACCCCAGAGATTTAGTTTATTTCAAGCCACTTACAGCATTTTTCCTCATGACACACACCAATTAGGAACCTTGTTGCTCTGCTAACTATAGACAGAGGAATAAGGGAACCTCCAGCACGTGTTTCAGAACTTAGGTATGCTGCAGCACCCTGTGCTTATGTCTACTGCTCTTCACTGAGGGCCTTGGGATTTACTGTTAAATAGTGAGCCATAGTGAGCCTGGATCTAAAATTTTTGATGCTTTTAGCTGTTTCCTTGGTGGCTCCTGGGTCTTCAGAGCATAGCTAGCACTGTGAGACCTTGAGATGCTGAATTCAATACTAACCATGGCAATGCATAGATGGTAATAGCACAAAACCAATCAACTTTTAAACCTTTCCACCATATTCCTTATGCCTTTCTCTTTCACCCTTTTTGTCCACGTTCTGTTTGCCTTCAGTATGAGGAGGTGCACAAAATTGCAACTGCATTAGCACAAAACACCTTGTTAGGTTTATTGCTAGATTTATATTCTGTTCTCATCTCCATGGGGTTGATGTACACAGGCAACCTGAAGCACAACATGTAATGGCTTCCTGAAGTGGTTCTTTGGCTTAGATTCTTTAGCTCTCTGTCTCTTAAGATTAGCACCTGACAGTATTGTTTCATGGTTTGTTTTTAGCAAGTGATATACTGTCATTTCCAGACCCTGCCTTTTCTTTTTCTTTGTTTGTTTGTTTGTTTATTTGTTTGTTTTGTTTCTTTGAAATCACAATCTTAAAAACCATTCTTTCTACTTTTCATGGCTCTCTATCACTTAATGTGGCAAATCCTGAGGTTGCAATTACTAGACCCCTCACGATAAGAAAAACGCCTGCAGAACAGTTAAAACAGTTAAGTTAAACCTCTCCAGAAACAATCGGATGTCTATAAGCACTTCTGGCTCACTTGTGGATTCTGGGGCTCCCTGACTGGAGATAAACTGGTAGACAAGATAACTCAATAGATCTCCATGGTCTCTATGCCGTGTTTATCTCATCATCTGTATTTATTTGCACTCCTATAGATAGAGCTGGGGGGACCATCTGCAAAAAGCAGTTTGTTTAACAGATTAGGCACTCTTTTTAGTGTGTGTTTACAGGCAGGCTTCTCGTGTTGTCTGAAATGAACAAATCAATGGTTGATGTGCAGATGTTTCAGTAGCGTATTTCTCAGCAGCTAGTCCCTGTTTGGTGAATGATCACTGCAGTCACATTCCATTTTTACTGCATTCTACTTGTTTCAGTCCCAAGCAACATTCGTGATGGTGGATCCCACATAGGTAGTACGACACTCTAGCTCCCTTTTTCAAGTGTTCTTGTGTTAAAGTTCAAGAAGAACAAATACAATGAATCATTAAAAAAAACCATGAAAAGCTTTGTTGTATAGTAAATTTGCCAAAATAATCCGACAGATTTCAGGGCAACCAAAATGTTTTGCTGTTCTGGATCAGACTTAGTGATTAAAAGGCAAATATAAAAATATTCAGACAGTTCATTTTCTTAATGATTTTTTTTACTTTTACTTTTTACTTTGAATATTATCTCTCATTTTAAACAGAAGTCTAAATTATATAAAAATTATTAGAAAGAGACATTTACCCAATAGAAAAACAAAATATTTTGCACTGAAGTGAAAAAGGTATTTGTAGTATAATAAAGTTAAAACTCCGAGGATTATACTTTAAATTAACCAAAGCCTCTAATGAACTTTGATTGATTTTTCTTCTTTTCTTTATGTTCAGCAACCAAACTGGGGAGGGAAAAAATCCTTTATTCTACTCTGGTACTCTGGAATGCCTGTGATGGCCGTTAGTCGTCAGTAATGAAGATATGCTTTAAACACATTTTTGTTCAGCAAATGGCTTATGTTCATTCTAACATTAGACACTTCAGACCCTTCTGAAGAATGCGACATGGATGGACTGAAATTAATCAAATTATTAATGTTCATATTTATTTGATATTTATGTAACTTTTTTTTTTTCTGGGGTGCTCATCCAGGATTTCTTTCTCAAACTCATTCTCATATTGTACGAGTAGCTATTCCTCATACAAATCAGAGACTTTCTGTTTATGACACTTGTATTAATTTTGAGCTATCGTTTCTGTTCATACAATAGTCAGAACTTGCTGTCTGTGAATTAGGTTATTCAGCCTTTTCCAGGCTGTCTGCCTGTTGGGGGTTGTCAGCTTAGGCACAGTAAGGTAGTGGATTTTTGCCCTATGCTACAACAACAGATTCTGCATTGACATGTGAATATCCTCCCAAGTGATGCAGTGAGACAAGAATGGTAGAGCTTGCAGATGGGGTGTAAAGTAAAAAAGTAAAAATAGTATCTCAAGTAAATCCCCTTAGACTATTAAGTTCATGTTTCCTGTTTTTATAAGAAAAATGGAAATGAGCTGTCAGGTCTCTGGGGTTAAGGTCACTCCCAGACTGAGCCAAAAGTATAGATGTAGCCATCATATTTCTTCCACTCACAGAGCAGAGGATAGGAAAGTTTTTACGAAAGAGCAGAGTAAAAAATCCCTTGACTTAGATATGGATTTCTGGATGAGTAATTATTAGTGGTAACAACTGCAACATCAACAGTCACACAATTGCCTTGTTGCTTTCTGAATGGTGAACAGCAAGACACAATGTGCATCTACTACTCTAAATGAACCAAATTCGATGCTTTCATTCACAAATATAATTGCATATACTTACAAATCAAGCTATTCTATGTGTTCAAACTGATGTGATAGCAACAACTGAAAATGTTTATGGATATTCTAATTGGAACAAGTGAAAGGAAACTGTTTTTACATAGGCTGTGCTTGTGAGATTAGGTTTTCAGTATGCGGTCTTACTGCCTCACTCAATCTCTCGCTATGTAGTTTCATAGCTCGGTTTCTGAGTGCCATGCACAAATTACCATTACAAGCATGTGTATATATTGTACAAACAGAAATTACAGCTTTGTGAAAACAGCACTCTTTTGGTGCCTGAGAGTCCCTGCAATCACAGGGCATATGTCAAGTGTATCAACACATCTGGAAGCATAATCTTTCCTTCCTTAAAGGGGAAGAACATAACTCATTCTTAATAGGGCCCTCACGGCAATAAAGGTTAACTACACACTGCCACGGCAGCTATTAGAAGGACCTGCTAAAACCTTAAAAACCTCAGTTAGATTAACTGTTCAGGGGTTTGAAACAGACCAATACAATACTGTTCTCGTGCAATCTATAAAGCATGAGTGGGAGGACTGGTTAAGGCACTGACGCTGTGACAATACACAGTAACTCAAGGGTTCGTATCTAGATTGGAGCTCATCTGAATTGTTACCTGTGAAAGCTGCAATGCCATCATATACTATAGCAACAACGGTCACCTGGGCTATGTAGCCTGGAGGACCAATAGGAAGTTTTCACATTAAATTTCCAGGGCATGCTTTCTTTTCTTTTCCCCTGAAGTCAGCCTGCTCACAATTCTCTTTCCAAATGTATGTCTGCCCAGTCCCACTCATACAGACACCTTCTTGTGGTTTAATGGCCCCTGAGCACAGAGCAATGCTTTGCTCTTACCAGCTGTGCTGTTAAAAACAGCCTTCATCAGAAGCCATTTCTACCCCGTATTATACGGTTTATTTCCAAAAGCTGAGGTAAGTATATACATTACTTCGTTTGTTTTTGGTTTTGTTTTGGGGGTGGCTGTTGTGGTTTTTCCTTTGTGTGTGTGTGTGTGTATGAAAAAAGAGACCAGGGAAAGCCACAGGATGAATTTACATTTGTCAGTGTGGTGCAGGGATGGTGAACTCCAGTGGTTTCCAATAGTGACACCTATTCTCTTCAGGTGCTAGTGTAAGATGTTCCCACTAAAAATCAGAAGTTGGCATGCTGTAAGCACAGAAGCTAAGCTCTAGTTTGGCAGCATAATTTCCTGAGTCTGTCAGTGTTTGTCCCGTTTATAATTTTGTCCTGACCAGTCCCTTCTCCTTAGGCTGTATTTTGACCCACAAGCTACCTGCAGCAGCACTTTCAGAACCTTTCCTGCAGTCTGAGCAAACTAAACTGGCTCATCCCAATTGTCAAAGTGCTCAGATTCTTGTAGTGTTTCTTTTCATTGACATGTATTCTTTGGCCTGTCACTTCAATGCAGTTAGATAACCAGATAGCCTGGCTAATGTTAAAGGAAAAAAGTTCCTCAGTCATATCCTACACAAGGCTCCTGTATTTCTTTTCTTTTTCAGAGTAAATGACTGGAAGGCATAAATTAATGTTATTATTACCTTGTCAAGACAAGTTTGTTACATGTGTCTGTCATCATTTTTATGTCCTACATTCCCAAACATCAGTGTTTGATCATCACAAAATCATTCTCAAGTTAAACCTGCCAGTCCCAATCCTACATGAAATTAAATGAATCTTACTTAATTTAGGAAGGGGAAAATATAGATGAACTTTTATCTAAATAAACCAAATTGTGTAGAAGATATCTTTAGAGAAACATCCAAACTGTTGGCCCAGCCAGGGAGGGAAAACAGGTCTTGATTACTGTCCCTAAAGCACTAAACATTGTCTTAGGTGAGGAGCTAAGGAGCAAGGTGAAGAGCAAGGGCTAACCCTTGCCAAGAAAATAATTTCTGCCATTAAGAACCTGTAGTCTTGTTGAGAGAGATCTCAAACCAAAAGATAAATCTTACCTCAGCTGGCACGTATTTCCATATGATGATGCCTCCAACATCGTGCAGAGACCACTGCCATGTGCAAGGAACACAGTGGTGGCGAGGCTGTTGTGAACATCTAAATGCAGGTGTCAGCTGACAGGCAGATGAAAAAAGTACTAGCTGAAGCCTAACTGGGAGCCAGATAGTGAAGGCTTTGATGAAGGAAATAGATGACCATGATATTCTGCAGACAGAAATTGGCTTGGTCTGCCCATACTTTGAATCAGCCAGGATCCCATGTCTTAACACAGTGCTAAGCATGTCCTAGATCTACAGATACCCAATGGGGCTTGCTAGCTGGTGCTCAACTCTGTACTTGCTGCAGTCACAGATACAACAGCAAGGATCACATATAGCTCAAGAGCATTCCTTTCCCTTATAACAGGGGCAAAACAAGCTTATGTCACCTGAAAAATATAAAAAACATTCCCCATTTGAGTGCTTTTCAATAAGGTGATCAGTGAGCTAATTCTATGGGGTCTGTATAAAGATTCACATGTGTTTGCAGCAATTTCTGTATGTGATCTTTCTAAAGAAGTCTCCACCTTCCCTGAGAAATTTGTATGGGCACAGAAATGAAGAGGTTGAGTCCCTGGGTTTAATCGTTACCACTAGGCAGTCACCCTTCCATGAACACACGACTTAGATAAACAAAAAGAATGCTCTGAAGAAAGAGCATTTACTTCTGATTAGACAGTTTCCTGTGAATTCTGTATCAATGCCCCCAGCAGAATCAAAGGGCACTAGTCTTGGCTCCTGCAGAGACATTGCTAGCATTTCAATCCCTTCTTACTAATATCAGTCTTTCATGTTATAATGTAATTCTTTGGTTGTTTTGTTTCTGAGAAGTAAAATGGATTCAAATATGATGGAATGGTTTCAGACCTGGAGGCAGCAGGTCTAAGATGTTGCTGTTCTATCTGAAGCTCAGTAGTACACCCAATATTGTTAACAGAGTAATTTTATTGAAATTAGTGGCAGGGCTGCTTATTTTAATCCTTTGGTTTTGCTTTTTTTTTTTTTTTTCTTTGTTATTATTATTTTTCTAGGACATACAGAGGTTGAGACCTGTAAAAAGAACTGCTTGCTTCATTGTTATCCCCAGATCCCAGACTATTGACTTTTTCATTATGGGAGGATTATTATCATTTTATTGTTTTTAATGTCTCGAAATGTTTTCCTAACTGCTGTCTGTGATACAATAAGAAGACAATATTTTTAACCCTATATAAACAGATAATTGTTTCTTAAGTATGTCATGATTTCAAGCTGCAAAAGAGTTAAATTTCCTTCTAGTGATTGCTACGAAAGGAATGTCAACAATGCATACTATTTTAGTTGTTGCTAAGCAATGTTTATACTTTTCAAGGACTCTTCTCAGCTGGCTCATAGAAGCTGAGAAGGAGCATAGACGGAATAACACTATTACCAATGGAATGTCCTTTACAGTAGACATCATGCTGAATATATAAATGGTGGCTGGGCGGTGGGGGGAACCCATGATTACTGCTCAGAAAGGTACCGATTCACTGGGTAGTGAGAGTGACTGTCATCATCATCATTATTGTTATCATTATTGTTGCTGTTATTACTGTTATTTTCTTTTTCTGTTATTTTTCTATTAAACTGTCTTTATCTCAATCCACAAGTTGTTTTCCTCTCCCTTTCCCTTGCTTTTCTCCCCCTTCTCCCTGCCTTTCTTGGGGGAGGAATGAGAACTGCATGAGTAGCTGTGTGGTCCAAGCTGCCAGCTGGGGTTAAACCATGACAAAACAGAAGATAATGTGGTCCTCAGCATACCTTTGGTTTTCAACGTAGTCAAACAAATTGAGTTGCTACTGAGAACTGAGTTACTAGTGGGAATTTCCTATTGTGTCCTATTTAGAAGTAATAATTATAGAAGAACATTCAAGAGCATCTTAAAGTGACCTTTCTTCTAATGTCTGACACTTTATGGTGAGGTCTTCCAGTCACCAGCAAAAGCATACGGTACATTTTTCTTAATACACCTACCTGTTTCAGCAGTCCTTCACCAGGCTGGTCTAAGCAAAGGGAGAGGGTGTAACTGCTTGCATTTTAAACAAAATAACAGTCTTGGGATTACTGTTAGTGAATTTCTGTAATTGCTAGTGTGGGACAAATCTTTTGCAACATTTGTGATGGAATGGCAGCTCAAAGCCAGGTCACTCAGTAGGATGGAGTGTGTGAAGGATAGAAAAGCCACACATGGTGGCTGCAAAGATCTGTTGGGGTCCTCAGGTTGCCAGCAGAATCTGTATGTAACTAGGACATCTCAAGGCTGCTGGGAAGTCATGAGAGATTTCTGAACATTATGGAAATTCTTCTGGACATTATAGAAATTATAGATTCTTGTAGCTGTTTTACAGTCTTGAGACAAACTGTATATTCAGAGTAGCCTGGTAGAGTTCACTGGAAATGTCTAGAGTCCTTACAGCTTTTCTGTTAAGTACTGATTACTATATCTCCCCTTGGTCTCTGTTCTTGTAGGGTTGCAAATGTGAATTCAATTCAGTTGATGCTGAGAACTTCTGAAGTTCTCAGATGATGCTGAGTCCCTTCTGAAAATTGTCCCTATGACTCAATTCACTAGAGGGCTGAAAAGTAAGTCACATTTTGGTGGAATAGTAGGTTTTAAGCCTAGGACCTCTAATCTAAATATATCCACTTTCTGAGCTAACAAGACAACCTCTGTTATGCAAGACTTTAGCATGTTCAGCCTGGAAGTGTGGTCCAGATGCCATCAGAGGGAGACACAGCACCATGCTGAGGAGGAGTAGTAAGGTGTCTGGCTTTCTTAGAATATAAAATGATACTTCTATTGGCAAACATATTCTGTGCTGGTCCTGAATCTGCCTTAGAAGGGTTAGCTCTTTTTCCCAGATTGATTTCCCTTCTGAATGGGGCCTGAGGTGCCAATCTTGTTCAGGTTTGTGAACCACCAGAGACCAAGACAAATGGAGGCTCAAGTTACACTTACACCATTCGTTTCCATTAATTTGGACCTAGCCTGGCACCTGCACATGTCTCCCTTATGCGTGTGGACATATTTTCAGTAGTTACTTACCCAGGGTCATTGAGGAAGATCATTATTTCTCTTTTTGATGAGTAAATAAAGGCACAGCAATATAGTACACAAAAAGGAAAGAAAGATGAGAAAATGTAATGATTTTTTTTTTTTTTTAGTTTAAGGTTTTTCCACTTCTCTGCATTTGCTTCAGGCTGTCCATATGAAAGGAGAACATCCACAGGAAGAAAAGTTGCGCAGTGTGAAATCAGATGCATAAGGATGCAGGAATAGCTTTGGCACAGACAGGACAGAAAATATATTTTTTCTGGTATTGCAAAAATGCTTCTCCAAGTAGAAGAAACTCAGCATAAAATGAACACTGAAAACATTTGACCTTAACACACAATTGGACACTAGACTAACTTCTTCTAGAGGCTGACATTTATTTGTTTAAATGGGGTAGCTCATACTTGTGTACTTACATCCTTTCAGATTCTCAACGAAATGAAGAGCAGAAGCAATGCCATTCTTTGTGCTGTTCTTGGACTATTTTTGGCTTGAACTGAAGCAGCAGGTGGCTTATGTCAGTCAGGGAAACCTACTTAAGAGGACTGGGGTTTTAACTGCTTTTGGAACCAAACCTTGAAGTCTTGGCTTTTCTTGAATTCACACATTGTGATATCCATCTGCCATATTGTTAACCTTTTGGAATCAGTGCTTGTAAATTTATGCAGGGAGATGCTGATGTTCTGGATTTATACAGTCCCTTTTAACTAACATTCAGGGAGTTTTCCTATGTAATTATTGTAAAAGAAAATCAGGAGAGATGCATTTTTGTCTGCCATTAAAAAGTAAGCCTGATTGCTCAACAGTTTACAGACACTTCAGCTGAAATGCAGTGAAATATCAGATAAAGTCCTGTCAGAAGGATATTTTATACTTGCTGAAGGCAACGGGACTTTGTAAAGATTGGACATATTAAAGTAGATATATTGGCCAACTGCAGAAAATATATCTGGGTTGTTAAAGTTATGCAGCATTTTTCTGGCATGAAATGAAGGGTTTAAACTTTTTCAGTACTCATTGTGGTGTTATTCTCATGTTACACATGTGAGAAAAACATTTACTTATGTTGTGGTTTCAGCCCAGCCTGCAACTAAAGGTTCCACATAGCCACTTGTTCTCTCCTCCCTCAGTGCGACTAGGGGGAGAATCCGAAGAGTAAAAGTGAGGAAAAACTTGTGGGTTGAGATAAAGACATCTTAATAGGTAAAGCAAAAAAAAGCTGCATGTGCAAGCAAAACAAAATAAGGAATTTCTTCACCACTTCCCATCAGCCAGCAGGTGTTCAGTCATGGGCAGGGCTCCACCATGTGTGATGGTTACTTAGGAAGACAAATGCTATCACTCTGGTTGTTCCCCCTTTCCTTCTTCTTCCACCAGCTTTATACACTGAGCATGATGTCACATGATATGGAATATCCCTTTGGCCTGTTGGAGTCAACTGCCCTGGCTGTGTCTCCTCCCAAATTCTTATGTGCCCCCAATAGTTGCTGGCACATTGGTGTGAGGAGCAGAAAAGGCCTTGACTGTGTGAGAACTGCTCAGCAAAAACGAAAACATCCCCCTATTATTGACTCTGTTTCCAGCACAAATCCAAAACATATCCTCATACGAGCTACTGCAAAGAAAATTAACTCTACCCCACCTAAAACCAGTGCAACTTATCAACTCATGCTCACCTTAGGCAAAAGAGGAACTTGTTTTAAAATAATTCAAAATGCAAAATAACATACTGCTGGAAGCGGAATTTGCTTAATCGTGTTATTCTGATAAGAGTGCAAGCTTTGTTATCTCCCCTTACTTCATTAAGATTACAAGGAATGTTTTCAGCAGACTTTTAGCACTTCTCTATACTCAGCATGAGTTTCATGATGGTACGTGTGGGAATCCTTTGGCCAGGCCATAGAAAAGGATATACTGACCCTTCTGACACCAAACATGTATATTATTAAGTAAATGGATTATTGGCTTCATGTTTCTATGACAATGTCCAGGTTCAAACACAGGCCTCTTTATGTAACAGCCTCTGTAGCTGAATATAGAGAAATATTGTTCAGCTATGGATTTAGGAGAAATATTGGACTGTGACACATTGTGATTTTTGGGGTATGAAGCTAGGCAAGTATTTTGATTTTCCACTTTCCGCATACCAGACTCTTTCATTTTTAAGAATTTGTCATCTGCAGAAACAACTGTCATTTTGTATGGAAAATCTCAGGAGGCTTGTGATAGAAAACACATGTGGGTCACATTCTTGCTATTGTATTTTATTTCAGATCTTTCCTACATTATTTTTTTTTCAGTGATCTAAATAAAAGGCATTTGGGTTGGGAGTATAAATTACTCTCTGGAGGTAGCAACCATTAACACTAATGAAACTTAGTGATCAATCTGCATTTGAAGAATAGTGTGGGTGTCACTCACACATCCTACATATCACTCTCTGCAGTATTTCTATAGCTCAAAGCAATCTAATTGGGCTTTGGACCCCCTGTGCCAGACCCTGTGCAGACATTGCAGAAGAATCGTTCTTGCCCTGAAAGCTTCCTTGCTTCAGACTTCATCCTCTTGTGAAACATGCAGCAGCTCCAACGTAACCAAGTAAAGATACTTTTGTCATTTGCTGCAGCACCCCACATCCCAGAAAGGCAATAGCAGCAGAATCATTAATGCAGGTCTTACATAGACAAAGGCATCAGTGTGGTCAGACTGTTATTATCTTTGCTGCTACTGTTATGATTATTCTTACTTCCTGAGTTCAGCTGGAATGAAGTCCTATTTAGGTTTTAGATTCCAGCCCAAAGCGTTTTCTGTCATTAATCCGAGGGAAAATGGATTTTTCATTTAGTAGAGTCCAGTTATAAAACTCTATTGTGGCTTCTCAGAGAAAATAAGGAGGAGGAAGATGCTGCTCTGATTCCTGCATCTTTGTATACTCTCCCTGGCGTTATACATCTAGTGCTTTGTAAAAGGAGTGTTTTTCAGAAAATGAATCAGTATGCAATCTTGACAGTTTCTCCTCCTTTCTTCCCCCAAAAGAGTCCATGTCTTTTTGTTTTGCTTTTCTTCCCCCCATCCCTTACGCCAGGCAAGCAGAACTCTCAGTGTTCAGTGCACCTTTCTGTCAAGGTTTTAGGTAGGATTAAAAGCACATTGTAATGCACAAATGTCTTGTTGCACAATACCTGATGGAAACAAAATGCTGGTTCTTACCATTTCATATCAAGGGCTTAAGTCTGCAATGGCAACGTACATTTGGATTTGGCCAGGGTTTCTAGAAGCCAAATTGGATTGATTTTTATCTTTTTGTAAAGAAGCAGCTGAAATTCAGATAGAAGGTTTAATTTCCTTTGAAGAGATAATGCCAACTACAACACATGCATTTAATAAGCTTGCTTAAAATTTGTCTTTAAAAATAATACTGTGCTGTAAAGCATGGTCAGAAACTGTGTATAATAGGGTTACTACACGTTGTGAGCTACTAAGGTAAGAAACTATACACAAAAGAATAGAGGATCAAGGAAGAAGAAATAAAAGAGAAAAAGAAAGGAAAAGAAAAAGGAAAAGGAAAATTAAAAGAGAAAGAAAAAGAAAAAGAAAAAGATCCCATTCAGATCATGAAGCTGATTTTACCCCTAAATGCTGATGTTTTTTTCCTGTTCTATGTTCTTCTCCTTTATCCTCTCCTCTTCTCCTCATTCCTATCTTTTTTCATTTTGTATTTCCCTTTTTTTGCACAATGAAACTTTAAAAATACATTTCAACTCTTATATGCAACCTATTTCATTTCCTGCTTCCTGTACATTTAATATCAGTATATTTGAAAAGAAAGAATTTGCATTCACCAATATAGTGATATAATTACCACTTCCAAATTCAAAATAAGAGTTCCTGACTTTGTCTGGCAGGATAAAGAACTTACTTATTCCTCATATTTCCTCCAGATTTATTTAACTGCTGGCTCCCATCTAAAATTTCCTTCCTTGCCCTTTCTCTTTCTCTTTCCCCCAAGCATACTCATATAGAGTATGTGAACGAGCTTCGGAAAGATCTAGCTGGCTGCATGGGCATTTTTTTCCCTTGATATTCTCTTTGATGTGAGACACTGTTGACATATTTTCATTGCCTACTACCAAAAAAAAGGAAGTTTTATGGAGTAAATGAAATGTTGCAGTGCTGTGTCTTAAAATGATAGCTCCTTGGGATCCTGGTCAGAATTTAATTAATCAGATCTGTAAACAGGTCTGTGAGATTTAGGCCCAGTGAACACTGCAGGAAGAACTGGGGAGAGCGAAGCAGCGTACGAGTGTAATAAATCAAATTTCAAACATCATACATGACATTTGACTTACTGCCAAAGTTGTTATCTGGCTTAGTTAAATATGGTTAACATGAACTGAGCAATCAGAGAAAATAGGACTAGAAAGGACCTCAGGAAGACACAGTTCCTCCTTCTGCCATGAGGCAAGATCTCACATATCTATCCTATTCATGGTGAATTCTTACCTAATCCATGATTAAAAGTCACCACTGTTACATATTCCACATCTTCATCAGGCAGCCTGCTCTTGTGCAATGTTTTTATTGTTATAAAGTTATTTCCTAGTGTTTAGCCTGCATTTCTTTCATTGTACTGTGTCTAAATGTCATTGCAGGAAAGTAGTTCTTACTTCATGTAACATGAGTTGAAACCACAATAACTTAATTGAAATGAACAGTGGGAGACCATCACAAGGTGAGAAGTAAGCTGATGTCTTTTAAGATCCTCCTGGTAGTGCTAAAGGAGATAATGCCACACTGAACATGACCATCTTGAGCTGGGACCTGGACAAGGCTAGTAACATGACAAGGAGCTACTTTAGCAAGGAATTTCTGAGTACATGAGCTGCATGAGCTCATTTTTGACATGAACAGGTACCAGGTACTCTTGGCTTTGGCAATATTCAGTCAAGCTGGTGCTTTTGCATTATGATTTTCTAGCCTAGGTTGGGCTTTTTGGAGCCTGTAATGTCTTTTTGGAGCCTGTAATGTTCCAGGTAACTGGAATAAGCTTGCCCTCCCTTACATCCAAAAAACAAAAAAAAAAAGAAAAAAAAAAAAAAGAAAGAGAGAGAGAGTTTAGGATGAGGAATGTGTGAACCATATTTCCAATTACTTTTTTTCTTTCACCATCAAAGCATATTTCTTCTGGTATAAAAAAAATAAAAAAGGAATTTTGAGGCTAAGGCCTTACAATCCAAGCAAATGTTCTTTTTTTTCAAATACGACCTCTATGTCTGCACAAATGTTCTTATCCCTGACATGTCAATCATTTCTGGATGGACTCCATTGGAGTTTCTGCTTCACAGGCAATGAGCAGACGAAAACCTGCAGCAGATGGCTGTCACCCTGCACCGATTGCTTCAGTGTTGTCTGGGAGCAGAACACAGGATGGTGCTGGGTCAGCAACGCTTTCTGCATTTCTCCTTCAACCTGGTTGCCTGGAGGGGTAAATGAATGCTTGGATAAAATGGTTATGATGCTTTGGATGTGGCTTCCTTGGCACAATTTATATGGGAGATCTTCAATACCTGTGCATGGGAGATTTGCAGAAGAGACTCTCTGAAGAGAACAACATGGGTCAAAATCCAGGCTGAGCCACAAATTAACCTGGCACTTGATGCCAGGAAGCTCATATGGGCAAACGTGACTTTATGCCTAGCATTTTGTGTCCACATGAATGGATCAGTCCTGTTTAAAGGGTACTGTTGTGTTGCAATGGAGAATGTTATATGTCAAGAATTTCTTTTGTACCCTCAATCCTAAATTAGGAATTTAGCAATTCAAAGTTCAGCACTGAAACCTGATCCTTGACTTCCTCAGCCTGAGCTGTAATTAAACATCCGTTGTCCTGTTTGCCTTGACTGGTGATTAGGGCCTTCTGTGTTAAAGCCAGAGGTACTTCCAGACCCCTGCAGGTCAGCCTGAGATCGCTGAAGCTACTGGAAAGCTGGTGGTTTCACCTGCAGCCCAGCTTGCTGCTGTCAGGGGAAGGCACAGGCAACAGCTCCTGGAAGTTTGTGTGTCTGTCACGGGGCAACCCTTGCATTCCCTCCTACTCACCGGAGCACTCCCAGATGACAGCCTTAAATGGCAGGCTGTTATTAGTTATTGCCTGTGGGAAGAGCAACACAGGAGCCAGGCAACTTACAGAAATGGAGGAGGCACAAGCAGCACGTTCTGGCTTTTGAACCGGGAATACTAATGAGAAAGAAAATGATAAATATTTGCGTTCATGGTTTTTCGTTTCACTTACTTGTGCTTTGCACTCAGGGAACATTTTCCTCTTGGTACAAAGTGCTGAGGCAGGTTGGAAAAACAAACATCTGACAGCCTCATTTGGCTAAGATTAAGTATACAGAAATTCATTTCACATATCGCTGCTTTGTGTTCAAACTAAACAACAACACTCTCCTTTGGCCTAATTTGTTTGTTCTCATTGGGCTTGGCAGTGAGGCAAACCCTAACACAAGCAAAAGATACGGGTCCAAACCAAGCAGGTTCACAAATATGCTTGGACTTTGAGGTTGTGTTTTGTTTCCACAAAAATAAAGCTACTCTTTCTTCATTTTCTCCCTTTCCTCTCCCATTTGCATTCAGATTAGGCTGATCCCTCCTTCTCCATCATGCTGCCTCTGTGTCAGCAGCAGGGATGGACTGAGAAATGGAGGAGAGACTGGTTGCTCTCAGTCCTTGTGTCTGCTGTGACGCTGTACCTTGCAGCAGTCAAAAAGCCTCATCCTAATCACAACACCCAGAGCCCCAGGCTAGTGTGTGCCCAGTCCTTGTGGGAAGGGGATGCCCAAGGACCTCCTTGAACACAGAAGAAGTTGGAGTCTGGGCAAATTCAAACACTGAGCCCCACCACATTAGAAGTGAGCGATATAGGCAGGTGTCAAGTACCTTTCCCACAAGGCAGCTAATTCTTGCGAAACTGTAAAAACCAGAGGTACCAAAGTGTCTAAAAAGAGTATAAGCTTACTTCTTTAGCCTGAGAAGAAGTCATAATTTCATTCTTGGAAATTTCACCCTCATTTTGCTGACTGATATTTTAGAACCATAGAATCATAGGGTGGTTTCGACTGGAAAGGACCTTGAAAGTCATCTAGTTCCAACGACCCTACCATGGCCGGGGATACCTTCCACCAAACTGGATTGCTCAAAGGCCCATCCAACCTGGCCTTTTAACAACCTCTATTCTCAGAAACATGTGTCTTAGTGAAAGCGGATGAATTACTGTAGACAATCAACCTAGGAAATATTGATGAAAACAATAATTTTTAGGAAAAGTAACCAGAAACTGAAAACAGGGCAAAATCAAATGAATATTTTTGATAAGGTTATGATAAGATGTATATCGCAGACAAGGTGAATGCAGAATTTTTATTCACTAAATCCTGCATGAGTAGAACTAAGGAGCACTTGACAAAAACTAATAGGACACCAGTTTAAAACAGATAAAGAAAGTAACTTTTTACACAGTGAACAGAGGAAACCATCTGGGCCTGTGTGCTCTCTCTAGACAATCTCTCACCTTACCTCAGCTGGGAGAAAAGTGATGGGTTGGGGGTACCACTTCTGTGGCCCAAAAAGGCTGTTCCTGTGCTGTAATAGTAGGCACATCTTGGGAATAAAAAGTACAATTACCTATCTATTTGTCTAATAAATGCAAGTTTTTATTCACTGTATTTTACATCGGTAATCAGCTTTTGTCTAGGCTGAAATGCACAACACATTAACAATAATCCCTGCTATATTAATGGATATTTTGGAACAGCTTTTTACTCTAATGTGGGATTTTTTTTCTTTTCAGAAAAATAAAATTATGTCTTTAATTTAATTTATTTAACATTTTGGGTTGAGTAATTAAGAGCCTTATGAAAAGCCATAATGTTCCTCTAACAGAGGAACTTAATCACAGTTCTGTTGAGCTTTCTTTAAAAAAAATAAAACCCCTGTTAAATAGATTACTTCTTTTTTAATTAGATGGTTTAATTACAGCTTGTTAATGGAAATATTACATAAATAGCTCTCAAAGCCACACATGCCCATGCATTATCACGAAAGAGAGAAGTTGCAGGTGTCCCTAAAGGAGCAACTTTCAATATAGGTAAATGGAAGGAGAAAGCCAGAACAAACCAGTTCCTAAATGGTGCAATGGCGTCTTCCTATAGGTAGCCATGGCTGTTGGGATGTGGTGACACTGCACCAATTTACCAATTTAAAACTGGCTTCAGTTCTGGGGCTTTCTGTGTGTTTTCTGATGCAAATCTGCAGCTGTAATTATTGATCATTTTACTTGTAAGTCCATCTAGCTGTGCTGTGGTCACATGCAGCTTAAGTGTTGGAGGTTTTGTCAGTATTTCAAGGTCTTTCTCTGTCTTACTATGTGCTCCTTAAGTCATAACTGGTTTACCATTAAATGGGGAAAATAAATTAAGTTGAAATAAAATGCATACATCTTCCTTCTTCCTTCAAGTTTCATGTTTAAAGATGATTGCTACTATACACATGCAATAGTATTCATATATGTTTGTGCACACGTGCAGACACATACGCATAAACAGCATTGTGCTCTGTATGTGTGTGTTTGAATAATCATTCCTTGGACAAAACACCTATTGCTGCTAGTTATAGCTTTTTGAATCCTAACCTCAAAAAATCAGAAAAAAGGGCAGATATTCCAGGGATTGTTGACCAGAAATTTCAGGTACTTTAAATAGGGTTAAAAACAAAGGTAACCTCAAGCTCTTTGTCACTTTGGTAATTTAGGCTTTGTAGACAGATACACTCCTGCTTGGACATGTACGTCTACATACATGCTATAAAAAGGACCTATACTTTCAAGTGTGCTCTCATCTTTATTTAACAAAGAAATAGGTTCTCACACACACAGTTACAGTTGGGATTGAAGACACACCACAAGCTATAATATATACACACTCAGCAGGATTTAAGATTGATTGATAAAGTCTTTATATTCTGAAGAGAGACTTTGAGTCTATTTGCTAGTTATAAATGTGGAGGGGAATATTTAAAGTTTCCTAGACTATAGCAAAGGGACAAATAAAGCAGTAGTATAATTCTGGGCCCAATAAATAAATTGAAATTAACTGCAGAGCTGCACTGCTTTATACTAAAAGATGAGGAAGTGAGGCATCACTGAATGTATTGTCTAGTAAATGATGTTTGCCTGGGGAATGGTAGGATTATCTTTGAAAAAACCCACAATGTCTGATTTTGGGGCTTGGAGGATGGCATATTTCTACTTCTGATGAGTCACTTCTATTCATAGAAGCATACACAAAATGTGGTTCCTTGTACTGACTGTGACTTCTCAAAAAAACCTGTATCTGTCCCAAGGAAGATTATGAAATTTAGGCTTTATTCTCCTTTTCTCTAAGAACTTTACTGGGTACGTTGGATCAAAACAGATTTGTTGATTCATCCCCCTTATGTTACTGCTGATACATAACTTCTACAAACTCAGTGTAATGAGAAGTTTTACCTTATTCGGCCACTGGAAAGAGGGACTTAAAGGTCAGATAAAGCCTCTGGCTGATGGAAACATTACTGGAGGGTACATTGGTCAATTGTGCTCATCAGCTTGAAGGGTCTTACCATGTGAGTTTCTTTATTAGCAAACTTGCTGAGGGTACACACTGCCCCATCATTAATATTATGAATGAAAATATTAAAGAGGATCAGTAATGACCCCTGGAGTATACTGCTAGTTACTGACCTCCATCTAGACTTTGTGCTGTTGATCACAACCCCAATTCTCCGTTATGTACCCTGTTCCACATCTTTTAATCCTTCTAACAAACCTGAATTGTTAATTCCATGGTTGGTGAGGCCTGGGGAGAGGGCAATTAGAGCCTGGGCCTTATTTTGGTGTTTATAGAGCTGCAAGGAGGTAAAGGCATCTGTTGAGAGACTAATCTAGCTGAAGAGATCTGGGTTCAGAACACAGTTTTTCACTGTCTCACTTGAAGTGCCCTAAACTGTGCTTTCACACTACTGAGCAGCCCCTTTTTATCAGCTAACTTTTTAAAAGTAGCACGCTCTATAAATTCTAGGGAATGTGCATTGGCACCACTGACACACATGCTGGATGAAGAAAATGAGAAGTTAGATGGTGGTCCAGCAGTACCAGGACTTTGTGCTCATGCAAGAGACCACTTACTGCATGTGGACAGAAGAATCAGTGAACTGTATTTGGTGACTGCTCTCTCCCTCAGAGATATCCAAAACAGCCCATTGACATTGGTGCTCACAGCCAGCTTTGACACAGCATGGCAGAGATAGCCAGAGGACAGCACAATTTAGAAAACAAAGTAAATTTAGATAAAAAAACCCCACCAATTTCCTAGAATATGAAGGCTTTTTCTTTTTTTTCTCTAAATGAAGTCACAGGCAGACCTCAGACTACAGCTAGCTCTTGAGTTTTAAGAGGCTAGTGAGGAGTTAACGCATGTGATCATTTTAAAGGGAGCTATTTCAGGTGAAATTTCAGAACATCAGTATTACCTGAGAACATGAAAACCTGCAAACTTGTATTTATGCCAGTTTTAATGTAGGAAATGTGTCTAGAGAGGGATACTTGCATTTCCTAATCTGTTTTAAGCAGGAATAAGTATTCTTTCAGAATTATGCTTCTGTTCAGTGATCAGAAACTGGCTGGGTCATCCTTTTTCCAGTAGAAAATTTGGTCCCAAATAGCCAAACCTATGCCATCTCAAATGAAGACTAATTCATTACTTTTCCTGTGCTCTTGCAGCTACCTGGTAACTCCTAGCCTGGAATAAAACTCTGCAGAAATCAAAATAACATTTTCCATGACCAGCAGATTATATCAGTGTTCAGCGAACTGCACTGACCACTAAATGGATTTTTAGTTGAAGTGTCAGGCAGTGGTTTGGACTTACAATGATGAGGCTTAATATCCTGCAATGTATTGCTCCCAGCTCCAAGGGGAAGGGATATTGCATAGTGGTTGGTAGGCTCGCACACAACGTTATGTGCAGAGTGTTAGAGGTCATACTTATTTGAAAAACCGCTACCCTTTTGGTACCATAAAAGATCCCTAGATACCGCAGCAAAGAAGTAGGTACACAGATTCTAATATGAGTGAAGAATATAGCTTATTGTATGGTACTGCAGATCCCTGGTAAAGTCAGCTTTTTTGTAACTCAAAGAATGCCTTGGCATGGGGCTGTGTGCTGAGGACATTTTTCATGAGTCGGTACATCAGTAGTTTAACATATAATAAAACTAAGCAGTGTAACGATGATGATCGTTTTCTACTATATTAGTTGCCAGAAGCCTGTGCATTTTATAAGAAAACTGCCAGATATAAGGTTTTGTTACATTTAGCTCTTCTGAGGATTGATAAATTGGTGGGGAAAAGTGCTGTTGGTGAGAAGTGAAGTCATATGAGCGGGAGTGATATTTACCTTGAAGTAAAATTTGTTTTTACCTTGAAGAAAAACAACAACAAAAGAGTAGGAAAGTAACAAAGGTATATAGAATTGTAGAATCATAGAATCATCCAGGCTGGAAGGGACCTCCAAAGGTCATCTAGTGTGATCCCCCCACAGTCTCAGGGACACCCCCAACTAGACCAAGTTGCCCAGGGCCCATCGAGCCTCATCTCCGGGGAAGGGACCTCAACCACTGTCCTGGGCAGCCTATTCCAGTGTTCTACCACCCTCAGAGTAAAGAACTTGTTCCTAATATCCAATCTAAATCGTCTCTTCTCCAACTTAAAGCCATTGCCCCTTGTCCTATCACTGCAGGCCTTTGTAAACAGACACTCCCCAGCTTTCCTGTAGGCTCCCTTCAGGTACTGGAAGGCTGCTATTAGGTCTCCTTGGAGCCTCTTCTTCTCCAGGCTGAACAACCCCAGCTCCCTCAGCCTGTCCTCGTAGCAGAGGTGCTCTAACCCCCTGATCATTTTTGTGGCCCTCCTCTGGACCTGCTCCATCAGGTCCATATCGTTCCTATATTGAGGGCTCCAGCCCTGAACACAGTACTCCAGGGATCTCATCAGAGCACAGTAAAGCGGCAGAATCACCTCTCTGGATCTGCTGGCAACACATCTTTTGATGCAGCCCAGGATGGGATTGGCCTTCTGGGCTGCAAGTGCACACTGCCTGCTCATGTCCAGTCTCTCAGTTATATGAGAGGTTTATACCTGCTCACAGGTATAAACATATATATATATATAAGGAAAAGCTTCATCAAAGGAGCCAGAGCTGGTCATCTTCATTTATTTCAATTTCCAGTTTGATTTTGTTGCCAAGATTCTAATTAATACCTCCAGACTTAGTCCACCAGGACTCTGTCAAACAGCTGCTAAAACACTGTAGATTTTTTGGATCCTGCTTTTGAATTGAGTATCTGTCAGGTTTGGTGCTATAGCCCAGAAGGAAACTGGGTGTGGAAATTAGCACCATTGTCTGCCAATAATCCCAGCACAAAACTGTCGACCAAAGAACTGCTGCAGTCACCCTCCTGGGCTTCTCTCTCCTATTTTTACTGTGGCTTCTGTCACTGTCTGTTGCTGGCTTGCTACACTGGATGTGAGCTCCTTCTCTGTAATTCTTGCTACCTAGAAGAAGGCTCTGTCTCTTTTCACATCACTGTCTCTTTATCATGTTTTGCGTTTCTGATAGGAGTGTACCTCATTATGCTTGTCTCTCCTTTCTCATTTTCTTTATAGTCTCTTATTAGACTCCTAAGTGAAAGCTGTGTTAATTTTTCACTTTATAGCCTGTTTTAATGTAATGTATATGTTATACTCACTGCTGTCTCTCAATGTTTAATCCAGAATAATTTTTGACAACAGTTAGTTTGAAGGATGTTATACAGAATTAGTTTTATTGTATAGTCTTATTACACAGCATCAGAGCAACTTTCCCCCCTTCATTCTATGGTTTTCATAGTCTATTTTTTAGCACCTCAAACAAAATGACATCAACTTTGAAGTGGATAAGGAAAAAGGAGCTGGACTGAGAACAGTTTTGGTGGTACCATAGAGAAAGCTATACCCAGCCTCCTTGTAATTAGTGCAGATGACGTCACCTTACCATTTGTCCAGGGAGAGATCCTAACACAAAGTGATGAACTCTGTACAGCAAAGTGGTCACATCCCAGCATTTGTCTGTGGGCCTTCCAGCCTTGTGAATGGGGATGGGGGGTTGTACATCTTTCTTATGATGTTCTGCAATCTCCTTTATTAGAGAAAAGAGGTGGTGGTTGCTCACCCTTGTGACTTGCCAGAGCAGGCACCTGACCTGTAAACCTTCTGCACAGGCACGAACAGTGCATAACTAGTCTGCAGCTCCCATGAGATATTGCAGCATCATTTCCCCATTAAAATATCCTGGGTTTGGTCTTGTGTTTTTTCTAAGAATTCCCATGAAAGGTACTTCCCCTCCTCCTCAACATTTCCTCAACTATTTTTGAAACAAAAGCAAAAACATTTTGTAGGAGTTACCTTAGTGAATCCTACAAAAACTAATTGAGAAGAATTCAGAAAATCTTTTATCTTACTTCTGCATTTAGGCCCAGGGTAAACCACCTACCATTGCCCATCTGGCTGCATTACTGCAGGAGAAAGAAGTGAGAGTACTGCCCAGGGAGGCAGCTTCGAGCCTACCTGACATCCATGTGGCTTCAGGCTCCAGCCCTTCTGCTTTGAACAGTAATCATATCCTTCATACTTCTCCCTCCATATATTTTATATTCTTCAGATGCTGCTATCACTCTCCTAAACCCAGTCTTTCTAATCATTTAGATGTCCTTCCCCATAACTACAGCAATTGCATATCACTTGTATTTACAGGGGGCTGTGCAAACGTATGCTAATTAGTTACAACTATTTATAGAACTTTAGAGTTTTTAATCCTTTTTTTCACACCTCAAAGTCTGCAGCTTCCTAATTTCTTTCTTTGTTTTTAAATCTATTTAGTAATTGAGTGAGGGGGGAGAGAGGATAATCTGACATCATACACCAATTCTGTTTAGGATGAAGCTTATTTCAGTTAGCATTTGAAAATGCCAACATTTTAAATGTGACTGGGATGAAAAATTTCACTGACTTCATGCCATCAGCATCTTCAATCAGCTAACAGGCTCAATTCTGTATCTGTGAAGGTCTGGCTAAAGCTTCCATTTCCTGCAGAACTGCAGGACCCACTCAACAAGCCATAAGGCCACTTCTCCATTGGACCCTGCTGCTTGCAGATCTCCCAGAAAAAAACTCCCATACAGCACTGCCAAATCCAACACCAACAGAATCCAGATCTGACTATTAGGATTTTGCAGATTCAGGTCTGAGAAATGAAAGTAAAGAGATTGACACTGCCTCATCCTGGCATGTAACGAAAATTACTTTCTCCTTAACCAAGTGCGAAAGTTAATTCCAATAAAGTGTGAGACAGTAATGAAAATTGGAGAAGTACATTTTAATTAAAATGTCAGCAAGATAACGCAAACCAAATCCTAAATCCCCCACCATTAAGGTTTCCCCACTGAGCTCTCCTGCAATTGTTCCTCTCTCCTTCTGATTGCTTTTTAATAGCAACTTCTGTGTGTCCTTTGTAAATAATCCTCTCATTACAGGTTTACTTGAAACATGCAATCAATTTATTAAGGTATTTTCCAGGATAAATTAGCAGGTACAATAAAGTGTAATTATTCTGGAACTCATTTGTTTTTAAAGCCAGAGGATGACCAGGTGCCACCATTGTTTCTGCCAACCTCAGCAATCAGTTCGATGGCATTCAAATCACAACAATATTCAGATTAATCCAGGTGGGGCAGGCAGTAGCATATTCAGGAAGACTGAAAAATTAGAAAATATCTGCATTTTTCTCACTGAAGTAGTCTTTGAAACACCTAGAAAGATTGGATTTTTGATGAGGTAATTTCTTTGGTATTGTTTATATGTGTGTGTGTGTGTTGCTTGATGCCTGAAAATAATACTAATTCTTAATAAAAATTTAAAAAGTAAAGATTGAGAGGGAAGACAGAAATCATTACAACTCTTTCTTTAGCTTTAAGATCAATATGTAATAAATGACGTGGTAAATGATAGATATTTTCCCCTGCCAAAATGTATGTCCACAACGAGAAGGAGAAACAGTTCAGCTGGATGGCAGGAGGGAACTCAAGACTCCTTAATCACAGTTCCTCTGTGGAACAGAAACTCCAACCTGAAATGTAAATATTTTTGTTTTGTTTTGAGTTTTTACAGTAGAAATGTTCAAGTTTCTACACAAATAAAAGAAGGATTTTTGAGCATATGCAGTAATATTTTTGTTCACATGATTTAAGATCAGCCATGCAAAGGTAATTACTAATATCTAATAGCTCTTTATTTGTAACCAAGAAATGAGCTTGGCATATGTGGGCTATTTTCTGCTTAACAGATGTATTCATGTGAAATATCAAGTATGACTGGGACTAAATGGCTGAGAGAAATATATGGGAATATGAAGATCCAGCTATTCTTCCAGGATGGGAAGAAATCCATTCATGGCAGGACAGAGACAAGGAGAGAAATTATGGAGGGGATTTTTAAGATGAAGTCTTCTTTTTGAGGCAGAGAAGAACAAGGCATTTTCAATGAAGGAATTGATGTCAAAGCTGAAAGCTTTGTTATAACTGCTTTATGAGAAAGAAGAAAATTACACCTGATGTCAGAGCCATCACTGAAACAACCCTTATAACCAGGAAAATTACATTTAATATATGATCTAAGTACCTCTAAAAACAAACGAACAAAAATTCTGGAGGTTTTTTTGTTTGGGTTATTTCCCACCCTGCTCCATTCTGTGTGATTAAAGCCAGAATCTGAGGCTATGAAACTTAAAAAAAACCCAAAAACAACAACAACAACAAAAAAAACCAAAACAAAACAAAACAAAAAACCCAAAAAACAACAACAAAAAAAAACCTTGGCATTTTGTCTGCATCCTTTCTTAGTAAACTTGATGTTTTGTTTTCAAGCTCAAAATTAATTTCTTCAGCCCACCTGAGATGTAGACCTGCCAAGTGCACAGAAAGCACACCACCTCACTATTGCAGTGAAAAATTCAGAGGAATCAGAAGTCAGCTAGTCATTATTGATGTTGCATTGCTCAGAATACAAAAAAAAAATAACACAGCTGGCTTTCTCTGCATTGTTGACAATGTAATGTTTTCAGCAAGGTAATCAGAAATGACTCAGAAAACATACTGAGAGAACATAGTGGGAAGTACTATGGTTTATTTCTGCAATTGCACTTCTCACATCCAACCAGATTTTAAAATGATATAGAAATTAAGAGCCTCAAAAATCACATCTGATTGTAACTGAGAATAAAGTCAGCAAAGTTATTGGAAAAATGCTATTTCTACCATATTTATTCCCTCAAAGGTGGTCTTTATACAATTGGAATGAATCGTGTCCTCTAACTTCTGTTGCTGTGAATTACCTAGCCAACTCAAAACATATCAGTTTTCTGGTGAATACCAGCCAAAGAATCCAAGTGCTTCAGTAGAAATAACTTTTAATGCAAGTATGTGAAAATCTGTTCTGGCTTTGTGTCAGCTATTTTGATATCTCCCGAAAAGTTACATGCATCAAGTTCAGCCAGTAGCTGACTACTAAATGCTGAAGCTGTGTCTTATCTCCAGCATAAATAAGGCAGTGGATTGCTACAGACCTGCTAGCAGGGCACTACACAGGGCAGGTTTCTAATCCTAAGGAGTGGTAGCTTCTGGTTATTCCATCTGGGTGCCTTGAGTAGGAAATATTTAGGATTTTGTTACTTAGAAGCTAAACTCCTACAAATATTTGTACAATGTACATGTGCAAAGCATTGTACAACAGTATTGAAAAAAATAATGGGATGAATTACACAGAAACACAGAATCACAAGATCGCAGAATGATATGGGATATGGATATGGATGACCTCTGGAAATCATCTAGTCCAACTGCCTTCCCAAAGCAGGTCTTTCTAGAACAGGTTGCACAGGAACTTGTGCCAGTGGGTTTTGAATGTCTCCAGAGGTGGAGATTACCATCTGTCTGGGCAGCCTATTCCAGTGCTCTGCCACACATAAAGTGAAGAAATTTCTCCTCATGTTTAGATGAAACTTCTTATGCACAAGTTTGTGCCCACTTCCTCTTGTCCTGTCACTGGGCATCACTGAAAAAAGACTGGCCCCTTCTTCTTGACACTCACCCCTTAATTATTTATAGGTGTTGATCAGATCTTCCCTCAGTCTTCTCCAGACTAAGAAGACCCAAGTCCCTCAATCTTTCCTTGTAAGACAGATGTTCTAGGCCTCTAGTTATCTTGGTGGTCTTCTGCTGTACTCTCTCCAGCAGTTCCCTGTCCTTTCTGAACTGGGGATCCCAGAACTGGACACAGTACTCCAGATGGGGCCTCACCAGGGCTAAACAGAGGGTCAGGATAACCTCCCTCAACCTGCTAGTCACGCTTTTCTTGATGTACCCCAGGATGCCATTGGCCTTCTTGGCTAGAAGGGCACCTTGCTGGCTTGTTGTCATCCTGTTAATAAATGTACAGTTACAAGTACTACCACCCTGGTAAGATTTAAAATAGGGGCTTAGAGGAGAAGCTCTTTATATTTGCACTTCTTGAGGTACCTAGTTCTATTAAGGGAAACTTAGCAGCAAATGCTAGCATCAGGGGGAGTAACTGCATATTGTGGTGTTGCACTCTTAGTGTTGCTACAGACAGATCACTGCATCACATTTGAACATGGAAGGCCCAGTTCTTGTTGATCGTCCATGTCATGAAGGTCCAAAGTGTGAAATCCTGACCTTTAAAAAATGTGACTGGGCTTTAGGAAAACACAAGTGAAATGTGCTCCTTTCACTACATCCAAGTTATGGATGATAAAGTATAAATAAGGGATTTTATTTTACACTAAACTTTATTCTAAGGTTTTCCCTGTTATATCCCTGACTAAGTCTTCTGCTAAGATTAAAGCTTGTTCCAGTGTTCCTCTCATGAATACTTTTCTGTACTTTCAGTTCTAAATTCTGATTCCCTCTTTCAAAGGCTGTTCTCATCTTCCTTGCACCTCTGTGGATTGAACCCAGTTTCGCTGCTAAGAGGGAGCTGTATTTAACCAGCTGATTCCCAAAGAGATCCATCAGGGCTCATTCTGGCAGAAGAAATTCCACATAAATTCTTTCACTCTTTCTCTCCCTGTAATATTCCTTTTATCTGTCTTTCCCTTCAATACAGACACACTACATTCATCAGTTCATCTGTCTGTTGATTTATCACATCCATCTGCCCTTCCATTTCATCAGTTTAATACATCCATGTATTAGTCATTCATGTATAGCCATCAGTCAAATTCTTTCCATCAGGGTTTCTATCAGCCTTTTTTTTTATGCACGCTTCTTCCATTTAATATACTCCCTCCTAATATACTGGTGTTCTTGCATAGTAAATTATTTTATCGTTACACACTACTCATAGTAGTGATGTGCATTCCTCTATGATTAACAATATTGGACTAGAGTAGCACTAGAGTATTTCCTGATCTAAGGGCAGGGAAAAAGCAAGAAGGACAGATTTATTTTTTCTTTTAAGTGTCAAACCAGAAATATTTGTTGCAACAAGAAGTGAACAAAAAAGTACCCATTCCCTGCTCAATATACAATAGTAGGTCTTCCCATATTGTGTTCTTATCAACTTCATTAGGACTTTGACTCTGAAAAAAACACTTAGCAGCAGAACAAAACAAAAGCAGATTTTACATGAGTATAAAATGTCTCATGTCCATTTTTCTATGATGTAACGGAAACCCATTACTATACAGTGGAGGATTACAATAATAAAAATTTCTGTTGATAGAAAAAACAACTGGATATTGTGTGCCTGAGAATGGGAAGGACTTAACAGAACACCAAAGAGTCTGTTTTGATTAAACGTTTTATAGGATCTCCTGAAAAACTGTGAAGATAACAGTGACCTTCTGTGTAGTGCTGCAAAACAATACTTTTTTTTTTCCATGTTGAGATTCAAAAGTAAGAAATGGTTGGAAAAAATGAAGAAAATACAAATTTAGACAAAAGAAATTATGACAGGATTGGAAGGTGAAAAGGATTTGATGATAGCCCGATGCATTCATAATAGCAATATAAATGATAGAAAAGAAAAACTAATTCACTGTATCAGAAGATGAAAGGATAAGAAGAAATGGTTGGAAACTGTGTAAAAGAAAAATTAAGGTTGATAGCAGAAAAAGATTCTTAAATTGAATTCTTACGGTACAGAGCCACTGGAATTAGATGGAGTGTTAAGAGGGAGGAAAAACTGACCTATTTAAGAGTAAAAGAAATTGGACAATAATGAGAAATGCATGTAGGAAGAAGGCTTTGGGTGTTTTAGGTGCACTGACTGGAGCCATTTGTAGTTCTTGGTGCCCCAGGTTTTCATGCATGTAGGGGTCCAAAAGAACTGTACAACTAACTTCCTGACTTTGTATTTGGGCACAGTCCAGTGGGCAGCAACCCTTTCACATGCACATCTCTTTCATCCCAGTTTCAAAAGAAACCTCAGGCACAGGAACACAGTATGCCCAGGCATACTTGTTCCTTGTCCTAGAGTGGACAGGATGGAGTTGATAACTTATGACACAACATGGTCCAGCTAGTAAAGCTGATGAGGAAGTTATCTTGCCTGATTTAAGGCATTAACACTGATTAACACTGTGGATGACAATTGATGTCATTGTTGCACTAAGCTCCCATGCAATCACAGGAGAGACAGAGGCTCTCCAAGAGTACGGTTCATCACACCCAAATGCAGATGCCAGAAACAGGCTAAAACTGTTCCTGTTCTGTGTTGATTTTCTTTGGGTGTTTTTGTTTGTTTGTTTGTTTGTTTGTATTTTTATTGTAGGCAGCACCTGGGAAAGGGTCTTTGACATGTACATCATAGAATGGTTAGAAATGGAAGGGACCTTAAAGATCGTTGAATTTCAATCCCCCTGACATGGCCAGGGATGCCTCCCACTAGAGCAGGTTGCTCAAAGCCCCATCCAGCCTGACCTTGAACACACCCAGGGATGGGGCTTCCATGACTTCTCTGGGCAACCTGCTCCAGTGTCTCACCACTCTTACAGCAAAGAGTGTCCTTCTAGTATCTAATCTAAATCTCCCCTTTTTCAATTTATAACCATTACCCCTCATCCTATCACTACACTCCCTGACAAAGAGTCCTTCTCCCGCTCCCCTGTAGGCTCCCTACAGATACTGGAAGGCTGCTATAAGGTGTCCCTGGAGCCTTCTCTTTTCTAGGCTGAACAGTCCTATGTCCTTCCTTTGTTGATGATTCCAAAGCTAGACACAGTATTCACTAGAGCAGAATAGAGGGGCAGAATCATCTCCTGCAGCCTGCTGACCATGTTTCTTTTGATGCATCTCAGGATATGGTTAGCTTTCTTGGCTGCCAGTGCACGCTACTGGCTCATGTTGAGCTTCTCATCCATACTCCCAACTCCTTCTTTTCAGGGCTTCTCTGCCCAACCCGTATTTGTGCTTGGGTTTGCCATATGTTTATCATATATGTTATCATAAATGTTTAGATCCAACAAGATCAGTTGCAGTGTCAGAGTCAGAGTGTCTCTGCAGGCTGTCCAGGTGGAAAAGTCCTGGGGTTGTTTTTCATTGATCTTCAGGTTCATGGCAGCCTCCTACTTGGGCCTGAATGTGTCTGGTTGGATTCCTCTCCAAATATTAGGACGACTAGTCTGTGAAAGGATAGAGGCATGGCCTGAGATTGTTGTAAGAAGCTCTAGAAGAAAAAAAAATAGATAAGACTGAAGGCAAGATATAGATGTGGATGTAGTCACTCTAAAAAGAGTTAAACAGAATTAATTATCATTTGCTTTCCAGAAGATTCTGTTTAAAAATATGGTCCTGAACAATGAAGAAGCCTGAATGACCCTTCTAGCATTTCTTATCCCTTCTTCATCATCTTTCAGTCTGTGCAGACCAGGTAAAGAAAAGACTGAGCTCCATCCTTTCCCAGGTAAAATTAGAAGGTGGTGTCACAATATGAGTCAGGAAAGGTGTTCAGGGTTATTGGGCTGCTCTGAATTGCTAGTACAGAATTTTTGTTTGTTACCTTCTCTAAAGCATTTTTTTTCCTATCCTTTTCTTTCTCTGTAAGGCTTCTGGTGCATTTGGACATTTGATTATGTATGAAGTCTTGTATGATAGTTAATTAGCATTCAGAAGGAATACTTCAGTCTATGCATACTATTTGCACAGGTTAAGTATCACTGATAAGACTTCTCAATCAGACAAGCTGAATTTAACTTAATTAGACCTATGAATACTCATGGAGAAGGTAAAAGGAAGCTTGCTCAAGCTTTTGTACCATGGAAATGAGGAGAAGAAGGGGCATGAAGGGTAAATGTGCGGGAGGGAAAATCACCCCAAATCATAAAATAAAGAAGACAAGAAGAGAGACCTGTCATGAAATGCTTAGGGCTATTCCCATGCTCTCACTGGAGCAAAGAATGGGGAATGACAAACCTTTTTAGAGTCATCTTCACCTAAGGAACAATTTAAGAACCTTATCGGATTATTTTTGGAAGGGGAATTAAAGATGCAAGTGGCCAGAAATACTTTAATTGCTACTATCTCCAGGCATTTGTAAATCTATGGCTGCAAAATCTGCTGTGTCATTGTGGCCAGCCCTTTGGATTTATTTTTCCCTTTTCCTAAAATTAAGGGCAGAAAGAACATTGTAAATAGAACCGTGTTTCATTGTGACATGTTGTTTCATCAGCGTCAAATGTTCCTAGAGAATATGTCAATTTTGATGAAATTTTCACTGGAAACGCAATGAAACAAATCACTTCAACTGTCTTGTTTTATTTTGGTAATGTCAAAACATTTTGTTTTGATAGGGTAAAACCATATCATTTTGATGGCACCATTTTGATTAATTCATTTTTGTTATATACATATTAATTTTTTATATTGAATTTATATGAGCTTTAAATGGTATATTGTACTGAAGATTGAAGATTATGTTATAATGTTTTCCCATTAACAGAATAAAGTATTTTTATATAATTAAATGAGACATTTCAGCATCAGCAAACCAAAATAATTTGACACTACTGAAATGAAATGTTTTGATATTTCCAAAAGACTTAGAAATTTATATAGCTGTCAGACATGTGAATATAAGACAATTTTGTTTTAAGTTAAGAGAAAATATTTTTTTTTAAAGCTGAATTTTCTTTCACAGAAAAATTTCAGTGTTTCCTGCCTCTTCAAATTAGATATATCAAGCCTAGAAACAGTTCATCCTGTGAGATATGCTACCACTTACCATTTAGTATCCAGGTATATGGGGAATATATGATGCCGAAGGTACGAAGTTCAGAAATTAACAATAAAGTGTCTGGATACATGCTGCCGTATGCACATGAGTTCATCAGTTATAAAGATACTAACCTCTACTGTCTTCTGCCCAGGCAAGTGTCTGATAAGAAAAAAAAGTTTGTTCCAATTCGACATAGGATTTCTTTTAATGGGTTGGCTGGTCTATACTTTATAATATGGTATGTTTCCAGCTGTATCAAAAAACAGTGCAAACAAGATATGGAACTGAAATAGTTACACGTGCTGATATAACCAAAAGCAGAAATAACCACAGGGGAAGAACACAGAAAAAATGATGGGAAGAACACAGAAAAAAGACAGGAAGAGTGCTCATGTACCAGTTATGGTTTTTTTTTCCACTGGCTTTTTCTTTTTTTCTTCTTTTTTTTTTTTTGAGGTTCTTCAGAAGATACACTTTATTACTATAAAATAATGATGTATAAATAAAAAACATAACTAGGCATTAAGGCTAAATCTTTTAATCATACAGGTAAAGCCAAGCCCTAGGTTACTTCTTGCACTATTATGTTTATTGCAGAGGAGGCAGAAACACCTGAGGCACGTAGACAGGTTTTAAAGACAGGGAGGCAAATTCCTGAAAAACACAGAATAAGGAAGCCTATCTGAAAGAATCAGTGAGGCCAACCTGTCTCCAAAGCTTTGTGTGAGCATACACTAGTCAAAGCAAAATATGGAAAATAAGACATACACCTTCAATATCTGTGTCAATTTCCAGAAATGCTATAAAGCCATCTAAAAATGCAAAATACAGGCATTTCTCAACAAATGTGGCAAATGTTCTAGGAACAGAAAATAGTCTTCACAATAATGTTTATTTTTTGAAGTTAACAGTTTGCTTCAATATGTTATCAAGATTGCACATTTTGAAAATAAGCGATGTGTCCTTATAAAAAAAAAATGTTGTAGTAAAACTGTGTAATTCTGTAATAGTATAAGGGGAATTCTCCTTGACCTCCAAAGACAGAAGGTTTTGTGTCCTGAAGCATGAGAATGCTGATATTTTCTCTTGTGATATTTTCCTAGATAAGAGTCAGCAGATGCTAATCTTGTGCCTATACCTACCAAATCCTTTCTTCAGATTAACAAAGCTTTTTGCCTTATTGAGGGACATAACACTGTGGAACTGAGAGTTGCATAATAAGCACATTAATTTTACTGATTAGTGTGTTGGAAAATAATGCCCTTTTTGTTCATTGTAAATCTGATGCCTTTAAATGTCATTAAGGACTACCTTTGCATTGCATGAATGAGCTGGTCTTCCTAATGTGGGAATATGTTTATAAACCTTGGTGTTATCTGCTCATCTTCATCTCATGACCAGGATACTTTTGCCCACTCACCAGCAACAAACAGTGCTAAATGTGAGAGAGAATATGCCACATAAGGGAATTTCTGCAATGATTAGTTGCATGGACATCTGCCTGTAAGCTCTCCGTTGTTGCTTGCCAGACCTTCAAATGGAAAAACTTTCCCTAGCACTGTATTAATTTTCCTCTTTCACTCTCCCTTCCCATTGAAGAAACACTCTCTCAGACTTCAGATGATCCCTTAAGACACACGGGGAAAAAGAGACAGTTTATCTTTAATGATGACAAACTTCCAAATATTTAAATTTGAGATTCTGTCAATGTATGAGTTTTATCAACTTAAAAAAAAAAAAGAAAAAGGAAAAAGATAGAAGATAGAATAAGAAAACAAACACCAGCCCCAGCCACAATCCCACTGTGGTTAATAGAAATCTGACTTCTATCAGGTGTGGAGCATTAATAAGCATCTCTACTCCTTTTACAAAAGGTAGATAACAGTGCAAAAAGTTTGGTTATCTAGAAACATGTGTAGCAGAATGGTTGCCTTGTTCCTACAGGTAATAGTGAAAAAATCTGTATAGTGAGGAGCTTGAGGTGAAGAATTAATGAATGGAGTTAGTTGCTTTTATAGCAGACTCCTAAAAAAAAATAATCTTGACATAAGAAATTGTAAAGTTTGCTGACATTTTGTTTCTACTGTCCCAGTGAGGAACTGTATGTGAGGAGATGTGTCTGAGTCTTTCCTCTTTAAAGGAAGAAGTATTTAGCTGTAGCTGTGTAGAAAATACGGCAGATACAGAAATTTGCTGTGGAAGGAGATTAAATAGAAATATCAGTGAATTTAAAAATAAAACCACAAAAAAAAAAGAAAAAAAAACCAACAAACAAAACCCCAATCAAACCACAAACAAGCAAAACGAAAAGTCACCAAACACAAAACCTAGGTACTAGAAAAAGTTTCTTAAAGGAGAACAAAACATGAGGAGGCTGAGATGGGAAGGTGGCAGAAGAGGACCTACCCTCATGCTGAGGAAGGACCAATGTGTTAGGTGAGCTGCCGGTTTACTGACACCAGTACTTGTTATGAGTAAGTGTCCTGCTGGGCATGTCTGGATGGAGCAGAATGCTGCTGTGTGCAATAGATCTTTGCTTAGAGACACTAAGAATCTGAAAAAAATACTGTACTACAAACTCTGCTATGACCTTTTTTTTTTGCAGGTTTTCAAAGCTCCTTACCTGGGCAGAGAGTTTCAGATGTGTGTAGTAGGTCCTCAGCTAAAGCTGAGCCTTTGACCTGAGAGATCTCCTGGATTAAGCACACAGCTGAAACGGTCTGCTAGGTAGGATTTTCTTTTAGATGCTCAAAGCTGAGGTTAATGAGGTCAGGAGGTGTGAGCTCATTGGAGTTTAAAACTGAATTCATAGGCAAGTTCTACAGTTAATTTCCTTTGCAGGTGGCAGATATTAATAATGCGGGACATGTATGCAAACAGACATAGGCATTAGTATAAAAAAACGTTACTTACTCAGAGAAGGCACTATCTGAATAGTAAGGACAAAGAAAGGGGCAGTGAGATGCATTTGCTCTGAGTTTCATCGTGCTTGCTACTGTACCACCCTGCGGAAGGAATGAGGGTGAGACAGGAAGAAATCACTTCTGCTGCTGCTACCAATCCTACTCCAAGTGCATATGAAAGCACAAACTTTGATGCCTTAAAGCCTTTCTTGGCACTAAGCAGTTCACATGTTTTTTATCTTTCCATAATAAGAAGTGTGGCATGTTTGTTTGTATTAACAGTGCACTGTCAGTAAAAAGGGCATAGTACCAAACCTGTTGCTAGANCATAGTTCCAAACCTGTTGCTAGAGGGGAGTGTGGTCTGGTCTCAGAGGGGATCTGTTTTAACATATTTTAAAAAAAAAAAAAAAAAAAAGCAAAGAATTCTGCTTTGTACTTCCTCTTTGTGCAATGAACATATAAGTAAAAGGAAATCCTGCCTAAAGGAATAGTGAGGTCGGTAATGTGATGGTGAAGACCAGGGGATTCTGGAGTTCAGGCTCTGCTAAAAGCAGTTCAGGCAATTTAACATGTTTGGCTGTACCAAGCTGCCTCCAGAAAGGCCTCCTCCTGTAACATCTCTGCTTTGCTCATGAGATGACCTTTTCTCCCAGTTATCCAGCCTGATACTCAGAAATCAGTTCTCCTATCTTCCTCACATTTCTCTCTTAATCCTCCTTCCCCTTGCTATGCATTTGGTTCTAATCCCAGCTCCTTGGTCCTCCTCAAATGTAGAGATGGGTCATTTGCCAAGTGTCTGTCATTTGGGTAGAGGAACATAATACAGGTATGAGCATGATACCTCTCTGCTTTATGAGGTACAAACAAACCCTTGTTGAGTTAGAAAAATGGATTTGAATCAGACCAGATTCAATGCATGGCTGTTTTGCATCTTGCTCTTTTTGTTTTAATAGTGTCATGACAAAGGAAAATCACTTGAGCATTCTATAAACATTTATTATGAACTGATTTTATTATGGTTAGAAAATCTCTTTGAACACGTCAGTTTCTTCATATGACAGAGAAGTTAATCCAGCTCTACACAGATTTGGGGTATTATGGGAAGCTGTCTGTATTGTATGTATAAAAATCAACTGAGAGGGACCGGGGAGAGAAAATCCTCTGAAATACCTAACTGGGGATTAGAATTTTGGAAAGAAAAAAAAAAAAGAAAAAAAGAAAAAAAGGATATTTGAGTCTTCAAGGACATTGTTTTTTCTCTGTACATCAACCTATATATATATAAGAAAGGAAATATATGGAAAGGAAATGTTTTCAGGAAGTTTCTTGTCTTGGCATGTTAGTGGGAACATAGAATAGGACACTGTTTATGACCCTAATATGGCTTGGTACCTGGGAGTATATTAAATCAGGAAAAGACAATTACATAGACACCCACAGAAATCGTCTGTGACTGCCACGTGGTCTGTCCACTGGGTGTCATTCTTGACCCACATCTGGATTAGCACTCAGCCATACTTTATGTGCTTCAGAAGAGCAGCTGGAAGCCAAACTGCATGCAGGAAAGAATCTGTCCTTGTCCTTTCCTCCAGAAGGTGTTTGCAGCCATGTATCCCAAGAAAAATCTTATCAGTGCCTCTTTATGCTACAAAATAAACTGTCTTAATGTTGCCCATGTGTTCTCTAGAATTCAAAATGGAGCTGCATGGAGGAAACAAGGATTCCTACAAAATTTGCTGTTCTTCCCTTCTTACAGAAAGAGCAAGTGTGTTAGCAAGCATGGTTGTTGTTGGGTTTGAGCAGATCTATTAAAATTACCCTCTGCTCAAGAATAAACTTCTCTCAATTTATGATCCATGCTCAGACCAACAGTGGAGATTACTGTTTCTTTAACAATGAAAGAAAAATGGTTTTTGTTGCCAGTCTGTGTTTTAGCTACTATGCTTATGTAATACAGAAGCATTTTCCTTTGAAAAATTTATATTTAAATCACTGATGCATTCTTTCTTGACTTTTCTGTATGAAAGAATCAGTGATTTTTTGCTTTCTTTTGAGAATAAGAGCCCAAATGCCATAAAGAGCTATAAGTTTTCTCCTTTTGCTAAAAAGCATGAGACAGCTGCACTGACAGGTATGAGCAAAATACAGAGTCAACAATAATTCTGCACAAACAGGCAGGGAGGAAACACAATTCCTCACCTTGTAGCCACAGGACAATGTTTGCATCTTCAACAGCCTGAAACAGATGAATTCTCAATATGATCTGAAGGCTGGTGACAAGAAGAAAACCTCTGAAATGGATAGCTAATCTTTGGCTTCTTTTGAGGGTGAGCTGCATTCAGGCAGTGGAGAGGGATTCTGCTCTCTAGTCCCAATGGTGGAAGCCCTGGGAAACCGGGACAAGGATGCTGTGACTAGAGTCTTCATCAAAATTCAGTGTCACTTTTCCTTTTAAAAAGAAAAGGGAAAAAAAAAAAAAAAAGCAGCAGAGTGAGGAGAAGAGAAGAGAAGAGAGGAAAAGAGGAAAGGAAAGGAAAGGAAAGGAAAGGAAAGGAAAGGAAAGGAAAGGAAAGGAAAGGAAAGGAAAGGAAAGGAAAGGAAAGGAAAGGAAAGGAAAGGGAAAGGAAAGGGAAAGGAAAGGAATCAATGCAGGTGTGGCCAGGAAGAGTGGGAGAAGGTTTTCTCAACAAGTAAGGTAAGGATTATCAGAAAAATGTCCATGACAGGCTGACCATTAACACTTGCATTTTAAAGAGAGAAGGGGAGCGAAACAGATCTAAGCCTCAGAACATATCCATATGATAGCGTATTAGGACAGATCCCAACTTCTCCTCACTTCCTTCTCATGTTTCACAAGGATTTCTTTTGATGTTGAGCACAGCACCTACAGAATCACATGAAGCTGTGAACGGCACACACTGCAATGAATCTGTGTGGTATTTGTAGTTAATGGCATACAGCAATGTGTGAAAGAAAACAAGGAACTAATGAAAATGTCAACCAGATATTTCAGCTGTAGAAAGGGAGGGATGATGAGCAATTTTTCAATTTTTAATTTTTTTTTGTTGTTGTTGTTTGGGTTCAGATTGATTTCTCTTTGCCAAGCTGTTTTCTTGCTCTTATGGTTGCTGAACAAGAAAGAGAGAAAGTATTAGTACAGGAAAACCCTGGTGTTTTTGCAGCAAACCAGGCTGTGATTTCTCACATTTGATGAAATTGATGCTTATTCTTCTCACCTTGACAATGGCTCTGATTAGAGTTCAGCAGCATGGTAATGGCCTTTACACGCTGACGCAGATGTCAAACACAAATAAAAGTTGAGAATGTCAGGAGGAGAGGGGATGACAAGTAACAACAGGAGAGGGATGGAGAGGAAATGCTTAACAAACTGGCCTCTGAGCATAAGTTTGCCTTTAAAATGATGGCCTAGAAAGGAGTAGAGATGGAAAAATCCTACTGATTTTCTCCAGTATAATTCACACAATGTAATCCAAAGAAATAGAGAAATACATAGGAGCAATTTACTGTTTTATTTCCTATGAGGTTGCACTTGGGAAAAGGGAAGCAGGGGAAAAACAAATAATAATAAACAATTCTGACTTAATTTTGCAACCAGCACAGAAATGTGGGTTTTGGTTTGGTTTGGTTTGTGTTTTTTTTTTTTTTTTTTTTTTTTTTTTTTTTTTTTTTTTTTTTTTTGTTGTTGTTTGGGTTTTTTGTGTTTTTTTATTTTTATTTTTATTTTTATTTGAAAAGGTGTGACCATCTTTATCACAGAATCACAGAATGATAGGGGTTGGAAGGGACCTCCAGACATCATCTACTCCAACCCCCTGCCAGATCAAGTCTACCCAGAGCAGGTTACACAGAAACTTGTCCAGGCAGGTTTTGAACATCCCTAGAGATGGAGACCCTATCACCTCTCTGGGCAGCCTCTTCCAGGGTTCTGCCACCCTCCAAGAGAAGAAGTTACTCCTCGTGTTTAGATGGAACTTCTTATGTACAAGTTTGTACCCATTTCCTCTTGTCCTCTCAATGGGCACCACTGAAAAAAAGACTGGCCCCATCCTACTGACACCCAACTAATTATAATGATTAAGTAGTTAAAACCATCATGCACATAATTCTTCCTGGTGTTATGCTCACCTTTCTCCTTCTTTGAGTCCTAAGGTTGTTGGATTCATTTGGGTGGTGTGTGGGCAGGCATTACAGTTTTCAGTCTTTGGAGTCCTTTATTGAGAGGAATATAATCGTTATGTATATGGTTTCTTATTCCTTTTTCTAGGATTCAGTTAGGATCATTTTTACATGCTTAATAACATAGTTTACACTTTTGTTCTTTCCTCATTGGTCTGCAGTTCCACATTACTTCCAAATATACTATGTTCAATGCCTTTTATCTATCTTAGATACTATCGGTAACTCTAAAATTATTTTTTCAGCTACAGGTCTGCATTCCTTTGACTGACCATGGGTCAGTTGTTGATAGTAGTAGGGTCTCCAGTGTCAAGTCTGTGCATCGTCATGTGTATGAGCTCCTCTATACCACATTATCTGTCTCTGTCTCTGAAGGTCTCTATCTCTGAAAGTCTCTATCATCACATCAGGCCTGCCTCTATGGTTCCACCACAGATAAATACACAAAGTTCAACAAATTAGCCCTAAGCATCTGATCAATTTGTCATGTTTTGGGCTGGGCTGGTGAATGACAGTGATCAGTGACTGACAGATGCTCTCTCCAGCTTCTCCCTTCAGGGGAGAAAGAAGGAAGACCTGGGGGTGCTGGTGGACAGCTGGCTCAACATCATCCATTAGTGCACCCATGTGTCCAAAAAGGCCAACAGCATCCTGGCCTATATCAGGAACAGCGCGGCCAGCAGGAGTAGGGAAGTGATGGTGCCTCTGTACTCAGCACTGGTGAGGCTTCACCTCAAATACTGTCTTCTGTTCTGGGCCCCTCACTAGAAGAAGGACATTGAAGAGCTGGAACATGTCCAGAGGAGAGCCACCAACCTGGTGAACCATCTGAAGAATGTCATATGAGGAGAGGCTGAGGGAACTGGGCAGGTTTAGTTTGGAGAAGAGGAAGCTGAGGGGAGACCTCAGTGGCCTCTACAGCTACCTGAAAGGAGGTTGTAGAGAAGTGGTTGTTGGCCTCTTCTCCCAAGTAAATAATGACAGGATCAAAGGAAATAGTATGAAGTTGCAGCAGGGGAGGTTTAGATTATATATTAGGAAGAATTATTTTACTGAAAGAGTGATCAGGCACTGGAACGGCCTGCCCAGGGAGGTGGTGGAGTCAACACCCCTGG
>VZRU01016788.1:6948-21180 GCA_013398155.1 Pedionomus torquatus | reverse complement strand
AAAAAAAAAACAAACCCAAAAAAAAACCAACAAAAAACCCCACAATAAAACAACAACAACAAAAAAAAAACCCAGCAACAAATTAAATTGCAGTAAAATAGATACTATTTTTTTTTTCCTCCCCAAATAAAGGGATGGTGAGCGCTGGTAAGATCGGCAGGTGATGGTGAAGGTGTCCCTCTGTAACTCACCAGCACGTCGGCTCTGCTGAGGCTGGTTCCTCTCCGTGTCTATAGCACAACTCTGCGGTGGTGAGTGACCCGAAACTCTGGGTGGGGATTTTCTGGAATCCAGCAATTCCACAGCCTGTAGAAAATCTGCCTGTTTGGGGGACAGAATGGGTTCCCACCCAAATTTGAGCAGCTGGGAACAGATTCCAATGAGCGATCCAGCTGAACTGCAGGAAGGGAAATATCACCCAAATTATTAGGAATAAATTAAAAAAGGGAAAAAAAAAAAAAAAAAAGTCATAACACAAGAGCAAGACCTTGTCCTCAGGGGAAGACCTCACAGAATAATCCCGTCACAGGAAAAAAAGGCTTCCCAAATCCCTAAATTTGCCCATCCCTGGAGGGGTTCAAGGCCAGGCTGGATGGGGCTTGGAGCAACCTGGTGTGGTGGGAGGTGTCCCTGCCCAGGGCAGGGGGGTTGGAACTCCATGATCTTGAGGGTCCCTTCCAACTCTGACCACTCTGTGATTCTAAATGTCTCTTTTACGGAAGTTTTCTTCCCTTAAATACTCAAAATAATTAAGCTCAACCGTTTGAGCAGAAGAACGTTAAATTACACTCCCTGGCATCAGCGTTTATCAAGGCACAGTATAATTAATCTGGTTCTCTTCAAGCCTTAGACTTCTCTGGGCAGAGCCCTCCGAAGGGCCGTGTTTATACTCCTGCAAAATAAAACCATTATTATAATAATACAGATTCTTTCCTGAGGTCTAAGAAACAGCACCAGGCAAAGTTAGAACAATGTTTACTTTATTTGAGGAGACCTAGTTTTGAGGTCTAGCACTAATAAAGACAGTATATTATTCGATGCTGAGCTCTAAGGTAATTAAAAAATAGATCCCCAAGGCTCCATTAGGGGAGGTTTATGGGAGTCTCCTACTCAAAAGTTCGTGGAAAGTAAAAGGATTCATTCAATGAATTTTGCTTCTACGACAGAAGTTCAAAATAACACAAGAGCTTATTCTCACTTCCATCATGTTCGTTAATATATTGGCCACTATTTAATATTTTATTTGGCTACTGGTGCTCAAAAAATCAAGTTTGCACAAAACCTTGTGGAAAAGTTGAATTGAGGAGTATCAAAGTGTAGCGTTTTATCCCTAATAAGAACCCAAATTCCCTGATCTTCTTACCTAGAATCTGTGGCACGGCATTCATTGCTTGAAGAAATGGAAGATCAGCAAGATAGCTGGGGGCTGGAAGGGGGGAGCAGGGCGGGGAGGGGATGGAAGTGCCCAGGAAAAAATACTAAAAACCCCAGATAATGGAGCACGGAGCTGGCATCGGCCAGGCTGCTGGGAAGCCCAGTGCCCACCTGCAGAGCTGTGCAAGGCATCATCCACCCCGCCTCGTAAATAGAAGCATCACTGAAACCACGGTGACCTCCAGTAAAAAAGAGTTTGCAGAACTGAAATAATTTAAGAAATGAGAGGTGAGAGGCCAGACAGGCAGCACTGCAGCACCAGAAACCTCAGCTCCCCGTGAAAGCATCCCCAAGATTGCACAGAGAGTAATTAATATAAACCCATAGAATCATTTTGGTTGGAAGGGACCTTTAGGATCATTGAGTCCAACCATCAACCCAACACTGACAAACCCACCACCGACACGTGTCCCTAAACACCAGATCTACCCATCTTCTAAATATTAAATACCTCCAGGGGTGGTGCCTCCACCACTGCCCTGGGCAGCCTTTTTTGTCAGTTCTGCTACAATATTATCATAGAAAGGTTGGAGTTGGAAAGGACCTTAAAGACCATCCAGTTCCAACCCCCCTGCCCTGGGCAGGGACACCTCCCACCACCCCAGGTTGCTCCAAGCCCCATCCAGCCTGGCCTTGAACCCCTCCAGGGACGGGGCAGCCACAGCTTCTCGGGGCAACCTCTTCCAGTGCCTCACCACCCTCACAGCAAAGAAGTTCTTCCTAATATCCAATCTAGATAATCTAATTTTCTACCTCCTGGGAGAGAGCACTCTCCAGCACTTAGGCTCAAATCTCCCAAAGTTCACTGGAAAGGGATCTGCTCAGCAGCTCTCCTGGTCTCACCTACTTTGTCTCTCTCCAGGAACCCTGGCAGAAATGAGGATGGTCCTGGCGCTGGTCCTGCTGAGCTCCCTCCTGTCCGTCACCGCCGTCCCCTCCCAACGTTCCGCCTGCTCCAGGAGAGCCCTGGGAGACCTGCGCTGCCACAGCATCCCCCAGGACACCCAGAACCTCCGGCAGATCCAGCCAGGTCTGCAGGACCACTTCTGGGCAGGGCAGGGATGCGAGGAGATCTGTTACTGCCACCAGGATGAGCTGCTCTGCTGCCCCAAGTAAGACTCCGCACCCTCCCGTCCCACACACCAGGACCCAGAACGCCATCCCCACGGATGGAGCAAGCCCTGGTTGCAGGCAGCCATCACCTCAGAGGGGTTGAAATTACACCAAGAGACAGCAAATCAGCCAAAACGCTGCCAGCTGTCAAGGTTCTCTTTCTCAGGGCACATGCTCGGCGTGTTTTGTAAACCCACGTGTCCCGTTACGGGGGATGTCAGCGTGGACATCACCCAAATTTGGACTCTTCTGTTAAACTACCAGCTACATCAGTCCTTAGTGGCAGAATCCCAGAATCCCACCGTGATCCCTCAGCACCACGTCTGCCCGGCTTTTAAACACCCCCAGGGATGGTGACTCCACCACTGCCCTGGGCAGCCTCTGCCAAGGCTTGACAAACCTTTGGGGGAAGAAATTTTTCCTAATATCCATCCTAAACCTCCCCTGGTGCAACCTGAGGCTGTTTCCTCTTGTTCTGTCGATCAACCCCTTGCCAAAGGAGGGCCACAAAAAGTAGCTGGACAGGAACGTGGCCAGGCAGGGTTTGAATGTCACCAGAGCAGGAGACTCCACACCCTTCCCAGGGGGCTCTGCCACCCTCACAGGAAAAAAGTTCCTCCTCATGTTGAGGTGGAATTTCCCCTGTTCCCATTTGTGCCCGTTGCCCCTTGTCCTGTCCCCAGGCACCACTGAGGAGAGTCTGGCCCCATCCCCTTCCCACCTGCCCTTCAGCTCTTGCTCAGCATCGATGAGGTCCCCTCTCAGTCTGCTCTTCTCAGCCAGGTCCCTCAGCCGAGGGATGCTCCAGTCCCTCATCATCCCCGTAGCCCCCGTGGGACTCTCTCTAGCAGTTCCCTGTCCTTCTGGAACTGAAGACATTTTTTCAGGTCCACAAACCAAACCATTTGATTCCCACTCCACGGTACAGAACCACGGTGCCATTCTAGGGCATTCTAATAAAAGATCCCGTAAAGGATGGTCAAAGTTGAACACAAACAAGAGGGACAGAAAGAGCTTCTCGGGTGCCTACAAGCAGGGAAAAAGGTTTATCCAGGAGCACCAACACTTCCCCACCTCGGTACTGACAGAGCCCAATGGTGACAGTCCCACCAAACACGGGCTTTTTGCAGTTTTACAGCAGGAAGGCACATCCCAGCAAAATGAGTCTGGAGTCAATAAGCCCACACTGGTCTGAAGTAATAAGGTGTATTAAGAGGAATTACCTCCTTCAGCTTCCCAGCAACACCTCCTCGTCAGGAAATGGGATTAAAAAATACCAACACTTCAAATCTTATCAATACTTCACTGTGATGGCATCACATAGGCAACAAGAGTGACTTTTTACACGCACTCCTCCTGCCACCCAAGTTTCTCAAATCCCCCAAAATCTGATAAAAGGCAGCTTTGCAGCATTCCCACGGGGGACCAGACTTGAACCAAGTGGGAATGACTTCTAAAGTGAGAAACCTCACAGTCAGACTGAGCTTAAGGAAGTTTCTTGCATTTCACTCTCCGTAAAGCTGGACATGGTGTCCTCGCCCTGAAGCACACTTTGGGTTTCCAGCAACAACCTCTGAGCTCTGAGCCACCTAAGAACACCTCTGGCTTTTATAGACATGGAATGGTTCAGGTTGGAAGAGATGTTAAAGCCCATCCAGTGCTTTAACAATCCATCCACCCCCCACCTCCCACCAGACCAGGTCCCTCCTAGTGCCATCCAGCCTGGCTTTGGACACCTCCAGGGTGTTCATGCAGGAGCTCTTTATTGTTCTAAGCTCACATACTTGCTAAGTTTGCTTTCTCAAAGGCCAGGGTGGATCCCAGCACTCGTGGCAGCCAGTGGCAGCTCTGCTGTCACCTCCGGCCCAGGCCAGAGGCAGAAACCAAGATCTTCATTGCTGGGAAGCCATCCCACAAGCACACAATTCCATGTACATCCCACCAAAAGCTAAAAATCCCACCCCACTATTGTAAATGAATGTCGTGCTTCTGTAAAGCAACAGTCTAATTATTTAAATATCTGGCAATATCTTTCAGGGATATTTTCTTTGGACCAAAGATATCCTTCATAATCCCCTGCAACGGCCAGTGATGGACTCCAAGTCCCCGGTGAAGACAGCAGGTGTCGTTCTACAATCACGTCATAATGCTTCCAGCAGAAAAACAAAACTAATAACAACAGAAAATCCCAAACCTTTATTTCTAACCACAAGACAGCCATGCTTTCGACACCCTAGGAAAGTTTCCTTTTTGGAATCTCAGACAGGCAAGAAGTCCTCCTTTCAAATGCTGCCTTCATCCCCACCACTGTGTAGAAGACTCTAGAAGCTCCCAACGCGCCCTGGTCTTCCTCCCCCAGCAAAAAGCCCGTCTCCTCGCACTCAGCACAAGGTTCTTGACTGCTGTGGGTGAAGAAACTCCTAGCCCAAGGCTTCCCTTCAGCAAGACCAGGACTCTTGTGGCAACCGAAGGCAGCTTCCTACGGCTCTGTGGCCACCGCGGCTGCTGCTGGTTGGAGCTGGAGCTAGTGGGTCGCCGCAGACGGGTTCCCACCTCCCATTTAGGCAGCTTAAAATACGCAGTAAAATGCCAAAATAAACCACAAAAGGTAAAGTTTCGCTCTCCACGTTTGAAAATTCCACTGGGGAAAAAAAGAAAAAAAGGAAAAAAGAAGTAAAAACTCAGGTGAACGGTGCTCAATCCCACTCTGGTCACCGTCACATCTAAGGGGTCACCCCCATCTAACTACACGGCCTGTAAAACCTTCAACTGCTTCACCTGAGTGTTTAAAACATTTTTAAATCACGTTAAAACACCAGCACTGAACACTTAAAACTCTAGCAGGGTTACAACCGCGCGTGTACACATCAGAAAGAGGACGGGACCGATGCAGAGCCCGTTAAGGCGACGTAAAAATCCGCTTAATCAGCTTTTCCAGTCAAGCCTCGTGTGAAATCGGGTAGCCCAGGACGGGGTTAACCCTCACCCTATGGCCACAGCAGCTTCTCTCCCCCCCTTGGTGGGCCAGGGGGGGTGATTATGCACAGCAAATAATGAATAAATAAGCAAACGTTTCAAGTAGATCCACGGGTGCTGTTTTTGCCGCGTAATTTTTAGGCTCCCGGCTGTTAAACAAACAGTTTGTGTCACCAGGCTTTTCAAGCCCCGTTTGCGCAATTATTCCTGAGTCATTTGGGCTTCTGACCAAATCATCAATTAAGGGTAAAAAAAAAAAAAAAAAAAAAAAAAAAAAAAAAACCAAAACCAAACCAACACACACACACAAAACAAGCCATAAATCTGGCAAGCTACCGTCACAATACCCAAAGCTGGTGCTCTGCTAAGAAAATAGATGGTGTCTGCTCTTCATCTCCCTGAGCTTCCATCAGCACCCAGGCCACGCGACGGCCCTCGATGCCCTGGAGTTTCTACACGATTCATGTCGCAGGAGCCCGGCATCCACGGGAGCACCCCAAAAAATTAAGGCAGATGCAAATCTGGGCGGCAAAGTCAGTTCCGCAGTTGCTTTCCTTCCACCGCTCCTGGAAAAGTCCATATTCCACCGGAGAAAAACGGTGCCACTTTCTACACACAGCAGGATGGGATGGGGTCACTGAGGCCTGGTTGTCCCCTGGGAACTTAGAACCACAGGATGGTTTGGGTGAGAAGGGACCTTCAAGCCCCCCCAGTGCCACCCCCTGCCCTGGGCAGGGACACCTCCCACCACACCAGGTTGCTCCAAGCCCCCTCCAGCCTGGCCTTGAACCCCTCCAGGGATGGGGCAGCCACAGCTTCCTTGGGCAACCTGGGCCAGGGTCTCACCACCCTCACACCAAAGTTCTTCCCCACATCTCAGCTCCATCTCCACTCTTTCAGTGTCAAACCCTTCCCCTTCACCCCACCACTCTCCTCCCTGATCGAGTTACCCCCCTCCCCAGCTTTCCTGGAGCCCCTTTAGGGACTGGATGGGGCTTGAAGGTCTCTCCAGAGCCGCAGTATCAGTTGCCACTACTGAGACCAGCACCCCAGAACTCTGTTGAGGAAATACATAAAAAAAAGCTGCAGGTGAAAGCAATCGGGCCACCCAGGGCTGGTGTCGGAGAGCAGGGTTTGTCACCCTTCAGTTCCACACCAGGGCCACAAAAGCCAAGTGGAGCATCTCAGTTGCCGGTTTCATAAAAACCTTGCAAACATCCAGCAGATTAGACCATAAAAACACAGCTTTCTCGTTTTCCCCCAAATTAAGTAAAAGGTTTGAAACATCTGGTGGAGGTTAAAACTTGCAGCAGTTTCCAGCTGAACAGGACGAAGCCGTGTCCTCCTCCGCTTTAGGATGAGAGCTCTTCTCCCTTCACCTTCTCTCCAGCCGAGGCGCACACCCCAGAGCGGAGAGAAATCAAACACTGCACGCACCGCGCCCCGGGACTGGCACCAGAGCTCAAGGACGATGCAAGGAGGCATTTCTTTTATCATCTGCCACATCAGACGTCGCTGAGATACTCAGTTGAAAGCAAAAGCATGGCTGGGTATTTCTCTCATAAGGTATCGTAAGTTTTGGGAGGTGCTTTGGGGGCTGGTTGGTTTTTTTTCTTTTTGGTTTCTTGGGTTGGTTTTGCTTTTTTTTTTGTTTCTGTACTCACAGCTCGGAAATGTGAGAACTGGGGGTTTTTTTCCCCATTTTCGTACAGGAGCGGTGCCTGGAAGCGCGTATCCCAGCGAGGACAAGGCAAAGCAACAGAACAGAGCCCCTGTAAATTCTTCTTTCCAAAGGGGAACAGAAAAAGAAAACATTATTCAAATGATACTCAGCCCATTCTGCCCAAAGGAACTGTCACTTAAAGCCTTTAATCTTCAGAAAAAAAACCTACGGCCATGGCTTAAAAAGGGAAAAAAAAAAGGCATTGCATCACGAGAGCCTGAAGTACCTTATTAAATACATCCTTGGCACACTTTCATTGAAAAATAGTTTAATATTCTTACATAATTAGTCCAGGCTTAACTACCAGGTACAGGTAACTCGCTAAATAAGTTACAGACACACCCACTTGAGCAACAATATCAGTGAGATTTATTTAAAATACTTCTGCCGAAGAAGTTTGTTTCGTTAAGAGATGGTTTTTCAAACAGATCAGCCAGGTTATGAAAAAATAAAAGAGAGACAAACTCTCCGGGGAAGGGAAAAGGGAAAAAAAAAAATATAGTTAGAAAGAAAGCTTTTGTGTTATCAACAAAAACCCTCAGTCTTTTGGTTTGGGGCCTGGGTCGCAGTCCCCACCTGCCCCGTCCTAATGGACCCCACTGTCCAGCTTCAGGTCCGGCTTGTTCTTGTCGTTCTTCACCGAGTAGATGAAATATGTTAAGGTGTCCTTCTCGTTCACTGGGATTGTCCTGAAGTGGCAGCCGATGATCTGGGGAGGAAGAAGGCAAGGAAATTAAACACCCTGACACACAAGTCACGAAGATTCAGATTTAAACGGATGAGTTTAAAGTTTCAAAAAGTGTGATCAAGAAGCTTTTAAAAAAAAAAACAAACAACTAAACTCCTGCTTCTCTCCAAAAGTCCTTAGTAGTCCTAAAAACAGGTAGGACAAGAATTATTTTATTGAGAACTGTGAAGCAAATACCATGGATTGTGACCTTGCTTGCTAAGGAAAAGCCTGGAAAATGTTCATGGAGGAAAAAGACAAAAGGAGAGAGGGGAGAAAGAACGAGAGAGAGGGGAGAAAGAACGAGAGAGAGGGGAGAAAGAAAGGAGGAGAGAAAGAGAGGGGAGGAAGAAAGAGAGAGAGAAAGAGAGGGGAGGAAGAGTTCTCCAAACAAGCACAGGAGCATCTGTGCCTCTGTGGTCAAGGCTGCAATAACTAAAATAAAAAAAAGCCACTGACGACTCCAGAACATCAGCAGGGCCCCAGCGCAGGAAGGAGCTGGTGGCTCAGGTGGGGGACACGTGTCCCTGGCCTCACACACAGAACACTTCAGACAGAATCAAGAACCTTTAAGAATGATAACCCAACATCCAGCTCATGGCAACAGAGCTATCCCTGGCAACGATTCACCACACCAAAACAGGGCCATCTCTAACCAGTTCTGGAGTCACTTTTGCCTTTCCAGAAGCCTTTTCCTTCATCGACTTTAAAATAAAGCGCTGAAAACACTGAACCTGCCCAAGCCCGTTATTGGGCTTTTTATGCAATATTTTTGGTTAAAATTAGCAAGAGGGAGCGAGAAAAAAGGGATGCTCATTTATCCACCCCAGGGGGCAAGTGTAGCATAAAGCCAGAAAGCTTTCCAAACCCCACCCTCGAAAAATTCGCAGTGAAACACTTTGCAGAGTCCTTTAAAGCAGATTTTTAAGCAGCCGCTAGAGGAGCGGCTGCCGCACGCCGGGAACCAGAGATGCACCTGAAGCAGAGCCTCTGGAACGCCGGGTTTGGGGGAACAAAACACCAGGTTTGCTCCTTCAAATCATGGCCCTGCTCAGTCCAGAACCAGCTCTGTCCCCGCTCCCAGGTAAGGAAACAGAAATTGATTTTAAATCCTTATCCCTAGCGGCACCAGCGCTATTCCCAGCCCCGAGATCTCCCATCGGCTTAAGAACCCGGCCTTTAATCCAGGGCGATTAAGGGAGAGACCAACTCCTCTGCACCGAGGTATGAGCATTAAAATAGATTTTAATTAAAGTATCACGGCACAAACCGGGGGGAAAAAGCAGCCGTGTCTCCCTGCGAGGAGGAGAACACCAGTTCTCCTCCCCCAACAGCTGGAACCGCGCCTTCGCAGCACGGAAAAATTCCTTTAAAATCCCATTTCCGCGCAGCAAAGCTGCCCTTACAGCTCCTTACAGCTCCCGCGCTTTTAGAGACAGCGGCGAAAAAAAACCCCAACCACCACCAACCCACCCTGGTTTCATAAACTTCCAGTTTTCTGGTGGCAGAACCCAGTGGTTTAAATTAACAGGATTAATTAGCAGCAGAAGCCTGCTCTTCACGTTCCCGTACTTGGGAGAAACACACTGGTTTGCAGTAATTGGCTTTTTACAGCAAAGCCTGGACCTTCCCCACCGCTCCTCTGCGGCTTTGGCTCTTTTAGCTCTTTGTTTTGAAGTTTTTTAGCTCTTTTTATCAGGAGGATTCGGGCGAAGGTGGGACTGACACACAGACCATGAATCCCCTTTAATATAATGAATCCGTGGCTCTGTGACACTGGGGGACACACAGACCCTCTCGCCACCCCAGCTCCACCGGGGAAGTTAAGATCCCTCCTGCAGAAAAGAAAACTTTAACTTTTGATTTACTGGGCAGGGGAGCGCCGGGGCAGGGAGGGCACGGAAGGAAACCAGATAAGCAGCTCNACACGATAGCCCGCACTCCCCTTTTTTTTTTTTTTGTTTTTTAACCCAAAATCCAGATTTTGCAGGCTCTTTGAGCCGGGAAGCCCCAGGCCCCAGCAAGTGGGGGTTTGTGGTGGGGAACACACACTCCCCCGTACCTCAACGAGCTGTGCTTTGTTGAGCCCCGGCCTGGTCTGTAGCTTGAAGTGTCTTTTGTACCTTCGAAGTGTGTTTACTTGTAACTGATATAAATCAACCTGGAAGGAAAGGGAAAAAAAAAAGCAAAGGTGAGAAAAAAAGCAGGGAAAACAATCTGACGTCACTCGAAAGGATTCCATCGTTGGTAGTTCACCTCCCCAAAATCACTCAGAATCTCACAGACAGGCAGAGACCTCAGCAAATCTCTTTTTGACCAAAAAACTCCACCCAGCGGCACCTTCCCGCGGAAAGGAAAACAGCCCAAATGGGTTCCAGAGCATTTCACTGCTGCCCAGCGCAGCTCTGCTTCCCTTTAATATAATATTTGGGCAACATATGACACGGTATTCGGAACTCATCACTGTCCTTCAGTCAGTCTGGGGTGTTTTTTTTCCATTTGTTCCCACGTTCCCAGCATTTAATAACACAAAGCCCAGCAGCGACTGCCAGGTGTGAAGATGCTGACTCAAAGGAAGCCCCTAATTGTGATTTCAGCCACCAGATTTTACACAAATTTTACCAAGATCCAGCACATGGGCCCCACGAGACAGCAGGTGTTGGAAGCAGGAGAAAGTCTAGAACAGAAGGTTTTTTTGGGCTTGAGGGGCGAGAAGAAAACACTGCCCTCACTCTCCCAACTCCCCCCCCTGCTCACAAGTCCGAGGTGGGACTTAGGGCAAAACTCTCCAAAACAGGGTAACCTGGTCAAAAATTGATGAGATGCTTCCTCGCACGACAGAGGATGGTTGTCCTTTGGTAATCTGAATTTTACAGGGCACAAATCCCGCTTCCCAGCTTGTGGCGAGGAGCCCTCACCCTGGGGCACCAGGGCGGCTTCCCACCGTGTCCCCGAAGCCACCAAGCGCTGCGGGACCACGTCCAGCAGGTAGCAACGGACACGGGAACGGGAGGGCCTGGAAAGTCTTGGGAAGAATGGCATTTTTATCCCTCTCAGTAAACTGGAGGGCAAGTGGGAAGAAAGAGGGTCAAGAGCCAACAGGCATCCACGGCACCCCACGATCCCACGGGATGCACATCCCACCGTTATCCAAACAGGCAGCTGAAACGCCTCAAAAACGCTTTCTGGGCAGTTTTCTTTCCCGCAGAGTTATCTTTAAAAAACCCCCCAAACCTGCTTTGTTGTTCTGGAGATATCCCATCGGTTGTGACACGTTTAACAGCCCTTGCGTGAGAAAAGCTCTGGCAGGAGGCTTTCAGGGGAGCCTGATTACGGCCGTGCCAGAGCTACCGGCACCCACCCAGAAGATGTATTTCCCACAGATATTTCAGGGATAAAGGACACAGCCCGGCATCCAGCTACTCCAAATCCCTTCAAATCCTCTTAGAGGATCCTCTCAGCCCTCGGGCCGCAGCCACGTGCCCCAAGTCTCACCACGTACGTCGCCGGTATCTGCAGACGCCGACCATAAAGGATGGCATTAAATTCAAGCTTTAAAGGAACCCTTCAGGCTGTCGCCTCCCGCAGAAAGCAGGGTGTGCTGACACACAGAAAAGCACTTTTTTTTTATAGAATTATAGAACAGTTTGGGTTGGAAGGGACCTTTAAAGGTCATCTAGCCCTACCACACCACACCCCCCCACGGGCAGGTTTCCAGGAGAATGCTAGAGAGCAGGAACTGAGAAGGGAGAGCTGAAAATAGCAGTTTTCTGAGAGAACTAGTGAGCACTTAGAAATAATCTAGAAAATCATAGATTACTTTGGGTCAGAAGGGACATTAAAAGACCCTCTAGTCCAGCTCCCCTGACATCTCCCATCAGACCAGGTTGCTCCAAGCCCCCTTCAACCCGGTCTTGGACCCTCCCAGGGATGGGGCAACCACAGCTCCTATTCCAGTGTCTCACCACCCTTACAATAAAGAATTTCTTCCCCAGATTCTCATTTCAATCTCCCCTCTTTTCAGTGTCAAACCCTTCCTCCTCATCCTATGGCTTCCCTCCCCAGCTTTGCTGGAGCCTCTTTAGGGCAGAAAAGCAGAAGAACAGGCTTAACACAACAATTAGGGGAAGAAAAATTAAAAAAAAATATTAAAACCCCCCTAAAAAAAACCCCACCCAAACAACAAGTCGTTTCATTACCTCTGGAGCGTCGACGTCTTGTACCGGCGAGTCACCGTCGTCGTCGCTGCCTTTCCTCTTCCTCCTGTTCCTCACGCTCTGAATTAAGTTTTTGTGGAAGTCGCAGATGTAGAGATGTCTCGCCTAGAGAAGACAAAGATTATTTGAAGATGCTTCATCCCAGGGACTCAAAACCCTCTGGCAGGACCAGGACGGGGCAAGAACTCCAATGACATGAAGCTTCATTGGGGTTCTTGCCTTGTCCCGGTCCCACTGGAGGGGTTTCCCAGCGTCTTGCCCCATCACAGTCCCACCAGAGGCTTTCCTGATGTCTTGCTCTGGTCCCACCAGAGAATTTCCCAGTGTCTTGCCCTGTCCTGGTCCCACTGGAGGACTGGCTGGTCTCCTCTCCAATCCCATCGGAGGGCTTCCCAGTCTCTTGCCCTTCCCTAGTCCCACCAGCGGGGTTTCCCAGGGTGTCACCCCGATCCCACCGGATGGTTGCCTGATCTCTTGTCCTGCTCCCTCGGAGGGTTTCCTGGTCTCCTGCCCCAACTCGGTCCCACCAGAGGGCTGCCCAGGGGCTTCCTACTGCCACCGGGGGGTTTCCCGGTTCCCTGCCCTGCCCCAGCCTCTCTGCAGGGTTTCCCAGCGCCTTCCCTGTCCCACCAGAGGGTTTCCTGGTCTTTTATCCCAGCCCATTCCCACCAGAGGGTTTCTCGGTGCCTTCCCGGTCCCGCTACAGGATTTCCCAGTCTTCTGTCCCAGTTTCACCGGAGGCTTTTCCAGTTTCCTATCCCAGTCCTGCTGAAGGCTTCCCCAGCGTCTTGGTCTCCCTCCCGGCTCCTACCGGAGCCTCTCCCAGTTACTTGCCCCGGTGCCACCGGACGGTTTCCCAGCGCCTTGTCCTGGCCCCTTCCCGATCCCACCGGAGAGTTTCCCGATGCCTTCCCGATCCCACCGGGGCAGGTATTCCCGGTTTCCTACCCTGATCCCACCGCGGGGTTCCCGGGGTCTCGCCCCACTCCTACCGGAGGGTTTCCCGGTCTCCAGTCCCGATCTCACTGGAAGGGGTTTCCCGGTTTCCTACCCTGATCCCATCGGGGGGTTTCCCGGGGTCTTGTCCCGCTCCCTCCGAAAGTTTTCCCGGTCTCCAGCCCTGATCCCACCGGGGTGGGGGGATGCTCCCGGTTTCCTACCCTGATCCCACCGGGGGGTTTCCCGGGGTCTTGTCCCGCTCCCTCCGAAAGTTTTCCCGGTCTCCAGCCCTGATCCCACCGGGGTGGGGGGATGCTCCCGGTTTCCTACCCTGATCCCAGCGGGAAGTTTTCCCGGTTTCCTACCCCGATCCCACGGCGGGGGGTTCCCCGGGGTCTTGCCCCGGTCCCACCGGAGGGTTTCCTGGTGCCTTCCCGCCCCCGCCCGAAGGGTTTCCCGATCCCAACGGCGGGTTCCCCGGTCTCCTGCCCCACTCCCACCGGAGGCTTTTTCCCCATCCCTTTCCCGCTCCCGCCGCCTTCCCGCCCGATGGCGGCCGGGCGGGAAGGGCCGTGCCGGCGGGGGTGGGAGCCGCCCCGCCGACCGGGAACCACCGTGCTCGGGGTGGGAAGGAGGCGAGACACTTACGCTCTTGTCCAGCTCGATCTTCACCTTCTTCTGCGAGATGCTCTTCTGGATCCTCTTGCTGAAGCTGGCGTTGCCGGCGGCCCGCCCGCACCGCTCGCCCTCCTCCCGCAGGCAGCACAGCTGACCGGCCCCGGGGCCGCCCGACGGAGCGGCGGCTGCACAAGGAGGAGGAGGATGATGAGGAGGCGGCGGGGGAGGAGGAAGAGCGGGAGGAGGAGGAGGAGGAGGAGGAGGAGGAAGAGGAGGCGGCGGCACCTCNAGCCGTTCATGGCTGGCGGGGGGCGGCGGCGGGAGGGATGGCTGCCCGGGCCGGCGGCCCGCGGCTCCCCACACTTCCTCCTCCTCCTCCTTCCCCCCCTGTCATGTGGAGACTCTTCAGCTGTTTCCTATGCAACGACGGCAACCGGCCCGCCGCCGCGGGGCCGCCCGGGAAATGCAGTCCCCGACCGGACTAC
>VZRU01016787.1:1188200-1467172 GCA_013398155.1 Pedionomus torquatus | reverse complement strand
ACCCCTTTTATATTCTCACAGCTCTCAGATACCTGAAGATATCTTAAGAGGCCTGAAATTGAGATTTTTTTTTTTTTTTACATACTACCTCTACATATTTCCCAACAGGAAATAGCTCACATGAATTCATTAATAACTATGTTTAAAAAGAAAAAAAAATTAATTTTTCTGTATTTCCTGGGAACATTTTCATAGACTTAAGCAGAAGAACAAATTCCAAAACACCTGTGGTAGCTGGTAGGCATGTGAGCTTCCTAGGGTATTCTAAGAAACCAACTATTCCCTAAATGAACATCACACATGATGTTTTTAACCCTCAGATTTTTTTTTTTGTTAAATTACTGTCAGCCATCCCCCCTAACCAACGTGTAAAGAAGTTTGCCATGTGATTAGTCTGTTTGTTTTCTAATGAGTCACAGCTCTCCTTTTGGTATAAATATTGATATGGAACAATTTTGCTGGCTAGAGAGAATGTGTGAATTATATCATAGTTATCTATAATATAGCAAATTCAGTATCTTTACAAAGAAAAAAAATTGCTGCCATTGTGTCTTATCAAAGATATAATGGAAGTAGATTAACATCAACAGGAACTATAATTTACACATGACAGTTTTCTGGGTCAGAAGACTTTACTCCTCTTGTATTAGCTGTAAGCAGCAGAAAAATTAACAAAATTAGATAGTGCTTGGTTAGTGTGTAGGTTGCACAACACTACATCAGCCTACAATCAACATCATGAAAGCAGTCAGATGCAGACAACTTTCCTTCTAAAGAGCACTAGCTCTTTAGAAGGTACAGCAGACCTCTGCTTAGGTTTACCCTCTGGTTTGAGGGACTCGACCTTGTGGCCAGGACTGTTTCCCAACATTTTCTGTTTGACCTTTTCCTGAGCATTTTTATGCACTCCCTAATGCTCTACAATACAGAAGCCAAGGAATAGTGGAACTGGGATCTCCATTTCCTGGTTGTGCTGTAACAATGAGTTTGCTGTTTATGCCAGATAAATTCATACTGTAAAATGTAGAATTACCTGTGAAAGTTTTGCTTACACTGGTTTTTGGAACTAGGCTTAAGTGGACTGAGTTTGAACTCACAGACAAGCTCAATATACAGTACAAGGTTTCCAGGGAGAACTATTCCTGGAAGACCTGTACTGTGTTTTACTGTAGCTGCTCTACACATAATCCCTTGTCCAAATGGAAGATCAAAATATTTTACTCCACTGGGTTGCTAAAAAGTGAAATGTTCTAAATAAAAAGAGACAGAAATAAAAAACCTAATAATACCCGATCAATGAACAGTAGTAGTCTAAATGGCTTGACACTAGTCACTATTGATGTCTGGGATATAGTAAGTCAAGAATATTGAATGTCATCCTGCCCAGCAATGACCAGCACTATAGTTTGGTCATAATAGCAAAATATTAGAGGTGCCAAAATAAATCTGGGGCAGTTGGGGTTTGAAACAAAAGAAACCAGGCATTTGTTTTGCTTGCTTAGCAGTAGATTATTGAAATGCCTTACACTGTCACTTTTAAGACACAGGACTCACATCTGTAGCTGATGCAGCAGCAGGAGAAGGGAAACTGGGAGCATGGCAGGGCCTTACAGAGAGATCAATTCTGGACTCGCTACAATGTCAGCCTCAAAGAAAAGGTGATCATCTATAGTTCCTGGGAATGCACTGGGGGAGTACAAAGAAAAGGGACAGACCGTGTCCATTAACTCCAATTAATGTAATAAACCTCCCTTGAATTTTGTTCAATTTTAAGTCAAATGTGTATTATTTTCCCTTATCAGTCTTTTCTTCAAGCTATTGGAAGTCTGTGTCTTTCTTTCCCCACAAATGGAGATTCTACACAAATGTGGTCCCACAGCAGGAAACTATACAGTATAGTATAAAAGAACCTTTTATCAAACTTAAAAGGATTAATGCATTTCTTTCAGCAAAAGCTCTGTGTGTCTCCCAACTCAAGCAGTTTATAAAAGGACAAGTATTTTTGTTTAAAATGCAGGTAAAGCCCAATTATCCAACATGAAATCTCAAGCTGTTTGTTTGGGATCAAAACTGAACATGGGAGAAGCAGCCCTCTCGGTAACACGCTGGAATGCCAGCGCATCTTTTTTTGTGGATGAGGAAGCCATCAAGAAAAGAAAAAGATTTTAGTGTTTAATGTCTCAAGCTAGTACTGGTTTCAGCTTTTGGGCCAGGCAAGCTTAACTGCAACACACCATGTCCAACAGAGCCTGTCGTGATTTCAATTTTCATAACAAAAGATGTGAACTGTTCTTTTTAGAAAATGATTGAGCAGCCTTTTTTTTTTTTTTTCCCTGTACTTTTTAGAGCACCAAAATGAAAATTAGCATCACTTTCTTGTCATTGTTTTGGAACCACAACTCACAGAAGCATTAGGTGCTGCAACGGTGGACACAGCAGAGCTGAATGCTTGGACATTCCAGCTCTAACAAATCTTCTGATGATGGTTTTAGAAGTTAATTCTTCAGCCATCCTCTCTGCTCCACTGCCTGTTTCCCGTTCCCGCAGCAGAAAGGAATGTATGCCCAGTCTTAGCCATTACTATGCAGAGCCTGACATTTTAGCATAAATCTACCTTTACAGCTGTACAAATGAAGCGTTCTGACTCAGGAGCTTTGGTGATTGTTTAACACCAGTGTTTACTTCACCTTTCAATAATGAAGGTGCCCCCTATAGCAGAAGCAAATATATACTTTCTCCTCAGAAAAGCAGTTCCTAGGCCATTATGGTAGCTTAAACTGCCAGTGAAGGTAATGTTATGATGTTTTTTAACTCAGCTCTTAATAAAATTGAGGATTATGTCACAATTACATTAGAGAATTATGTAAAGAACTGTCAGTAGACAGTTAAAATCTTGCATTGACATTGAATCTAAAATGAAAAACAAACAAGACAAATTGTAGCCTGAACAGACTCCTACGTAATTTGGAATTTCGATGCATTACTTTGCTGCTAATCAAAGTCTCCTTTCTTTTAACCTTAACTGTTTGAGTATCTCTCCTGTCTGAATGTCAGTATGAGGCAACAGTGAAGGTCAACGAGGGTGCCTTGCCGATCACGTGTCCTTTATCAACACATTGTACTTGTTGGGAGTCAGGCAAGCAAAACACGAAGGGACATCAGCAGAACTTACATTCTTGAAATCACTAAGGCTTTTTTGTATATATTTCCATTAAATGTTGGTGCTTGTTGACAGCCTCCATGAACTAGAGACACCTTGGTAAGTGCAGTGGGGAGGTGGCAAGCTGTGAAATGCCATTATGGCTGGATAACTGCAACATAAGTAAAAGCAAACTCATTGTCTTTGGGATGGAATAAAGCATACTTGCCTTCAAGAGGCATTTCATTGATAAAGGGACAATAATAGAGATATTTGGAAGTAAAATGTCAAATAGAGTCACAGAAGCATTTGTTGCAAGTATTAGAAGGGCTGAGTATTGCCTTTCCACTGATGCCTGTAAGAACTGAGGATGCTCAGCAGGTACGAATATCAGCCTCCACCTGAAACCCAGTCTTGGTGCTGGTTACAAGGAAGAGAACAAGAAATGGATCAGCTGCTCCTTCCCTGGTTTTGCCATGGTATGTATAGTGGTGCAGCAGAGGTGGTAAACACATGGTATGTGGCAGAGATGGTAATCTGCTGGAGTATCACAAATACTCCACCAGTAGGTAACCCTCAGATTCAGACAAAGAAAGCAATCCTCACTCCAGGAAATTTGGAAGAAAAACCTGCATGAAAGAATGTCCTACGACACCATGGGGGAAGATCCAGGGTTAGTAGATAAGGATGAAAAATGTACATAGTCTGTGCATATCCTGATACAAACATATTTCAGACTACTCTCTTCTGTCACCACCTAAGTATCTTGTTAGTCAATCAGTAATCCTCTTGTTTTATTACCTGTGTACACATTATTTGAATATCACCTCAGTTACTATCATTACTCATTAGCCCTAAATCCTCTACAACCTGATGTTTCTCATATGCTTTTCCTCTGTGAATTTGTCAGTCAACCTCCTTACTCCCCACTGAAACGCTCTGTGAGTTACCAGATTCCTGACTCCAGAGATGAAGACTTGGGAGGGTTGGTCAAGGAAAGGATCTTACACAGACCCTGTATTATGTGGCTTCGTCTCTTTGGTATTACTTAGTCATTACTGTTTAAGCTGTGCATAAAACTACATTAAACATACCAGGAAAATACAGGGAGCTCAGATGCTTAAGCAAGTGATGACTATACTACACTAAAGCGAGTTGAAGACATTCAGTGTTTTCCTTAAAGGCATTCAGCATTACTGATCCTGAAACCAATTTTGGATGTCCTCCTGCTAAGATTTCAGATGTGTTTAAGGGAGTCACTTCTCAACCTCATCAGTGCCTTTTAAAAACTATGGGTTTCATAAGTAGCAACACCATAAAAACAGTTAAAGAACCCCACCAGAGAGTCCAGCAGAATGAGATGCTATTTGTCTGTCAGTGTTTTATATGTTTATCTTAAAAATCTATTGAAAGATTGACTGATCTTTCAATGCCTAGATATGCTTTCATTGTAATTTTGCTATCTGCCATTACCCTAAAAGGAAAAAGTAGATACTAAAAACTGTGAAAAGATTTAATTATGGTACCTGGATTTGCTGCATGGGTAAACTACAAAAAAATAGGAACAAGCACATTCAAGTTTGAAAACCTTATCTGCAGAGAAGGCTTTTATGCAGTGAGATCCCATTATAATTAAAGCAACCTCCTTTGGTTCTGCACAGTCTGCATTCATGGTCTCATGGAAGAAGCATTTAGTCAATTAACTATTTTATTAACCAATTGATTTTTCCTGTTAGTCCTTAACCTCTTTGTACCTGTTAGGAATAGTTATGAAAGCTGAATAAATTGGTTTCTTTCATCTCTAAAAGGCAACAATAAATAATAAAACAGGTTGAACAAGGTTTCAGTGGGGAACCCAAATACGAATAAAAATACCTGCCGTGTATCTATAATATAAAATACTAACTGCTAGGAGCTGCACAGTATTTCAATAAATCACATTGTCACACTGACCTTTATTGATACACTGTTTCTCAACTGAAAGGATTGGCCCTGCTGCTTTAGGAGATGCTTTGTTGTGAAGGGCCTGCAAATTCGTCACATAACAAAAAGATTATTTGCTCACCACAGGGCTGTCTTAAGTCTATACGCAAATCAGAAGCAAAGAGCCCAAAATATTTTAGGGACATTTTAAATTTAGAGACTTATTTAGCACTGTAAGAGAACAAACATGCATTCCTGAAGTATGTAAAAAATGTGATTTATATTATCACTTAGTACAAAATGGGGAAAAAAAGGGGGGGTGTGGAAGAATGAATAAAAGAAAAGCTCTTTCATTTATAGTAGAAAACAGACCATTTGATTATATGGAATGTTACATTGCGTTGCAACTATGCAATGACAGTCCAGTGTTATAAAATTAAATTCACCACACTGCCTGAAACAGTTCATTTGTACCACTAGCTAAAATGAAAGATGAGGGACTGTGTGCAAAGGACACATTTTTGCAGCAACAGAAACCTCACAGCAAAAAAGACTCCCATGTGCCCCTCCACAGAACTATTCCTTGCTTCAGCAAAAACGGCAGAAACAAATCTGATGCAGATCCAGAACACATCTGAAACTTGTACTGACTGTCTGAAGAAAAATCCAAATTATAGTCTAGAGATTTTTCCAACATAGTCAAGAGCTGTAGATTATTTTCAGTCCTACATACAAGACTTTTGCACAAATGAGTGAAAACCTTCTGAAACCCAATGTTATTCATGAGGTTCCAGTCCTTAAATGATGGGGGATTTCCTGGGAACCTTTGTTTCTGTTAATTTTCTGGGAAATTTTGTTTCTGTTAATTTTAAGGCTGGCTCATGTTGGTTAGAAAAAAATTCTGACTCCAGGTACAGCTGTCCAGTGAGGAAGGGAACCCTATTGTTTTGTAAAAATAAATAAAAGTTATGATTTTGGGGTCTCTACCTTTACTGAAGCAGTAACTATTAATCTCTCTTTTAATGTGGCTCTGTAACGAGAAAGGTGTTGAAGGCTGAAGGAGGACATATTTAAATTATAGCTCATTGAGCACCGAGTAATTTATTGGCAAAGATTTCTGAAGATCAGTGAGGAACCTGTACCTTGCATGATTCCTTCAGCTGTGCCTCCTTTTCTGTCCTCATTTCTAGAGGCTTTACACACAACAGTTATATGGTAGGGATTGGTTGCAGCTTCTGTAATCAGGTACTAGCATAATATTCACCACTTCTTGCTATAAAGTCTCCCTTTACAAATTAATCCACGTATAGCTCTTCAAATAGTTAGCCAGCTTTGGAGGGCCACTATAATGATGCTTTACCCCACTTCTTTCTCTAAATCAGAAGTTTTTACCAAATTCCATACAAAAGTATCCAGAGCTGGGCTACCCTTCAGGTTAGATGCTTGGCTGTATTACCTGTCATTTCTTTTTCCTCTGGCAGCCTGTCCTGTGCACTGCCTCTGCGCTGCTAGCTATTGGCACAAACGTCCTCCCACTTCCCCTTGTTCAGCCTTTTGATGTTCCACTAGCCCAGCCTTCTTCTACTCCACCTTTCCCTACTCTGCTTATCTCCACCTGTTTCTCTAGCAAAAACTCTACCCCTTGCTGCTTTCCTTGCACTTCTCCACCTGAGCCCCCCCCATTCCAGCCGTTCATCCCATATAACAGCCAATGCACTTCACTCACTGCCCAACCGAGACCACTGCTGATCACCCCCACCGTCTTTCCTATTTCCAGTCTCCTCTTCACCAACCATAAATTTCACAAAGGAATCTGGATGTTGGGGGCAGAGACAGCAAGCGTTGCATTTAAATACAAAATTAAAATGCCACCATATGGCACAATCAGATCAAAATGAAGCAAAATGTGCCAGGGTAATGCCTTTGCTTTCCCAGAATATGCCACCATCGATGCAGACATGCCATTCCTGTGCTGGCAATGTTTGCCTTGGGTGGTAACACACAGAAGAGCTGAAGGCAGTAGATTTGTTGACATTTTTGGATATACCTGTCATGCACCCTGCCTTCCTGGCCCCAGAACTCTACAGGAGAAACAGGGCATAATAAAGTTGATTGATTTGTGTTTGTCACTCATCCAAGTGGCTTTCATTGCAGTGTCCCTCAATCTTGCTTTTTCATTTTCATTTGGAGCCACTGAAATCTCACTGTCCACAGAATCCAAGCTGTTGGACTTGTCATCTGGTTCAAAATGTCTGCACAGCACGAACAAAATTTACTGTCCTCTGTGCAAACTGTTTTGGTGACTCTAATAGAAAACACAGCAATCCCTCTTTTATGCTCTGTGAGGAAACAATCTGCCTTTTCTTTTTTCCCCATGAAGAGAAAAGTTTTTGATAGAATTTTTGCTAGTTTTATATAAACCAGAAAATCCCCCCAAACTAGCATGTAGCCAACACTACTTACAGTGAATTCAAATTATTGAACGTCCTTGGTATCGTTACCCCTTAGATTTAAAATCCTGGCTAAAGCAAAGCGTTAGTCTTTCTAATGGCCAAGTCTAAAATGTGGCAAAGCAATTATATTCTATGAGTCATGAAGCACAGTGCTCAGCTGAAGTGTTACTGGTATCAGCACTAATTTGTTTTTGTCTTTTCTCACTCTAAAGTTCATTGTCCATTGAAATGTATCACTAGTGTATCATCTCCTGTCTCTTAATTTGCAAAACAACTGAATGCTTTAACAAAACTTTTGAACTGTAACATGTTTTTCAGAAATTTTAAGGTCCCTGAGTTTTAAACGAGGAAACAGATTTCTTCTCCCCTCTGACCCCCCATCTTTTTTTTTTTTTTCCTGGTCACAACTTTTTATATAAACTATGTGGCTTGCTGCTGTCAGCTAGAAAGGCCCCAGTGGGAGACCTGAGGTCACTAACAGCTGAAGAGAGACACTGTACAAGTAGTTAGGATGAAAGAACATCCCATCGGGCTTTTGGACTTACAGTTTCTTGGCTCTTGTGACTTGCAATAAACGTATCATCACTGTCTGGAGCCACCAGCCATATTCTCTCACACATGAAGCTAGCATTCGTCAGTCTTAAGCAGGTGAAGAGGATAAAAACCTCTACCATTTATTTTATATATAATGATACTTCCATTTCTTTCTGCTAGGGATAGGATGAAAATTTTTCTGGCTTCTACAGAGCCTGGAATTTCACAGGAATATTTTAGTAAAGCTCTCTGGCGCAACAATTTGTTGCAGAGATTTAGGGATATGGAAAGGGGTGATGACTTAGCAAAAAACCCAATGTTCTCAAACATGCTTAACTAGTCTTATTCAGAATGTGTTTTACTTTTTAAAAGCCTTCAAGACGAATTTGGTGTCCTTCAGGGATTCCCCCCTCCCCTCAAATTACAGAAAAGAGAGACTGAAGAGATCTTATGTTTGGAGCCTTTGGACTAAAGTCTAGGCTAGCTTTCAGGTTCTGGTACTAATTTCCCTTGTGATCTTCTGCATGTTAATAAAACCCTTCAGTCCCTATCATTACAAATGGGATTAAAAAACATCTGTGCTTTATTTGGGTATCACCAAAAAAAAGCATCGCTGAAGAGTGAATGTTGTGGTAGCTTATAGAAAAAAATCACAACAAGAATACGAACATAACAGTGAGAAGAAACATCCTGAATGCTTGTCACATGGGAAACTCAGAGCCATCTGGGAACTGACCACAAAACTTCACTCTTTCAGAGTAATTTAATGAACTGTCTAGTCAGCTCAGTCTCCTATGGTTGGGCAGAAAAACAAAAACTCTTCACAAAAAATTCCAAATAGAGTAAGCGATGCAGAAAACTAAAACCCGTCTCTGACCTCCTACACTGCCCATCTGTGAACCAAGCTTGGCTCATGCACTTTAAAATCTAAAGATAAATAGAATGAGAAGAGGGACTGTAGATAACCTGCTTAATTCTCTCACTTACAAAATGAAAATGTCCTTTATACCTTGCTTTAACCTTTTACCTTTAACAGACATTCAACAGGGAATACACTCAATTAAGTTTGACTTTAGCTACTATTATTGGTACCTTGGATAAAATGATTTACCAAGTAGCCAAAGGATAACTGAATTTTGGCTCTCCAAAGTAATAAAGTAGAAACCCATCACTGAGATACACTACTGAAACAAGACTAGGCAGGTCTAATGTTCTATTGAGCTGACAGGTCTGTACCCTATGATCGATCCAAGTGGACATGAGATATCACAAACCACAGTCATCCAGCACAATATGAATATGAAGCTTTTTCCACTGCACAAACAGGGGTCTCAGAAGCTATCTGTCAAAGTAGAAAATGCAAAAGGTTTCTCAACACCAATACTTAATATTTAGTCTCACAAGAAATTCATTTCTGTTCACTCACTAGATCTGGAAGGAAGAATAAGTCAAGAAATTCTATGTGTCCTTTGGGTCCTGATGAAAAACGGGCTTTCTTAAGAAAAACTCTCAAAACTGTGTCTGTTTCAAACAGAAATCTCAGATTGTCTGAAACATCAAGGCAGCAGTCAAAATGAGATCCCTGGGAGAGACAATGCACAAGGTCAGAATGCTGCAGCTTCAGAATTTTCACAGTGGAAATAAACAGAGCATCAAGCTATGTACTACACCAAAAATGTCAGAATTAAGGGTTATATTATGTCCTTGGCCTTCAGAATCATTCACAATTCATCTTAACTGAAGTTGCTTGCATATAGATCGAGGAGAAGATAGAGATAAGCGTGTTGTGGGTCTGAATGAAATGACCAAAGGCAGGAATTAGTCTCTTACTAGATCCCTAAGTGCATCTGTTTCTAAACTATGCAATGACATCTCTGCCCTCTAAAATCATGCTGTGGGTTTTTTTTTTTTTTCCACTGGTTTCCAAAGGATCTCAGAGGAATCTGGATCTTTGCTAGTTCTATTTTTCCATTAAATGACAAAGAACTGGAAAAGTAAAATGTGGCTTTTGAGTATTTGTTACTGATTTTAACTGCAGTGTTTCTCTCTCTTCTTGCCTGTTGCAGTTACTACCTTGTTACCCACATACCTCACTACACAAAAAAAATGCAGATACCCAGACCTTTGATCTTCCTCTATTCCAAGCATCAGCAACACACTTCACTGCTTATATCATTATTGAAAGATCACTGGGGAGAAGAGAAGATGAAAATGAAGCATTGCAATGTAAACATGTTCCTTACTGTTACAAACTCCGCTCTGCTTCTAGGCTGGGAATGCCCCAGGAGAGATGCAGCCCCAGGAGAGAAGCAGCAAAAAGGACACTGTCCACACTCTGGAGAGTAACTCTTTCTGTCAAGTGCTCTCTTGATTAAAGAACATGGCTGTCATGATAAATCACCTCACAGAGAAAGACAGTTTAGAGTCTGAGATACTCAGACCTCAAGACTGAGATCACACATAGGCTGAGGGTCCTGTCATGCTTGTGCATTGTGGAGAAGAATGAGCCACTCTTCATTTGGAGAGTGGTACAGCTGGCATGTAATGGATATGGGCCTTCACAAGTCAGACAACACATACCTTTTAACATGTATTATCTGAATAGAATACACTCACAAAGACACAACCAAGTGAATTTTATCTGTTGCTGACACATAGTTCCAGCTTGCCCCCAGGGTAGTCCCTAGTAGGACGTGTTTCTCATCTCCAGGATGTAACAATGAAAGGTGCTGACATCTGTCTCTGAGTACATCCCTTATTGAAATTGATCCTCAGTGAAATAACTAAGCTCTAGGAAAGATTTTTGTATAAACTATAGATATATACTGAACAGAGTTCAAGTGTAACATGGGACCTTCTAAGGCTAAGTGGCAAAAATTGTAACTGATCACTCTGTCTGAAGTGCCAAGAAGTTAATGCTTCATACCTGAAAATTCAAGTTCAACCAGTTACTACAATCCATAAAACCATAGAAGAGTAGATGTTGGAAGAAACCTCTAGCAATTGCTTAGTCCACTACCCTCCTCATTTCCTTTTCTTTCCCTACATTTGATTTCATATTCTGCCAGATCCTAATTTGGGTCCTGTGCCTTCAGCTTCTGTTTCTAGAAGTCAAGGAACTGTTTTCCTCTGACTTCCCTTTGTTTATAAGACAACAAGCCTTTGGGAAACACAGGTCAGACTGATACACAGATGCAACACACTGTATCCTTCAATTCCCATCCAGACCTTAATGTCTGAAGAATATGCTCCGAAATTAAGTACTGAGAGACCATGCTGATTGTATTTCAGTTGAAAATACATACATACATATATAAGTGAAACATAAATTTGAAAAATCATAAAAAGATACATTAATCATGCAAGTATTGAACTTCATTTGCACAAGGAGTCTCTAGAGGCTCAGTGGATTATTTAGATTTGTGAAGTTATACATCAAAAAAGTTTCCAAGACTGAAGCTGTAACTTTTGAATTACAAAGTCAGACCACTGTTCCCAAATACTTCATCCTTTATTGTGGAGAAATTTTTTCTTGCTTGCTACTCAGAATAGCCAGAAGTCTACAGTTGCCAAGGGTAATTTTTTTTTTATTATTCAGCTTACACTGTTTCCTCTAAGCCAGCCCACATTCTCACCTAGATTTTATTGTTCATTTCTGTTAGCTAAATTCCTCAGCATCTTTTGAAAAAAGCATACAAATTCACTACAGACAATTACATCTGACAAATCAGCAAAACATTTTTGAATTTCTGGACTCCTGAACAACTCCACTGTATCATCCTGTGAATATCAGTCCAAATTCTTTTAATGAGTTTTTTGGGCTGTGGAATTCTAGGACCAGCAATCTATTTCACACAGCTACAATAGCCATCAGATGGTTGTGATTATCCTCTATTATGGGCTGAACATGGTTAAAATTTGATGTGATGAATAAGAGCTATAAATCCCTGCACTTTCCTTGACCATTATATTAATTTAAAAAAAAAAAGTCAGTTGAGCAATGATGTATGTTGCCAATGTACCCAATCTATCAGACATTTGACTCTTCTCTCCACTGTAAAGATAGACTGTTATCAATTTTCTTCCTGTCAGCAGCTCATGTAGATGATTCTCATGCATTCAGTTCCATTCACAGGAGTCAGCACTAGGTTTGCTAATTCTGATAAAATCTGCTCCAATTTTGTGGATTCTGATAAGCTTAATCTACACAAAGTATCCCTGAATGATTTCAGAGAATCACAATTTGACAGAGATCAAAGCTCTAGCAGACATTTAAGTTAAGTTTGATTAGAGATGACAAACTGCAGACCCTAAGACTTGACTGTGACTCCAGCCCTTTGGGATACTGAATGGGTTTCAGATACAAATCCTGTTCATGCTTTGATCACCCAGTAAAGTGCTGCACATGAAAAAAAGATCTGCATCAGAAAAAAGTAATATAAAACTTATTTTACAAAATTATAGACAATAGTACTTCTATGCCAGAGATCATCACAGGATCTAAACTCCTTACAACCAGTTCTATAAGCACTGACCATGGACATAAATACCACTTGCAAATTGTACTAGAGCCTTCTGCATGAAGTACTGAAGTACCACAAAATAAGTCAGCAAGGAAAACCATACGCAACTAATAGCTTTTCCCTCTCTTGAGGATTAACAGATCCCAATGGAATACATTGGCGATGGCTCTCTCAAATTAACTGAGCAATACTAGTTTACACCTGCTAAGGATCTGACCTTACATAAAATGTCATGGGCACAAATAAAATCCCTAAAAGCTCAGAAATATTCTTTTAGTCTTAGGCTGCACAATTAAACAGGTCAGCCTCAGCAGTATGATAGAAGACTTCAAAAAGACAGTGCCATTATGACTTTGATGTTTTGAAGACCCAAACTAAGTGAGAATTGAGAATGTATTGAGAGCACTAGCTGAAGGAGAGCATACCTACCATAACAAGTAGAAAAAACAATAGAAGAGCCCATAATAATATCCCCTTGCCTCCACATGGAAATACTTTCTCATTTAGACAGGAAATTGAACTCATAAACCTTAGCTAAGTATGACCTTACTCTTTCTGAACGTCTATCAACATATATAGCTATGGTATAGAAAAGAATTTCAGATCTGCAGCTCTTTGTAGTCAGAAGTACTTCTTATTATTGTATCCATTGCTCATAATCTAGCATACAGATTTTGTGCTACTATATATAACAGTACAAAAAAGTTAATACAGTGCTCTTTGGGGGACAAAAATCTGTATTAGAAGAAAAATAATCTTTTGTATGCTGACATCTAATGGAATAATTCTACCATAATCAGACAAGACACGCAGACAGGTCATAGAACTACTTTAAGTTAGTCTGTATTTCCTAAAAGAGATTTCAGTATTTCTATAAAGGGTGCTAGGTTCCTGCAATTTACCATTTTAGCAGACTATGCAAATAATTTACTGTCTCTCATTTCATTGTGATTGGCAATTACAGTGATATAGGACATTTTCACTGAGAAAATTATGTTATGGAAAGATGTATTACTCCTACAGTCATGAGCAGTCACAAATCAGCATTTGGTATTCCCTTTGTAAGTTAAAAGGAAAATCACCAATCATCTTCCTCTTCCTAAAAGTACATTTGAGGCTTGATTTTTGGCTTCAAACTGAGACTGAAACAGGAAGCATAATACGGTTCTCTTGGTGCCTTTGCATCCAGCATCATCCATTTCCAGAGCAAGCAAACAGTATTAAGATACTGGGACACCAACTGGTGCTGGACGGCATACCACTTCCCTACTCCACCTTGCAGCACGTTTTCTCATCTGTACAGAGGAGCAAGGAGCAAGGAACTGGCTTTCATGTAGTCACTTTAACAAAAGCAGATAGTAAGCTTGGCACAGTCATTAGAAATGCGAAGAGCTCCTCTTTTTATTTCACCCGTCTTATTTCTGTGCCTTGCCACGGTAAAATGGTTGCTTCAAACTGCCTCAAAACCCTTTTGCCCTTTCATGCTTTCATATGGCAGGGCAAAGGCAGATTATGTTCAATAACTAATAGATTCATGCTGCTAATTCATCCTGAATCCTTCCATTTGGGCGTACTTCCTTTCCTGGAATCCAGCTCATCGCACAGTAAAAACCAAACAGCTTTTGTGCTTAGCCATAAAAACAGATCCCAGTTCTCCAATGCAATGTGTCCTGTAGGGATGCTTCCACCCATAATGATATGAACAACTGCAGAATTCTAAGTTAGAAACAATTAGCCACTAGGAAAGATTTATAATCATACTCCAACAATACAAGCTTGCTTTGTAAGACTCACGTGCTAGTTCACATCACTACAGGTAACACCTTCTGCTAGGTGTTGAAAAGTCCCTATTCAATGCAAGTATGATACTTATTCTGCAGTTTTTCGATGTATTATGTATGTAGTTCTCGTAAGTTCCTGTCCCCTTATTGTTAGCAATTTTTAAAAATATAAAGCAAAATAACTGATTTTTCTGCCTGTACACAACCTACAAAGAAACTTAGATCAATAGGGAATTATTTAAAGCACTTGAATATTTAGATTATGAATTGTATGTATCGGAAATGCGGTTAGCCAACTGCAGGGCTCCAGAGTTATCAATTTCAATATGAAACAGTTTATACCCTTTCTGAAGCAAATTTAGATAACTAGTAACAATGGCAGTAATTAGTCTTAATTAGCATAAAGCTTATCTTAAAGGCATTTACACCCATCATCATGGTGTCTCCAAAAATCACCCATGATCTCCCTGAAACTTGGCTGTAGTTACAACGATTCCATCCACTGCAAATTAATACATCCACTTTTCTCAGGCCGTTATGAGCTTGTTTACATCAGGAATATTTGCTGAATTTATAAGGGTGCTGACTTATTACCACCATATTGATGGCATCCATTTTTGAAAAATCAATAGCAAGTTATTTGAAATTACTAGTTCTCATCCACTACTAGCTAGTTCTTTACATTAATGGTGACTTAGAGCATCCTTAATTGAAAGCTATATCTTGCAATCTAACAGATAGCTGTGAATCATAGGAATCACCGTACCAGACTAGTTCAGCACCACTTTGAATATGTCTGTGGGCAGCTGCCACACATTCCATCACTGCTCAACTTTCAGCAGCCTGACCCTTCACAGAACCCATTATTCTACTAAGTCACCACGTCTTACTGAACAGCTCAGACATGGAGGTGCTTCAATTCTCAACTGAGAGACTTGCACTTAACAAACTCAAGTGTGGTACACGATAGCGACAAAAGTAACAGAGTCACATTGTGAAAGAAGTATCAAGTATAGACAGATCTCTAAGATACTAAATCGTCGTATTTTCTATTGAAAGAATTTCTATTTCTGGAGTCGTTTGTTCATCTGAAGTGTTTCATAAAGTACACAGAAGAAAAAAGATCCTCTCTTGGGACTCAAAATGGCCCCAAATTGGAGAAAGATCTACCTAGGACTTCTCCTGCACTGAGCTATCCCAAGAACATAAAGAGCCTTTACGCTCAAAAAGAAAGAGTCAGATTTCATCAGAATATAAATGAGAAGAATAAGCAGATTTTAAAAGCTTTGTAAGTAATTCTTCCTTAGTTAACTCTGTCCCTACAGATGCATCCTTGTCTCCTGATTTTTAAATTAATCAATGACTTGTGAACTGCAGGAACTCCAATGAACCTCCTTTTAACCCCATTGAAGTTTTTCTTTCTGTCTTTTCTGTGACCTGGATGCCTGCTATCTGCTCCTCTGTCTCTCTGCTTTATCTACAAGCTCACAAATCCTTGTTGTGACCTCTCCATATATCCTCCTCACCTGCCTTCCACTGCAGCCTCTGGAATCCTCTGTGCCTTGAATATTCTCAGTTGCCAACAGCATATAAAACCTCCCCTTGTTCTTCCAGAGGGCCCACTTGACCCAGTCACTGTCTCTGAAGAACATAACGCAAATGAAGAACAAATGAATAAAACACATTCTATCTAGCATATCCACTAAATATATAATCAGTTCAAGTATGAACACTTGCTCAGAGCAACAAACCTAAATCCTCCTTTATTTAGACGTGAAGGTGAAAAAGCTGCAATAACACCTCTCATAAATCCTCTTCCTCTGTAGATTTCAAGCACTTCACAGCAGAAGACAGTTATTATCTCCATTTTACTCAGATATAGACTAACAAATAAAGATTACTAAGATACCAGTAAAATAAGAAAGCCTTGTTTAACAGGTTTCTTCTCAAAACATTAAGATGGTCAGTATCATTACTTCACAGCTGGGGAAGCCAGCACTGGGGTGACATGATACACTCAAGCTTCCTTAGATAGCGAGGATCGTACCTGCACACAGGCTTAACACTCAGAACAGAAAGTAAAACGGATCTTCACGTAAAAGACTTAATCGTGGTGCTTGCACCACACTAGGTACATCAAACAGTTTAAATTAATGTGGCTACAGAAGCACAGACATAAACATGCCAGTGCTAACCATAATATGTTAAATTCCTATTACTACATCGCATTGTTTCTTATTTTCAATGCTCACGATTAACTAAGTTAATTATCTGTTACAAATAACATCTAGAAGAATTCAGCATAGTATGTAAAAATACAGTAATTTGGGATTCCATTCATTAAGGAATCTCTACCCTTAGTGATTACTGTCATCACAGATGGTCTGGTAGCCATTTGAGCTTTGTATTTGCTGAGGATAATCATAATTCTTCAGGGAAAATTTATACACTGTTTAGCAACTCTGGACCTTCTGACTATGCCCAGAGGCAATTAGGCTCATTACAATGGCATCAGGAGACTCCCAGTGAGATTTTTTTTTTCCATGTGTCTCATCTCTCCCATTTCTCCCTGCATCTCCTTGATCTCTTAAGATTATGCTGAAGAGAGAAAATATCATCACATGATGTTGGTGGAAATACAAATGAAAGTCTCCTAAATGACAGACCACCCATCTCTTCCAATAACATCTGGCAGGATGCAGTAGAAGAGGGGCACATAGTATCCTGTGGCTCTCCTGGAAGTCAGTGTCAAGCTACAATCACTTTCTTTAGACACGTCACCAAAATTCTGATGACAACAGAGTGCCTGAATACATGCACACACATCAAGCAGAGTACAACTGCATTTGCTTCTCTTTCCTAATGCTACATCATCATCACAAAACCCCCTACATATTATTTTATATCAGATCATAAACATTGTCTTATGTAGTAAACCTTTTGAAGGCAATCAGAAAGTTTCCGGCTTTACTGTCAGTCCTGATACAGGGATCACTAAAGTGAACAAGATTTCCAAATATAGACTAAGAGTCTCTGTCTTGTGCTATTTTGTTATTATATCCGCCCCAAAATCGAGGGCCTGGTTCACGCAGGATTAACCCAGGATGAAATCCTGCTGGAGTTCAAAGTCACTTCGCTGGTGCAGAGACTCCAAGAATGTCATTACGGTAACTAAATATATGATGACATGTTAAATGAAAAACTTCTGAATCTATTGCAAATGGATTTTCCCACCAGAGTCAGAAAGAAAAGTCAGCAACATTTTATTAGATGTCACACACTTAAACAATTTGGTTTTGGTTTCCATATTCTCTACATTTGCCGCATTCAGGTGTGCAATAAGGTTACCCTGGAACACTGTAGTGTCACTGGTTCCCTCCCGTTTCTGCTGTAATTTCTCTCTTCTCTCAAAGGCACAAGTGAGTCAAATACTTTTTGTCAAGATACAACTTTATAACATCTCCTTATAGAACAAGATGAGCTGAAGTTCTGGAGATATTCTAACAACATAATACTACTTTATTTGGCATTTAAACTCACTAGGACAAAGAGTTCACTGGAGACACTGCTTACTCTGAGCCGTATTTGCAGTTATAGGAATAAACCAGTTACACAGTTGATGCAAGAATTTAAAATATGCAAATTTGGTCTATTTACTTGAAATATGTCCTCTATCGTGACGTTAAAAATATGTTTTCCTTTTTTTGCCTACAGTTTGACCTACAGACTCACAATTTGTTTTGAGGCAGCTGTGTAGAGGTGTCTTTTTAAGGTGAACAGAGTTTAATGTGATGAAATTACAAAGATATCTAAACATAAAGTCCTTCTGGTAGCTTGGCAATGACCCTAGTGAAGCTTCCCTGATAAAGCATGCTAGAAGTGACAAGTACATGAGGAGGACTTTTGGTTTACCTCCAAAACAGCATGGTCATTCATTGCCTGAAGAAGCTCCTCTGATAACATTATAACTTTGTGTCATATTTATTTCATGCTTTAAAAAGACTGCATAAAATACTGGACAAAGACCTTCCTGGGGAGCACAACAAATAATATATCATTCAAAGGGTAGCCAAGAAGGAAAGTGGGCAGTGAAGGTGGATAGACAGTAATTGCTTTCCTCTGCAGCTGTCAGAAAGCTGCTTCATTGCTATATATTTAAAACTCCATTCAAGTATCAACTAAATCATATGGGACATCTATACCTGGGTGTTATCAACAACTTTGTTTAAAACATAAAATAAGGGTATTTAGTTTACAGAGTTGGGAGGGAATGGAATTACCAAGGAAGTCCTATCCAACCCAGGTTATTAAATCAAGATATCTAGAATCTTCAGGAAGAAGTGTATTTTACAGACACACAGAGGCTGAGATGAGGACTCCCTCTGTCCTCTTATCTGTGCCTGGTATTTTCCACTCGCAGTACCACTAAGAGTTTAACCAGGCTCTGAATGTTTAACACTCAGGGCCAGTATTGCAACATGATTGCAGTGTTACAGACCAACTGCAGACCTATTCCACAAAGGGGCAAGCTATTAAAGGTACCAGCAATCTCACCTGTACATATGAAAGCTCCCAAATTTACCATTCTTAGGCAAACTGGACCAAATATTGTAATTTGGTTCTGATTTCTCACTCAACAATAAACTGATCAAAACCAAAACTACTCATGAAGCCCACGGAATTACATTTCCTCTACTGTTTATTTTTCTGGTGTAGTAATTTCCCGTTTACCTTCTCTGGATCCCTGCAGAAATTAAATTAACATTTTAAACTGCTTGTTTTAACTTTGCCATAATAAAAGAGAAGAGTTATGGCTATGTTTTGGAGCATCAAAATCAAATGTAATGTTGGTAAAGCAATTTCTCTGAAATTTGTAAACAATATATTGCCTGGGAGAGGCCTGACTCTTGTTAGCAATTTTGGACCAAGTCCTTTATAGCTGCTTATTCTAACATGGCGTTTCCATCCTGTTAAAATGTCATATGGATAAAGGAGTAAATTTTGACAGCTGTGACAGCATTATCATTGCCAAGGAAATCACATTCCTGGTGCTCATATGTTTCAGTACATCTATTTTGTTTTGTCTTTGGCCTTGTCTGAACTAAAAATTACCTTCTAAGACAAGGAGAGAAACATAACAAAAGAAAGAAACAAAATATTGTTATTCTTTAAAGAACTTGATGCTTGAAATTATAGCAATAAGAAACAATCTTTTAGGGTTGTTATTAAATCCCTTGTTCAGATTTTGAGGGAACAGAAGACTCATCTTCAAGGACACAGCCAATATGCAATAAAACTGGGCATACTAAGATACAGGAGGGTTTTGTGCATACGTATGTTAGGCGAGAAACACTATGGAAGATTCCCCCAGCATTAGCCACTCAATCTGCTCAGCCATGTGCAAAACAGATATGAAAAAACCCAAATGATATTTGCAGTATCCTGAACTTTTGGATCAGGGGAATTGCCATGCTGGATCCTTCCAATTTCAACATTCTCTCTCCGCTGGATGTCAGTATCCAAAACCACAGGAACTGCAAGAATCTTGCACTGGACAAGTATAACTTCATGCACTGGTTCTCCTTCTCATCAAACAATACAATACTGAAATAGCAGGAAAGACTGAGAGTGGCAGTAACTGTTATTAGGGCTGGCATTCACATACTGCCTCCCAGGGTTCATTCCCAAAGATTACTTTGCTATGAAGGGCAGGTAAGTTTCACTGATCGAAATGCTGATTCGTGGACTCTTGAAATACTGTCCCCAGAAACAGAGTCTGCCAGTAACTATCAGTTACAGTAGCAGTGGTAGTATTAAAGCAATTCCTCTGAGCAACTGGGAAAGCGGGTACAGAGAGAGTGAAGTGGTGCTAAACATTGGGACCAAAGCTACCATATTCTCAGCATTAGTCGTAATTGATGATAAGGCTGTGTTCAGAAACATGCAACATCCTAGAAATGTGCTTTCCTGATACTTTGCTGAATGCAGTGATTTATTTTTGGAACTAGCAAGATGACTACAGACTTTTCACGACAATTTGCTGATCTGTATTTATACCAACACGACTAAATGTTTCTTTAGACTCTCTGACTCCCAGAAGTGCCACGCACAGGTAATCGCAAGGTCTGCAAATCACGATTACTGTCCTCAGATTTTGTCTTCACACAGAAGAGTACTAATTCATCTGTTTTTAAGCTATTACAGTTTATACAGTAACAGTATGGGTTACAGCTCAGTACTCTACCATCAGATCTCATCCATGTATCTTTATGCCCAGTAGTAAAAAGATCTTCCTTTCCAATACCAATCAATGTATGACCATACGTTGGTGGTATCTGTTTCTATGGCAAAAACATATTTACATCACTAATGGTATTGTAGTAGTACAAAAATAGCGTATTCACCACTGTGATCTCTTTGGTCAATCACATAAAGGACTGAAGTTACACCGTGAGGATGTTCTGCCTTCTGGTTCATTGACAGTCTCTTACGTATGAGCCCTATGTTTCAATGTATAATTTACAACTGTGGAAATACTACTGTTATCATCACTTCTCATACTCATTACACCCCTCCTCATTCTCATTCCCCTGAGAAATGCATTGTTCCATTAAAGATGGCTTTCCTGTTGGTTTACTGAGGCACTTCACAGTCTGTTCGCGCCTTGACCCCTTCCTCTCCTTTCATACAGAAGATCAAAACAAACAGGACGCTAACACTCTGCCATTTCACAAGCATGCCCCAGAGAACAATCAGCAGCAACAAAAAGGCCACAAACACGTGGCCACTCGTGAAATATGTGCCCTTCTCAAGTAGAAGCAACATTTGCCCATTCTTTTGTTATAAGAATAGCCTGTTTGTTGACTAGGTAATGAAAATGTTACATATGACAGTCAGAACCTTCAAAAAAATGACAAAGGCCTTAAGGTAAGGTTAGCTACAGAAGTTCCTTTATACATGAACTGACCCAGGGTCAAAGCTGCCACGGTAGTTAGGTACCTAAAGCTAGATGGTGTGTTAGGTATTAGAAATGCTTGAGTGCTTCTGTAAAACTCACTCGGCATTCATATTGTGTTAAATCCCTAAATACATAAAATCTGGTCCCTGATGGGCAAACGTCATCATGTGTGAACCTGATTGTGCAGTATATCTGATATAATAAACTTTACTATATTGTGGCATACGTTATCAGTCCCCTGTTAATTGCACATAGAAAGCCCTGCAACTGCTGGCAGCATGTATTTCACACTTGCAAGCTTCCCTTCACAGTTCCACTGCTTGTGCAAATGTCATGTTCAGTCAATTTGCATTTGTGAAGGTAGGGTCTGGCGTGGACAAACAGATGCGCTCAGCACCAATTATGCTTTGCAAGGCCAATGCCTCACGCTAAAGGTTTTAGATTTGAAAAATACCAACCACTCCATAACCTCATACACTATTTTCCCCTTTACAGTAACCTTTAGAGAAGGTAAGGCAAACATCTGACCTGCCTTAAAGTACTTCTCAAGAATGAGCCAACTCCCACAGGTATCAGTGGGCTTGTTTCGAGTCCATAGGATGGCGGTTCTGTTCACAACTGTTGTTCCTCTCTATTCAATATTTGTTCCTTTTGATTTTTGACATTGTTTGCATCATGTAAAAATGGTATTCACTGAATAGTAAAAGTAGTATGTACAACACAAAAAGCCTCAGGCTGTTGTTTGAAAGATTTTGTAGCTTTAAACATTAACAATATCTTGCCAATGGTCCTTTAGCTGCTTGAGTGAAACATAAACAACAAATATGCACACAGTTTAAACTCCTTGAAAAAGCCACAATTACACATTCACAGACAATTTGCTTCTTTGGAGATTTTGTTACCCACACACCTCTACTTAATTCTGGTGGTTTTACAGCAGCAAAGTTCACAATACTGCAGTTACGGTTTTGTCAGCACTTTCATTATTAACTTATTTTTACTGTTACTACAAAGCATTTTGCCTGTCTCAACTGACACAGAGGCCTCACTCTCTTTTACCATTTCCTCAGGTAAACCCCGTATCTGTATCTTGAGCAGTCCCAGCTTTGCAAGAAGCAGGCTTAAGATCATCTTGCAACCTTTCCAAACCTGATGTTTGAGACAACAAATATCCATTTTAACCTGTCCAGAGTCAACTTTAAAATCCTCTAGAATGTTCATTAAAGTGAAAATAATCAGCCATTGGTCTAACTTTTGTAGTCACTTAAGAAAATGGGAGCTGTCCCTGCCTGGCAGGGGGGTTGGAACTCAATGATCTTTAAGGTCACTTCCAACCCAACGACCCCATGATTCTATGAAAAATTCCTGTTTGTGTACTAGAGAATATTTTCATCAGTAACATCTAAGCAACTTTTGCCCCTAACTTTTGTGCATTTTGCCTGCCTTTAATTATACTTTTCTGTTATGTGTTTATAAAACATTATTTTTAGAACACATTGAAAGACTGGAAGGATTCAAAAGTTATCCTAGTTGATCAGATTAGTTACCATATAGTTTGAAGTCAAATGTAATTAATTAGCAGCTGTATTGAGGAAACATTTAGAGTTTCAGGGGTCAAGCTAGTTCCACTGTAAGTTAAAATGCACCCTGCGCTGCAGCTTCAAGAGGTTTCCCAATCTCAGAAAGGATCTTTGACACCCTATGTGAGCAGTGGTACCATAACAATCCACGTGCTCCAAAGAGTAAGAGGAAAGGTGAGGAGAAAATGAACTCCCCAGGATTCCTCTATGAAGTGACATTGCAGCGGCCTCCTACAGTCATACTGAGACAGGTTTAAAATAAACACATTTATTTGCCTCAACCTTCACTAACTAATGGGAACTAATTCAGATTTAAGCATCTGTCATCATTTCTGCTAAAAATACTAGCCATACAAAGGACCGGAAAATGAATTTTACATCACATGGATTTTTGATGCTTTATGTGGTCACGCTCTGCACTGTGACAAGTTTTTTAAATTACTAGTAGGACAGTTAATTGGGGGTCAGATTTACAAACATGTCTCAGCCCCTAAAGAAAAAGAAAGGCATCTCAGAATTGAGAAGTATCTGAATGAACCTGTTGCTCTTTAGACAGCTGATGAAACTGAGGAGTTTTTCTACCTCTTTTTGTACCTTAGTTCCTCATTATGTAAAAAAACTTGGCAAGTCACTATCACACAGCCCTCCTTTCCATGTGATAATAGTTTTGTTAGAAAAAAGGGGTAATGCACTGCTGTGGCATTTTAGCTTCTTTTTCTTGTCATCTCATGTTGGCTAATTATTTCTTTGAGGTTAAGTGAGCTAATTATGCCTGTATCAGAACTCTCCAAGAAGCAGGAATCACTTTCTGTTGTTGATAATTAAATGAACTGAGCTTGATTTTTAGTTTGGGATACAGTTCTAGACATTTTTCTTTACTGTACATAGTATAAAGCAGTAAAAATAATTACAAGTGATGTTTTGTTGATGACAGAATGGAGGAACTCTTTTCAACTGTGGTGTAAAAGGTTTTGTAAATTGATTTAAATTACTAAGGGTGAGAGGAAGAAAGAAGGAAAGGGAATTGTACCCCTTCTACTATTCTTGAACCTTACAGGCATTAGAAAACCCATCCAAAATTCACATATTTAGGAAGAAGAATGTTATGTGAATTCCTTTCACAACTACCATATGACTCAATGCAGATTTATTTTTTTCCTTTAATGCACTCATCAAGTCATATGCATATTTTTCCCTGGGACACTTGACAGTGGAACTAAACAGAGCTGAAGCTTTCTATACAAAGGTCAGATATACTGTATACAGCACCTGTTCATCTCCTTACCCTAGAAACGATGCCCTCTTTGAGCTGAGAGAATACTAGAATACTGTCTACTAGAATAAAAGCGTTTCAGTCTTTATGCTAGTTCTACTCTGTCTCTTGAGCAGAGACTATCACCTGTATCCAGTTGTACAAACTATTTATAGCACAGAAAGGTAGAGGGCACTACATTGGGGATTAATCTCTAACCTTTAAATTTGGTAAGAGCTGAGAGCTGCAGCAAGACATGCAGCTTTCACATAAAGTTACCCTCTGAGCTGGGACTCAGAAATAAAATGCTGAAAGTTTAATTAAATGAATATATATCTTTCATTCACTCTTAGGTCACTTCAGCAAAAACACACTCTCACTTCAAACATCCTTGTTGGCATTATTAATATTGTGGATGGAGAGAGATTAATTTCAATGTAGACATTATTTCACTGTGTACTAACCACATTCCTTGTCTGCCTATAAGGCTTGAATCAAGGTCTATCGATATTCATGGGAAAACACATATCGATATCAATGGAATGTGGACCACCAACCTAGGCACAAATTGTCAAAGCAATTTCTGAGCACAGATGAGCTCACAACTCACACTATGGTATGAAGACAAATCCTGAATACAACAGACAAGGGCCACCACTGAATGAAACGCGGTTTAGGCAAGTAAGAGCACTGGAGGGAAAAAGAATCATTGAATAACCTTTCTGGTTAGTGACTGAGTAAGGAGTAAATGGGCACTGAGATTGAGGGCTCTGTCCTGATTCTGTGGATAGTCCATGTACTGCATTGCTCCCTACTAGTTTGCTACACTTGAACACTCCTAAACCTGAGGCCAGCAGGTGCAGAGACCTTGATTCATTGTGTCTGTATTTAAATATTTGTATCTTTTTCCAAGAGTTACTTAACTATTTTCAGGCCTATTTTAAATTACTCAATCTCTCATCTCCTCATTTCAAAACCAAATCAGAATACAGAAAATCAAATAACTGACATATATGATTGATATTTCTTAAATGGAAGAACATATGCTGTGAGGATCAAAAGTGAAAGTCTGAAGAAATTAACCTCTGGCACTCTGGGAACCCACTATTTGTAAGTAATTGTCTTTCTTCCTCAAGCTGTTTTACACTCAAAAGACCCGAGAGCAAAATAAGTTTCCATTCTCACATTGCCAAGCAATCACTTAATACCTAATTTTAAGCTTTCAGATGCTACAACAGTGTATTATGTCCATGAAGTGGTAATCAACACTTAAATTTAGGAAGTTTTTTGGTATTAGATTGTCTTTCACACCTGACACCAACTTTAAAGCACTAATGCTTCATTGCAGTTCCTGCATTTACACTTACCAACTGTAGAACTACTGAGAAATATGTTTCTCTAGATTATAGCTGTGTCAGCACAGCCAGGTTCAAACAACAACAAAACACTACGACCCTTTCACTGGGGTATGCTGTTATATTGGCATTTGCTTCTCTTCAGGAAACAACATGTTGAATATGCAAGTGTTTAAATTGGCAAAGGGTACTACTAAAGTAATTCTTAAAAAAAAATCTGAATCTGTGAAATAGTGATTTTTATAGAATGGTTCTCCATAAGCCTGAAAATAAAGGCTTATGGAAAATAATAGAACATAAATATTTCTTTTGTATGCCTGTATCTAGGTTTGCAGATAGTCTCTTTATATAGTTATATTGCCACCTTTATTAAAAAAATCAGACGAACTTATTTTGCAAGACTGAAAGATATTTTCCTTCTACAAAATTATTCTAATAGGACTTGGTGGAGATAAAAGTAAACTGTTAAAATATTCTGCATGGCTAAGTCTGCTATCTGCAGGTAATATTCATTCACTGAGATAACATTTTTAGGGTTTGGTACCTAGCTTCTTGAGGGTAAAAATAACCCTTTATCTGTCCTTCAGGATTATTAACAGTAAGTGATTTCCACATTAACATCAATAGCAATAATGAAGATGTCCTTTTCAATTCATCCCAGGGAACTTTGAGTGAGAACTGTTATTTGGCGAAGCTTCATTCTTTAATAGAATCCAAAGATAATTGGGTATTGAAAATTCCATCTAAATCAACCAAATAAATCTTTCGGTTACCAAATTAATAATTTCATTGATGCCATCAGCCTTCTATTTTCACTCCATTAAATTCCTAAATTCATGTGAGAACGGCACAGCAAACAAATTAAAATGAGTTTCTTATAAAACAGAGAATGATAAGATTATGCCTTCTAAAAAAAGCAATTTAACTCCAATAAATTATTTTTAAATTATTAAATGAGGCATTGCATTAACTATAAAAGAGATGCATAAAAGGGCACTGGCCTATGGAAAATAAGACAACCATAGACCTCCATAACCTTGGACAATTATATCTGTAATAACTGGCTCATAAAACTTTATGGCAACTTGTACAATATTCCTTTTTCTTAAGATAGTGTTCTGATGAGCAGCACAATTAGACAGAGAGGAACAGAGACTTTTTTTCCTCAGGAGCACATGGCTAAATGTTTTCAAATGGCCTCTTGTTGCTTTGCTCGACATCAAGCATTAGAGCAAAGTGTCACCTGCCCAGTGTGGAATATTAAATCACATTTAAACTACAACATGTTGCAATAAGGCAGCTCAGCATCAAGGAGGTCTGCAGGAATGATTCTGTATACAAGACAAAAAAATAAAAATCCCATAACTGCTATTTTAGACTATGTGCTCAGCATGCTGAAGGTTTGAACCTTTAAATGTCAGGTATGATATGTTGCCTCCTTTTCAGTTCTTGTTCCGTCAACTTCATAGAAGGCCAAAATTCTGAAGAATGAGCAAAAACAAAATAGCAAGAGACAGCAGTAACATCTTGATAGCAAAGCAGTATGAATAAATGAGGTTTTTTATACACTTTCTGATAAAGGAATAAATACTATCTCCTGCTTGTGGTGGAATACTACCATAAAAGCAAGGAGCTGAAGAAGCGTTTCACCCATGCACTAGACCTGGAAGCCTGTACAGGCAAAACTAAGGTCTGTTCAATGAAAACAAATTCAGCCTTTCTACCTTATGGCTGTGTTTGTCCAGCTAACTCCTCCACAGTCAAACAGACTTGCATCTCTTTATCACTGCCTTGTTTTCCCTAGTATTTGTCCACTTGAAGAAACAAATAGAAATATGAACTACATACTGGAGTTAGATAAACATTTCACATTCTTTCTATTTGAAAACCTGATGCAATAAAACGTATTCAAGCTTTTTCACTGACTTCACTGAAGTACCATGCCTTAGATAAGAGAACTGCTGTGAAGTCAGATCCACTCCTTGTTTTCGGGGGATAACAGGCACATATAGCCACTACTATACCACAAAGTTCCTAATGAAAGCCTTGTGGGCACACATTAAATCTTTCTCAAAGATCCTCTGTTTGCCTCCTCTCAGTACAATGAACCAGCCTACTCTCAATCCAGAAGCCAGAACCCCTGCTGATTCCAGTAATTCTTGCTTCTATAAGCTAAATCCTTTTGTGGTTTCCCTTTGCTCTCCATTCTACACATTCCAGCTAATTTTAAAATGAAAAAAGTACCAAAGCAGGCAACATTAAAGAACCAGAAGCATGAACTCTATCCAACAATATGAGTGCTGTTTGAATTAATGCACTACAGGGTTTAGATATCCCTGATTTCCTCACCTTTGATTTCCCAGTGATGTCCAGAATAAATAATTGCCTTATTAAAGGACTTCTGAAGTCAATAGAGCAAGGTAGAAAACACTGAAGTCACCAATTCAGGCTTTGATTCTGTCTGACAGAAAATTAAAAATGAATGAGAAGAAAATTAATAATAAATGTATTCATAGCCTTATTGGGATTCATGACTCTCCTGCCAACATTAAACAAGTTCAACCAATTGTTACTCTTAAAGTGAAATAGCAACCAGAGTTGCCAACTGTTCAAGCAGTACCAGGTGTTTTTCTTCCATATACTAAATTAGAAAAAAACAAACCAAACAACACACTGCTACCTTAGATGCAAGATTCTTAAAATAAGTCTTTTAGCAAAGTTTTTCAGGAAAATTTTACTTTCACATTTTAATGTAAATGTGAAAACAAAACTCTCTACTCTCTACTTCTCTACTTAAAGGCCATTGCCTTTAAGCCAAGCAAGAGCTTGAAGACAGGCTTTTACCCTCTTCCTTGCATCAAACAGTAACTTGACGTTAGCAGGGTTCTCACAGTTACTGTCCCTCCATAACCTAAAGGACATGGGACATTTCACTAGAAGTACAAAAATAAATTTGCCCTAGCTTTGTTTTCAGATGACTGAAACTGCACAGGTATTAAATACTTTTTGAAATTTAGCTCAAACACATGGGGTTTGACAATTATAGAACTGTAGCAATCCAAAACCAAATCTTGTCATGGAAAACAGCAGGATATAACCAAAGCAGACTTATAATTCTGTCTACATGTGTAGTTACAACAATATTGTACTGTGGAGAATCTTAGAAATCATAGGAAAATTCAGGTTTGAAAGGACCTAAGGAGGCCTGCAGTCCAGCCTCCAACCAAGCTTTCTTCTACATCTGAGACTGAAAGATACCCTTTAAATCTCCACAATCTGAGAATTTTTACATTTTCAAGGCATACTTGGAAAAATGAAACAAAACGAGATTGAGGACCTTGACCTGTAAAAAAAAAACAGACTGTGAAAAATAAATGGCTACAAGGTACAGTTGTGGATGATGACAGCACGACTTCTGTCAGGAAAGCAGATCTTCCATCAGGGACAAAAGTGAGCGCTTGTTCACTGTGGGTCAGTACAATGTGGGAGCCGGCACAAGAGTTACCCTGCCCAGATGCACACAGTGATCTCCTAAGCGTAGTGTTGAGTTTTGTGTCTATGCTACTTCATGCACGCCCAGCTTTGCATAGAAGCAACAGGATCCCATGTGCCAACCATCTTTACTACAGCTAAGTTTTTTCAGAGGCATTCCAAGCTTTAACCTGTTTCCCTCTGCAGAGGGTTGTGGCACGGAGGTGATTATCCAGCAGTTCTCACTGCAGCTCTCAAGAACAAAGCACTTTTGTTGTGAGAACAGGATGACATTCAACCAAAATACTAATTTATGAGGCTGAAGTCAGTAAACTTAAATGCAGATCAGTAAGCAATGAGAAGGAGAATCTAATACAGCAACTCTTTTAATGTCATCCATGTTCCTGTGTTTCAATTCATAAATGACATTACTTACTATCACCCTCTCAGTGCATTTGTTTGGTTAGGATTGACATTTTATATCACTGTATTTACTGATAAGATCTAGAATTGAAGGAAAAAGAATACAAATGAGTTTTTCTAATTACTTCAAGGCTACGATACATTGCCAGTCTGGTTTAAAAGTAATTTGTGGCTGACTCCACAGAAACCAACCTGCAAGACAAGACAAGACTAACTCTAGATCTTTGACTGGGGGGTTGCGGGGGGAACGAAACAAAAGGAAAAAAAAATAATCCTGGCAAAGTGTTTATCTGCACAGCTGATTGGAAAACTGTCCAGACTGCAGCACCAAAGCCTCAACACCACATCACAGGATATCCAGATTAGGTGTCCTATAAAGTTACAAGAGCCTATTATAACCCCATTCATTCAGGAAAACAAAGTGTCAAAGTAAATTATGGTACCATAAATAAATGTAATGCTAAATTAGCAGCCAATAGATAAGGTTAAAAATGTCTCTGGTTTTATAAAAGCAAATGCTTCCTGCCACTCAGAATAACCACACATACTTGTATATCGCTGAGAGAATTTTTCTTATCTTATGTGTGTGAGTTTTCTATCTTTTTATTTTGAGAATTGATTTAGTATTGTTGGATCATATTCATTAACTAGATAACTCCAATAACTTCAGTGGCTTTCACAGGGGTAAATTTAAACCTAATGTAAATATATCTGTTGATTTCAATCAGTTTTGGATCAGAACTTCTACGCAAATTTGTGAAGTGGTACAGAACGTGTCTCATTGGTGCACATTATCTTAAATATTCTTGTCAAAAACCATGCAGCATTTCCAATCCATAAAATTAAATAGGAGCTCATAAACTTATAAATATGTTTATTAGTCTTTCAGATACAGGCACAGACTAGTAAACATTTCAAAGTCTGCAACCCTCTAGCCCCAAGGGCGTCTTCTTTAAAGAAGTCATTGATTTTTGTCATCAAAAAACAAGTATTCAAGTAACAGTCTCAAACACAAGCTGATGGTAAAGTACCCAGGATTCCCAAAGGTGCCATCTGTAAAAGGATCATTGATTTTGACCTTTTGGGTGGATTTGTCTTTTTTTCCTAGTGTTTTATTATGTGCATCAATAACAGGGAAGGCAAAGAAGACAAAATGAGAGAGAAAATATAACTTTTTAGAGATGTATGTTTGGACTTCTGCCAAGAAAATATTTTTCATTCAAGTATTCCACTATTACCAGCTCCTAATCAAGAACAAAACCAAAGCAAAGCCTAAAACCAAAGTACTCCTGAAAAATGTGATTGTTTAGACCAATATTGCTGAAAAAAATATTTTAATTATCTGTTTTTCTCAAATTCCTTAGGATTTAACATCCCTCATGCACGGCTTTAGTAAACATACCCATATCCATTACTCTCCCCATATGAAAGTATAGATCTTGATTTAGGAGGAGGAAAGCAGGATCAGATTCAATTGTCAGCTACTGTAAAAAATAAAGAAACACGGGTAGATTTAGCCTATAGCCACACAGGGTGAGGAGACTGAATTTGCCCTACACTATTTTGTATAAATAATTTTTTCCCATTAATCCCAACCAGTGTGTGAAGACTGGCTCCCCTACATTTCAATCAGGATTAGAAAAAGGCCGATATTCTAGTTTTGCACCAGTAGAAATACCAGAAATGTGATGCCCAGACTGCAGGAAGGGCAGCAATATTAAAAAAAAAATAAATCCATCTGCTCCTTCTCCAGCAATCCAGATGAACAAAACAAAAAAGGGGCCATCACTTCAGTGAAAGTGGGCATGTGCTAGGATATTTGGAGAATATTTCACATGTAGGATCCTGAAAATCGCAGAAGGCACGTCCAGTACAGCTACTTATTCCATCTCCAGACTGCTAAAATTCTGCTTGTACTGTGACATGATTCCCTTTATTTACCCCAGCAATAAAGCCAGAGAGTCAGTGGAGGAAGAAGCATGGAAAAGTACTTTTATTGATGCCAGATACTGTTTGGCAGGGGACCAGACCAGCAGGTAAAGCTATGACCTCCAGCCCTGGTTGGTAATAACAGGGAGCACCTTCAGATGCCAAGCCCTCCCTCTGCATCACCAGCCTCAGCCCAAACAAAACACTTCAGGTTGAAATTTTGCTGCCACCTGTACGCCACATACTGCCTATTTTAATCAACTTCAAACAGGAAGACCACATAACCCTCGTTTTCTAGCTAAACTAAGCCATGTCAACATTCTGCCACAGCTATTCATGTGTATCTAGAACCATATTCAGCACAGGTAAAGAGAGTGTACACCCTCCAAATATGGAGTCGGGAAGATAAAATGCATGTGATTTGCTCCATTAAACATCTTGCATCTGTTCATCACTCTCCACACATATGCTGCATGTGAAAATGAGACCTGTAAGCTACATCCACAGTAGCTATCTGTACTCCAGCTGTTTATACTCTATTCCTTTTCAGCTCCTACAATGGATTTAACTAAGGGCAATTTTGCACATTAGTACGAATTCTTCTAAACAAAACAATCGTTTCAGTCAAAATGAAGAGGCTTTGAAAATGACTGCAAAGTGGATTAGGATCACTTATGGTAGATAGCTGTTGACAAGCTACTGCTTGTGATTACCACGAACATACATTAAGTGCCAGAAAGGAAGCTCGTCATTGAAATGGTATAGACTTTTCAACATATGCTCTAACAGAACATGCTACGTCAAAGAATTCCTGTTATTTCAACAAGAAAATTTCCTTTGGCTACCTACCAGAGGACATTCAAAAGAACGCAGCACCAAGCTGAGAGTCAGCTACCCATATGATTCTAATCCACCTTAGAAAGAAGCAACTGTACCCTTGTGTGTTTGCACACAGTCACTTCACTTGTGTAACATGTTTAGTGTATACGTTGAATATTAAACATCTCTCACTTTTACTCAATTTCATTCTTTTTTTATAAATGGGTATTATATTACAGGATTACCACCCTACCCTATGGTATTCAGACTAATATTTAGCAAATAACAAAAGCTGAAAAAGGTGTAATGCAACAAGTCTCTTGCTCCCTACACATATGCAGTTGAATATGTATTTTATATACTCAGATAAGCAGAGAGCTGAATCTGCTTGGATTTCCCTGCTTCTACCTCCACAGCAAAGTGCCACTGCCACTACCGTATAGATCAAGAAATATAATAAAGCATTTTGCGAATAATTTTGGTTTCATATCAGCATTTTTGATTCCTTTATCTCACTTTCAGCTTTCAATGATCTGATTTTGTCAGATCATTCCTACAGCTGCCTTCCAGTGCAGAAACCAACAGCAGGAAAACAGGATGTGGAAAAGGATGAGAACTATCTCAGAGGAGAATTCTTTATGTATGCCATGCTTTCTCTCTGCACCCTTTTGCAATCCCCACTCTAACTGCAGTGCTGGGCTCCTGCTCTCTCCAAACCTTACCATAGGTACGAGCTAAGCCCAAGCTGCCCAGACATCATCCAGATAAAGTTCACGGGGGACAACTACTATTACACCCTAATCCACCCTTTGTGGTGGTTCAGGATCTAGAGTTAAGTTCTCCAGTTACCCTTTGCTCTCTATCGCTTTGCGTCTCTATTTCTCTTCCTGCCCTCCTCCAAGTTCCCTTACAGGCTCCTTTAGCCTTACACATCTGTGTTTTCTTGATTGGAACTGCTATTCCCCCACAGTCGCTCTCACATAAGTACTCTTACTCTCATTTCGGCCTCTGTCTAGCTGACCCTCTCTTTCTTGTTTTGTTTGCTTCGTACAGAGACATAGCCATTTAAACCAATTATGAGGTCAGTCCAGCATATTTTGTTGTCAGTCACCTATACTGCACAGTAACTGAACTTCAATCAGTGCTGCTGAAAAAGCTGAAGGACATTAAGAGATAAGCCAGGCCTTGGACAAAGAAGTTTGGGGCTTCATGGGGGGAAACATCCTATACAATTGTCCTACACACTTCTATCATAGGCTGCCATGGTCTACCAGGCACTGATTACTGCTCCTAGACTGTGCCAGATTCCAAAACACAACAGTGTTTTCAGAAAGGAAGAAACATGGAAAGCACTAACTTATTTCAGATTCATGGCAGAACCTGGATTCAAGACAGAATTAGCAGTAACACAGAGTGCTTAAAAAGCTCTTTATAGGCTCAGGCCCACAAACCATTATTATTTTGCACAAACACAATGCCAGAAAATCACTGGGGTAAGCCATCAGAGTTTGTTTCATCCTGGCACAACCGCTCTCCTTTTGGGATGTTGTTATTGTGTCTGTCAACGGGTGGTCAGAAACTAGGGGAGACTGACCAATTAGTGAAGTCCTCATCTGGCAGGGTGTCACGCTGCGTGTTTGTCCTACGCACTACTGCATCTGACACTCAAAATGGGATTCATGTGGTGCCCTGGCAGCAGCTCTGCCTGAGGAGCCAAAAGGGAGCCTCCCTCTGGGTAAGCCAGCAGGTGTTAAGTGTATGCTAAACTGGTCTCAGCTGGAAGCCACTCCTGCAATGTTAGGGGATTGTCTTGCATATCCCACAGTTTTCTGAGCATTTAACTAGAAATACAGAAAGAATAATGTTTCTTTTATCTATTTCAGCCTATCATTAATAATGAAATTAGTTTGTCTCCCATTTAAGGCAGATCCAATAATATTGCAAATTTAGAGTAAGCTCTAACTGGAGCAATTAAATAAATTCAACTCTCTGATTATAATAATAATAGTACAGAAACGACATGCAGAAAGTGAATTCAACACACAATTTGGTACAATGAAAGACTCAAGTAACATAGGAGCAATGCTAGTAACATGCTTATTTGTGGAGTCTGTTTTGACATCTGAGGGGTCAGTCTGTTACTTCCCTTCTTGGCACCCAGAGGCTAAATAACACATTTACCATCTATACATATTTACAATGGTCTGTATTTTAGAACTAAAGACTAAGGTATTCTTCAGTGGACAAAAGTATCACACAAAGCAGCATACTTGGTTTGTGCCTTATCTTTAGTTAACAAAGAAGTTACCAAGTAATAGACTTCTTAAATACCTACGTATATCTCCATATATAATTTATATATATATATATATGCGCAGAGTTACATTTCACTGAGTTTCATGAACAGACAGTTTAATGTCGCTCTTTTCCTATCCCATGAAAAGCAAGGAGATGGAAATAATCTTTAAATAAGCTTTAGGACAGTTAACAGATTGCTTAATAATACAGAATGGTGATATCAGTAATACTTGGAAACACTCTCTTTATGGATTGTTTCAATAGTAACCAGGAATGTTGGAAAAAGTTGAGGCATATGCACAAATATTCTATGTTCTCTGATAGCTGGTAGGTATGGGTTTAAAGGTTGTATTTTGGTTTTGGTTTTTTTTGGTTTTTTTTTGTTTTTTTTTTTTTTTTTTTTTTTTTAAACTCATTTACAGTAGCAGCCATGACAGCTCTTTCAGTAGCCTGAAAGATTCCAGAACTGCCTAATGGAAGAAGTGTGGTAGGGGAGAGGAAGAAACTTTACAAGAATGGCTACAAATGTCAACAAAGATACACTGTATCCAACAAATCCGAAATCACAGACGAAACCCTGTGCAGACAGATACCCTGCTGTTTCTGCAGTGTCCAAAAACAAAAGTTTAGCATAAATAGAGCATAGTTAGTATAAATATCAGGCACATAACTCTTCTATTAGAGTCAGCTTCAACATCAACATCCCTGATGGCATGCTGTTGGGAAACAATACAATGCACATACCTGTGTATGTTTAGGAAGTCAAGGGGTAACATAACTACTTGTACATGTACCATTCGGCTTGCTCCACTCAGAAGGCGAAAACCACTTTCACTTAATGTTAAACTTCTTCCCCTGAAATTTAAACTAATAACATATTTTAACTCTTGACTGGGAAAGGATAAAAGCAAATATGCAGGCACTCCACAGATAATGAAATACTCTCAGATGCTGTTGGGGGTCACATTATTGATGTCATAGATTAAAAATTCATCCTCAAAATATTTTCAATTTGTATGCTTTTAATGGCCATAAGACAATAATAACTTGTTGAATATGCATCTGTAGTGAGTTTAAAATTAAATAGTCAAGCCTTTGTTCTTTCTTCCAAGCATAGCCTGAACTGTACCGTCTCCCCTTAGCTCTTTGCCTAATGAAAAAGCTCTGTCTCCTGTCATTTTAAAAGATGACAATAGAAATGGGAGGCTGGAAAACAAAGGCAGACAAAATGCATTAGCAAGAATGTCTACAAAACAGTTGTTAAAATGAAAAGCTTTTCCCGTAATTGAAGAGTCCTGGCTGGTATCTTTCCGCAAGGAAATAAAAGAGAGGGCAAGTGCAGAGACAAAGGAAGAAGATCTTCATTAGGAGTATTGTCTACCACATGGTTCCTCAAAACAAGAACTTTCTAAAGGACTGACATTTCCATTAAAAGGGCAGTCAGTTTGCTATGAAATGACATTCAGTTTTAAAGGCTCAGCTTAGAAGCAATTTAGAGCACGAACAACAGTTTCCAATGCCATCTTTTCATTGCTTGGTTGGCTCTTTACGTGGTATCAGAGACGCCACATGAACAATAAGGGAATGCCATTATCACGAACATAACCTCTTATAGCATTTGTTTATTTACCCCACAGTCCCTTTACACTGCTTAGGAAATCAGAATGAGCGTGCATGACATTTAGACCCACATTAGGCTTCTAAACACTAACAAAATGGATAAAAAAAGGCTTCTGATGGCAGGACTCTGGCCCAGCATACAGTAAAAAATATTACCGTCAGCAGCAGATACTAAAATGTCCTTTATCCTTCAGTTTTCCTTTAGAAAAAACGCACAGGCACAGACTCTAAAGGTAACCAATTCCTCTAACTTTGTGTTTTCCTGTTCCCACTTCACGTCTACACTCAATGCCACTCTGAATCTGTTAGCACCAGCAAGAGTCTGTTAAGGGTTTTCATCATACTTAAAAGGCAGGACAGGGGAGCTCTAAATTAGCTCCCCAATCAACTTTTTAAGTAAGACTTAATAAGCCTACTGACTTTTCAGGAGTCATTTAGTGCCACTTCCCTTCCCTGTCTTGCTGTGACACTCAGCAGCACTTGAGAAGTGACTGCGCTTGCTTAAATGCTGAACTGGAGGCTGATTTAGGTCTCTTCTCCTTCCCACTCCAGCAATTCACACTCACCAGGCCAAGGACAGTTAAAAAAAACAAAAGAAAAGTTACTAGAAGAGGGAAGGAAAAAATCCTAGTCTGCTAAATTTATGGAAAAAACGTAGCTTTTTGCCAACTGCACATAGCTCCTCTTTCTCTCATCTAACCTTTGAAACAATGGAATCTCTCTCAAGATTGCTAAGGACATGGTAATACAGAAGTATCACCTCCCTTTTAAATTTACTTCTTATCTGAAGCCTAATGGGAAAATGGCTGGAGTTCTGTGATCTTTTATAAGTTTCTAGAAATACCTTGTGAGCAGCTTGCTGCAGCTCTTTTTATTAACCTCCAGACCTTACTATTTAACCACAAATAGATTTAGGTCATGCATATTGAATTATTTTGATGACAGTCTAGTGTTTAATAATAAACTCTTCTCTAGAAAATTAAACAGTTTCAAAGCTGTGCTCTACAAATGTGGTTTTGGAAAGAGCACCATATGACAGCTCAGATGGGCAGAGAAACCACAGGACATTAGCAATGCTTGGTGCAGAATTTCTCTAAGTTAGAGATGATTATGACAGAGATAACAGGATGAAACAGAAAATAAAGAAATAAAGTAATAAATAACCAATGCCACACAGCTGGCTATTAAAAGGCCAACATCAACACATAAAATCAGTAATTGAATTACAAGTTGTTTAGGATCCCAAGAGTCACCTTTTTCCGTATCTACTAAGCCTTTCTCATAACTTTGATAATCTGATGTCCTTTATGGAACTTTATTGTGTAAAGACCGTGTAATATTTATTGGTTTACAAATCAGTCCATCTTAGATTTGTTTTTTCCTCCTTTCTATTTACCACAACACTTTTTTCTTAAATTTATGAATCTAGCCACTGAAATATTTATGCTAGTTGGGTCCAGAGGGAAGCAATCTTGTTTTTGCAGATTGTAGTTGGTGCTGAGACAACTCCACAGAGTAAGTAAACACTGAATAAGAGAATTGGTTTTGTGCGTGCTTTCCTCAGGCACATGCTCCCCTTTCTCTTTAACATTTGGAATTTGGTATTACAGAAGTGCTAGCAGCTCTGCTGAAGCCAACAGGAGCAAAACATTTGAAATGTGCTGAAGATCTTTCCAGCGATCACTGGTTTTACTCTTTACCAAAGTTGATAGAAACACTTATTCTCTTAAACATAATAAATGGATTAGGTTATCTGTTACGTTGATCTGAGAGGGTCAACCACTTCCTTTTATATGCTAGTCACAGGTACCCAAAATGCTAGGTTTGAACCTAACAAGGAAAATGGACTTCCTTGCAAAGACTAAAGATGGCTTCCTAAACAGTAAACATAGGCAGAACACCAAGTATTTTTCTAAAGAATTGAATTATTTGGAACTACAACATTCAAATGAGCTTTTTACCACAACTTTGTCAGTGGGGATCTTCTTATTTTTTACATCATCCAAAAGTGCACTATCTTACCTGAAAAAAACTGATGGGAGATCTCTCCAGTTCTAGATTCATCAGCACTTTTTACTCCCCAAATTCCAATCTGTTGGCAATCTTTGGAAGGACAGCTGTAACATCACCTACTACAGTGCCACACACTAGCGGATGCTTCACAGTGTCATCTACAGCTTCTCTGACTAGGCAACATGACACCTTATTTTGTCACCACTGATTTGTGTAACTTGTGTGGGTTAAACATCCAACCTCAGTCTGTAACTGTCAGCCTGATAATTTCTTTGAATCCTGAGATACATTCATCTAATGTATTACAGAGGAAGACTGCAAAAAATAATGAGTAATGAGGCTGTTTTCCTGTGGCACAGACTTTCAATAACTAGCTCTAAATTTGAAAGTATCTATTACACTTTCTGTGTTAACATAAATATCCTTGCTAATACGTACTTTCTCGATTGAAATCCTCACTAAACTGCATCTGTGGATTTTTCTTGACCTTGCAGAAACTGTAAGCTGTAAATAATAGCATCCTCTCTAGCTATTTTTAGCAGCAATATTAGTGTCCTTTGTTCTCTTTTAATCTCTTCCTCATGCCATCTCATGTACTTTCCTCCTGCTTCTTTTGCAAAACCGAGTTCACCTATCAACAATCTGTGCTGCTGGTTCACTTACTGTGGTTAATCCTCCCACACCTCATTCCACATCCCTGCTCATGATCCACCAACATTTCCTTCACCTTCACATCTCTAGTCAAACTTCAGATTAGTTCCTTCCCACTAAAGCAAAAAACATTTGTTTGCCTTCTTTCTCCACTGCCTTGGGGATTTATCACTATTCTTCCCGTCAATCAGATCACTGTCCATTCATCTTTCTTCTAACATATGTAAAGCGTTACAAAGTTTTGTCATTTGTTTATCTACAGATTTGTAAATTATCCAGTACTTCTTTTTCATTCTGACAACAAAACTACTTGACAATGCATCACTTGTTTTCTATCTTAATTCAGTAGCCTCCATCTCTTCTCTGATTTTTATGATGTCCACACAATACCCTTTTAATTCACACAAATGGATGGATATGGCAGGCATTCAAGCAACCTCCCTAGGAGAATTCTAACTCTCTCACATGGCCAGAAGAACAAAAGCAGGCAGCTGTTGAAAAGGTCATCAGGAAATACAAGCTGGAAAAACAGCCCCATCGTTTAACCCATACTAGGTCTACCTTTCAGCCCCTTCACTACACCTATGGCTCATCTCATCAAGTCGAATTTTTTTATACCTTCATGATATACATAGCTTTACCCTGCCTACACCGTAGCACTCCTTTCTTGTGAGAAGCTGCCTGACATTTACACTTTTCTTCCACTCAGTTTTTATCTTAACAGCTTCAGATATGAAACTACTGACTCACAAATGCTTTTGTCCTAGTACTCAAACATGCTTGTTATGCCACCCATGCTTGGTAGAGTTTGGTCAGGAAAAAAAAAAAACAAAAACAATTTAAGCGCTTCGTTGTGTCTACCTCATCTTGTTAAAAAACTAACTTTTGCCCACAACCATATTTTTGCATGTCTAAAGACTCCTTGCACACCTTGGCCCAGCTCCTCCACTGGTATGAGCTTGTTTCACACTTCAATCCTGTGAGCTCCTTCCCCAATTTAGAACTGTTATTAATAATAATACCTAATACCTTTTGCCAAACAAAAAAACTAGAGAAAATAAGATTAAGGCAACAGCACCAAGAGCCAGTAATGAATGCCAGTTTACATGCTATAATATTGTACCTTGCCATATGTTCAAGTAGCTTTCCTTGGAGAATTCCATCTCTCTCACATGGACAGAAGAATGAGAACAACAAACTGTTGAAAAGGTCACCAAGAAATACAAACATCACAGATGGCATAGGTGAAAGCACTGCAAAAAAGCAGAGTGCAGAGAGAATATGTAGGAGTATCATTCTCTAATTGGCAGTACAGAGATAGAAAGTGCACTTGTATGCTACCGTTATTAATATTAAGATGACTGTTGCAAGGATACCTTACAGTGTAGTTGCCAACTGGTCCTTTTTCTAATAGAGAGATGAAATAACTTCTCCTGTCACTGACATTCGGTGCTCAATGTTTCCCCTTTTCAGTAGGTTTTAAGGAAAACTGAGTAATCCAGTGATTACAGAGAGGCACTCTGATGTCCTGCAGAGGACGAGTTCTTTTCACAGAAAGTTACCTTAGGATTCAGGGTTTTAAAGTACATCTCCTGTCCTAAGCAGAAGTAAATTTGTCTCACTCATGTCTAGAGACCCTCTACTTCCTATTGTGCCTGTTACAGAAACTCGTGAAGACTTTGAAGAACTTCACTGGTTTCCTCCGTGACTGACATAGCTGAGATGATTTTTCTTATATAATGCATGGTCATTTAATCCCATTTCATCAGAGTCAAAAGAAGTATTTAGAGAAAGTCACATACCATAACTAAAGCCTAAGGTGAGCACAGATAGTGTTAGAGTAGCTGGTTGAATGTCCAATTTGCCAATACCAACCAACAGAGCGTTTTCTGTTTTAAGAGATCCTTTAGCCTCAGGAAACAAAGAACCAAACCAAAACCCCCAAAACAATACATTGCTGTTTTAACAAGACAGTTTCCTGTGTTTTGAGACATTGTACTGTTCCCCTACACATACAAAGAGTCGTGATACCTAATACAGAATAATAAAAAATGAAATATAGATGTAGAGACTCAGAACTGTTAAAGAGTTTTTTTTATGTTTAACACCACAAATGGAGTTTTTTCCACAGGCTAGACTTGACAGAACCATCCCTTTAAGATGGTATCAATATTGATATTACAACCCTAAAACCAGAGAGATGCCAGAAGAGGTCCGGGATGCTTATCTTTAAGGCCACAGAAGTTGTTCCAGTAGCTGCCGTACCAGAAAACACTGGAAAAAAAGCCTCGCTCTACACAAAAGCTCAAAACACAGATGGATATATATAACCTTGGATGTGACTCTCCTCCATTCAGAACTGACAAGACACTTCACCATGCAGTAGGGTACTGTGCAAGGAGAAGGGAAAAGAGATGCACTTGGAGGAAAGAATTACAGCATCACCTAAGGACAGCGAAAGATCATTCATGCTGCCATAATCAAAAAGAGGATGGCAATGACTCCTCGTAGTGGGAGACAGAATTGCTTAGCCCAGAGACATTCACTATTTGCAGGAACTAATCACAACAAAATTGTCATGATTTAACAACCATTCTTTTAGGAAAGCTGTTTAATGCTAATCTGCTGCTCATCAGGATTGTTTTCTTCAAACTGAAAGACTAAGAAAGACTTAGGCCAAAAGGAAAGCCATAAATCAGCCTGATTATGCAGTAAATGAGAAAGCTTAAGACAAAGCTTTTCATGACAGCATACAGTCTAACCTTAAGAGCTTGACTACACAAGTAAATTACTGAGTAATTATGACATGAACGTAACATACACTAACAACTCCTCACTTATTTATTAGGTGGGAATACTAAGGGTTATGACAACAGTCCACGGAGTGTGTCAGGACTGCTGATGAAGTTATCCCCTCCTACTTTTTGCTACATTCCACTCGAAAGGACTTGTCATACCCAACCAAGTTTAACAGCCTTACTTGCTGTAGACTGGCACAATTCTAAAAATAACCAGCAGCAAGTTTGGCAAGTTTGTCAAAGTCACTATGGAGCCATGATATGGCATGGCAATAATGGGGCCAAACCTGTCACAGAGAACTGGGCCTAGTGACTCTGCCACTCTTACCATTTTTAGCTATGGCTAATAGCGAGTCATTTATTGCATTTTGTTATAAGAATGCCTTTTAATTTGTTCTCAGTGTGGATTAAGTAAAGGGAACTCTAACTGTGCAATAAGAACATCCTTCTAAGTGTTAAATAAGAGCACCCAGAAATAAAGCTATTGCAGAAGCATATACAAATTATTTTCAGCTTAGTATACACACCGCACCAAAGACAAAAAGAGTAAAACATGCATACCAAGTGAGAAAAAAAAAAAAAAACAGAAAAAAAACACTTATTAATGACTAGATTGAGTTTCCCATAGTACTCAAGTGGCCTTTCAGAAAGGACAGTTTCTGTATAAAACCTATTGGTCATTGCTCTAAAAGGGCAGGGCTTGTGAAAGTAAAAAAAACAACTTTAACTAAAAAGGTGAGGGGCTTTTTTAACTTCAGGCTCCCTGCCTGAAGTTAAGGGACTTGAAAGAGAAAAAGCATTTTCTCACATTCACTTTCATTTTTCTTTTTCCCCTTTTATTAATGAGTAGTTCCATAAATGTGATCACACTTTCTCTGTCTTCACCTTTACACATTTTCACAGAAGCCTTCTATCAGAGCACAGCAATTCATTTATCATCATCATTAATTGTTTACTAGATCTCTTAATTGTGACAGAGAGACTTTCAGAGCTCAAGGGACTACTGCAGTTTCTTAGCTGCACCAGAATGGAAGAGCAAATCTACATTATAAATATGGCTGACAATCCTGAGGACCATATGTCAAATGGCATCTCACAGAAGCAGAACATTCTGTTGGGGCTAGATACAAAAGACTCTGTGCTTTGAACAGGGGGGAACAGGAAAAGGGCAGAGGAAGATACAGAACAACATTGTGGGAGAGGAATTACAAAAATGAATGACAGGTATGGATAACAACAAATAAAATGATGAAGTATTGTTTTCCTTGGAGGATCAAAAGGAGTTAGGACAGGGAGGTAGGCAAATAAAAAGCCACAAAACTAACTTTGACCCAAAGAGAGATTCTCCCAACACACAGAGACAGATATTTGGGTCAGGTGCAAAAATTTATGTTTTGCATTCCAACTGCAGGGTGTGAAAGAGGTTTCTGAGGCAGTCACTCATGGTGAAAATGTGAGCTCTGTTCACCGCCTTCAATTGTTACAAACATCTGCTGCTCAGGATGGTACTACACTCACTTAGGGATGTGGCCTCCCTCTCATTCTATTGCAACAGCACTTAAGACTTTAAGCCTCAGATGTAAATTTTATTTTAACTATCACCACAGTATTTCTTAGAAGCATGGGTTGGGTTGGCAGAGAAGAAAAAAAGAAAAGGAGAGAACTGGCATGAAACTTAATTGTTGTTAGGGAGGTGGCAGGAATGACCAAATTTACACAGGAAGGGAAGTGAAAGACAAAAGCATTGGAAAACAATGTGTTGATTTTAAAGCCTTTTGTTCACCCACAATTTTCTGCATTTGCCATTTGTTTGTACTACCTCAGTTTTTCTGATATTTTTTCTGGAAAAGAGCTTATTTTCTCTGCTTTATTTAGTCATTAGTCAAAGTGAGTTTTTCCCCCTCTGGCTACAGCAGAAAGGCTGATGCAGGAGGATGCCAGCCTTTGCTCTACTGGCAACAATATTTAGCGTGCTTTTACTCCTGAGAGAAAGGCTGTGTCTGCCCATAACTTCTAAAGTGCTTTTGGCCTTTCACTGGGGCATGGTCAACATAGACCTGCATTAATTTATACAACACAGTCAGCAATTACAAAAACTACCATCAGGTTAAGGTTGAAGATTCCCATTCTAAGTCAAATTTCCAGTATTCCTAAACACAGAAATTTAATGGAAGTTTCCAGGCTACAGTTCAAGTGGGTCATTTTCTGGTTGGTTCCTGAAATTTTAAGAGTTTGATAAAGGAACCAGAAAGACAATCAGAAAACTGAAGTCAAATTTTAGTCTTCAGTAACATGAATAGGTGACAAGCCAATGGAACCACGGTGATACGAAATTCTGAATTCAAGAGTTCCCTCGGAATTTTGTGACCTATTAAAATTGATCAAAAATCCACACATACAATTTAGGTAAGAAATAACAGGATCTGTCAAGTGGCTTTGTTTCTTTGGCCTGCATGAAGACTATCAGTAATTAATACCTTGATATGGGCATCTAAATAGAAACTCAGGGTAAATCTCTGAGAAATAAAGTTAGGATACATTAAATTCCTGTGTAAACAAGAGAAGTGAAGTCATACAGTGGATTGCCTCACTAGCCATAAATCTGGTACAGACTGTTGCAGTATTTTAAGATTTCTAGATCCCTAACCCAAACCCACACACTTTTCTGTTATAACTAGAGATGACGAGCACAATTTTTAAAATTTTCTTTTGTTAACATGCCTAACATCTGCACTTTTACTTAATTCCCCTTTATTAACAATGTGAACAAGCCTGCTCCTTCCCTTGAACTGTTCAAGCTAGGTAAGACTTTGAGCAACCTGGTCTACTGGCAAATCTCTCTGGAGATATTAGAAACTGCCTGAATATATTCCTGTCCAGCTGGTTCTAGGTGACCTTGCTATGGTAGGGGGTTGGACTAGATGATCTCTGAAGGTTCCCTCCAACCCCTACCCTTCTGTGAAATCAGAGTACTCTTCTCAGCCTGCTACCTCTGATTATTTGTTAAATTAAACCTGGATTACTAAAATAATGTTGCTGGTATGGGGAAGGACTGAAGTCTTACTCACACGATACACACACACACTCCCAATGGCTTTTTCCACTATCTAAATCAGCAGGAGTATTTACCAGACTGGGGTTTGCTACATAGTGCCACAGCCACCAAATCCCAACACCCTCCCTGCTGCCCCCAGGGTGCTGCTCTATCCTCATCATTTCAACAAAGTATTTAAACAGATTCCATTCACATTTTAGAAAATACTTATGAGAATTCTTCTGTTTAGGCATCAGACAACAATGGGACTTAATCATAGTCCTAAAAATAAGCCTGTATTTTAGTTTCTGCTGGCTATAAGCAGAGGGTTGAAATGGGGACTTGCATGCACAAAAAGTCTTATGAAGGCACGGCAGGAAAAGTTTAACCAGCTGTGCTGCACAGTATGCTAAAAAAAAAAAAAAAAAAAGTCAAACAGGCATCTGCGATGGTCTGCCTTCTCCTCATGTGGAGACACAGGGAAGCTTCTAGAATGGACAGATTATTCCTGGAATGAAATGGCCCTTTGTTCACTCACAAGACAGTCATGGGGGAAAGTTCAGAGGAGTATGGCAGGATAAGCTGGGAGGAGGGGAAAATCTCTTTGACATAGAATAACTTTGTTGCATTTCTTCAATGAACAAACACTAATGCTTCATTTCTAGCCATCTAGAAAACAGACGCAGCAAAATATATTCCCAGCAGTAAAACGTACTGCCCTATTATGCTCCCACTGTACACATTTAAACCAAAGGGCAAATAAATGTTGGCAAACAGAAATGTGATGACTTACAGTATTTTCTTTACTACAGTAGCTGTGAGGAGAAAAAAAAAATCCCCCAGAAAGATTAAGAAGCAAACATAAAACTGATCTTGAAATTCTTATTTGTTGATGCCCCAGGGCAGGTACTTTTTCAACATTACACCTATTTTTGAGAAGTACCTGCCTATTGGGGCATCTCTGCTACTGAAAGCTAGTCTGTTTTCAGATATAGAAACACTGACTCACTTGGTAAAAAAAAAAGATAAAGAAATAAATTAACCAACACTCCCCTGATTAAAGAAGGTATTAGACCTACAGAAAGTCTTCAGGAAAATAGCAGTTGAACAATATTATTTAACTTGGAGGGACTTTATCCAAAAGGGAGGGAAACTGATTGTATTTAAAAGGACTTGAATTTTAACCTAAGGAATGACCCCTCATTTTGTACACTGACTAAACTGCAGATTGCAGATGGGAGGAGGAGTATTAAACTCTATCCATCTGCAAACTAGACTACTGTTTTGCCTTTAAGGTTCCATTTTCCTTTCCCCTCAATAAATTTAGCATTCACTGGCTAAATCTTTTATTTGTGGCACATATGTAAGCTGGAATAGTATTTTTCTTAATGGACATGTTATTGACATCATTGCTAATTTTTAGGGAAACTTTCCTAAAATTACCTTACCCCCTGCTTATTACTGTTCTAGCCCCAAGAAGAAGAGGATCTCTTATTTGATGTTTACTAATGGTGTTTATTCCAAAAACATTTGATTCTTAGCAAAGCTGCTGAGGTTCTCCTTGCACTTTAAATTTGCAGGTTTACTGTAAAATGCCATGCACATTGAGATGAATCAAACTCATCTGAGCATGAATGAAATGTAGTGAGAAAGTCCCTTCTGGCATCATTTCTGGGATTAGTAATTTGTGAAATTGTGGTGATGCAAGGGAAGAGCATGAGAAAGCCATTTCCTTCCCCTTTGTCCAGTCTAAATGCAAATCTGAACTTTCTTGGCAGTTCATTTGCATATTAATGCATATAGTATTCCACTCCAGAGATCACTTCAGATTTTCTAAATTAAGTTGGGTGGGTGGGCTGACGGAAAGGGGTCGTTTTTGTCAGACTAGCATGAATATTCTTAGATACTTTACCGAAAAGACAGGAAGCAGGCAATTATTTTACTTGCCCTATCTCTATTTCATTTTGCCAACTGGGCCCACTGAGGAGAGGCAGAGGATAAAAGGCAATGGTTGACCAGAAGGAGGGAAATGCTTCATGACACTAAAGAAGAACAAACATGATGAAATTAAGAAAGGGTAAGAGTGCACATCAGTCTAATTAGCATTTCTTCCTAGTAGCTTGGGAAATGTCAGCCACCAGTTGGTGGCAAAATAAAGATGTAATGTGAGTAATAATGAATTAAATTGTGGCTATTTGCATTGAAATGTTAAGATAATGATCTGAAATTACTATTGTAAATATTCCCCTTGACAGTTGAAAATTGGACTTAAAGCTAATAGTACTTTAGATGAACTTTAAGCCATGAAATCACTTTTAATGCTTTACTCTCCTTTTGGCTATGACAGTGCGCTTCAGAAAGTTAATTTACCTCTGTTTTGTTCAAGCTGTTTGGTAATTGATGCGTACATCATGGAGGTTTTAATGAACAACTACAGGGACTATTTACCCTATTCACTAAGTATAACTGAAACACTTGATTACTACTCCTGAGCAGAATAAACCAATAGTCAAGCACAACAAATATTTTTGGCTGGGGACTGGAAGAGAAGAGCTCAGTGAGAATCTGTTTAAATGCAAAGAAAAAGGCAACATTTTCAGAAAATGTTTGAACATTTCAGATACATTTTCTTGCATTAGCTGCAATTTATAGTTTTGCTGATAGCATTACAAATCGCTTAGGGAGAATTTATGTCTGTATGTCTACAAACTAGTACTGTCAGAGTAAGGTTAGCCGACAAAATGGAAAAGCAGTGGATATCTTCACATCTGCTGTGCAAATAGCTTTCCAGTAATAGTGCATTTAAAATGAGGATTTATTTCCAGACTATAGAGTCTAATTACATTGTAACATTACGTTTGCCATAAGGCATGCTTTTATTTAAAGACAGATGATGTAAAAGCTTTAACGTTACACAGAATTACGTCATGATCACAAAGTAGTTTTGCACAATTTTAAGGAATGCTAAAGACTTTTAAAGAACAATGAGGCTTCTAAGCATCTAAACTGAGTTCTTAGATGCCTTTGATGGCTCTTGCTTTTAGAGTGTACTCACTACCTGGATGTGTTCCTGCAAGGGGCAGTGAGAAGTGGGTGAACTTCACACAATCACAAGTTTTTCATGTATTAGGTACAGAGCTGGTGAGATTCAGATTACCAAATATATCTTCAGTATAACAATCCTCCAAATACATACGAATAATCCAAGCTGCCTTTCTGAACTGCTCCAAAAGACTGTTCTAGCCTAAATCCTGCCTCTTTCCAGCTGCCACTAGTTGCAGCTCTTCATGAACTTTCAAAAGATGAGTCTGTAGACCCCAGACTCGCAATCTCCTGAGATCAAACAGTTGTATGTTTTCACGTACTGACTAGCATCAAATTACAGAGCCAAACTACCTTCCCTTATCTATATGGATCAGTCACTCTGTTGATCATCCTGCCTTTAGTTATTAGTAATACATGTTATATAAAAAAAAAATAGAAGCCAGACACTGTTAATACTTTAAATTTAAATGGTTATGTGAAGAAAAAAAAGCCCTGTAGTCTGACTATATGCAGCTCACAGTGCTTCAGGTATTAACCCAATTAAGAACACTGCAGAAGCTGCACAGATCTAGAAAAAGAGCTAACAGTTATCAGGGACCAGTCAAAAAATGAACTCTATTAAATAAACTCATCTTGCATTTCATACATGCTATCTTATATTTAGGGATGTAACTAAGCAGAAGTACTGTTAACGTATTTTTCAAGCATTATCCCACTGCAAGAACAGTCTAGAAACATTTTATTTTCCAGCCCACATTCAGAATCAAGTGAGTCAATGTATTTCTAGTTTTCCTAAGACTTCATATTTGACACCTTTTGTATTATTTTTCTGGAGAAATATATTTTGCATCTCTACGGAAACATCATTGTTTCAGCAGTGCAGAGGCCTTAACAAATATATCTGTTCACTGATATGTCCAATGGTGTGTATCTAAGACTGGATATAAAACTGCATAAGATAAGCCTCCTTATCCAGTGCACAAGCAGACAGTCTTCAGCTACTGTTGTAAATGCCTCAAGTTGCACCAGTGGGGGTTTAGATAAGACATTAGGAAAAATTTCTTCACCCAAAGGGTTGTCAGGCATTGCAATAGGCCGCCCAGGAAAGTGGTAGTCACATCCCTAGAGGTAGTTTAAACACATGTAGATGTAGCACTTCAGGACATGGTGATACTTCTCCAAGTAGAGATTTGGTGAAATTATTGTAGTTCTTTTCCACTGAAGTACAACGTCTACCGGAAAAGCATGACATAACCATTTAGTTTCAAAAGAACCTCTAAGATCCAACTGTTAACGTAACACTGCTAAGTCCACCATTAAAACAAGTCAAACTAAAATTTTGAAAAAAATCATTTCAGTCTGATACTGAAAAATGCCTCCTCTGTTCTCTTTCCTTCCTCATCCCCTTGTGCATATTACCACAAACAAAACAGTGAAATTAATGTATGATCTTTGCTTCATTTATAGGTCCTGTCCTGTCTCTCAAGAGAGAAATGCCATCTCTGAGGAGGGGGAAGAACAACTTCCCTAATTGGTAGTGAAATCAAAACCAGGAAAGTGAGAGAATTTGGGGTGACAACACTGCACAGCAGACCTGAAAGACACAGAAAGCTGTTCACAAGAGAATGCCACAGTATGTCTGCAGCAAAGCATACAGCAACAACATAAGAAACAAAGCAGAACAAGAGATGACAAGGAGAGGTTGCTGGGACATTTTGGAAGGCTGAAGACAGGTTACCTGAAAGGCTGACCTATTCGATATATAGGTCAGGCTGCCATATGTAATGAGCTGTTGCATTATGTTGTAAAACTGCTGCAAGAAACCACTGCTATAGCTTTATCTCTTTCCTATTAGGAGTAAAGGTCAGAAACAAGCTCCTTCTGTTGCTCTTGGCTGTTCTGAGTGAAGGCCATGGAAGGAACCCATTAGAGAATAAAAGTGAATTGCTCCAGGCTCGTAAGTCGCATTGCTAGTGGGGAGGCATATTGCTAATAAAAATGGTCTGGTAGTAAATCATTTAATTTCTTGGCTGCTGCTACCCTCCTTTTCAGATGTAAGTTGATGTTTTAAGAGTGTTAAAATTCAGCTATGATCAGGAAATGAATTTAGTTGTTTAAAAAGCAGCTGTTTGAAACAGCTTTGTTCTTTCTTTAGCCTCAGTGGAGCTTGAAATCAGCTGCTGATAGAGAGATACAAGTGTACAATCCCCTGGTTTTAGGGGTTGGACTTTTTTCTTTTAAATAAATTACAATGAAATGTCCTTTCTCATTAGCATGCTGTTTCATCAGCCTTGGTAGTGCTTGCTACAGGAAGACCGCCTATAGGTCTGTTAACTCATCTGAGCCTGGGAAAACTGGTTCTACCTGTGCTGTTCTCCTGAGGGATTTTAGGAAGCCACTCCATTCTCCTGTACTTGTGTCCTGGTCCTGTAAAGAGCTGGTGGCTCTTTACAGAAGATATCATTTATTTTCAATTTTTCCTATTTTATGTAAATGTGTAAAAACAGACGTGCCTAACATCAGGTACTGTTATTAGAGAATATAAATATCATAAAATAAAAGATAATTCTTACATTTTGGTTCCCAAATGCTATGCTAATAGAAGGGCAGGGTTTGGACCACAAATGACTCGCTAGCATTATTATAAATTCTGGCATATTAAAATTTCAAGCTGTCTTTTCTTTTACCTTCCCTTAAAGACTTCATTTTTTACTTATACAATACTCTGCCCCATCTTGGAACTGCAGGATAACAGACTGCTTACCCAAACTCTCTCTGTGATCATCCTTGCTGCTACACTGCTCCACCTTCAAGCTGGTAACTAGTTCACTGGATTAAGAATCTGAAAGTAAAAAATACTTCTTAGTTGTATTTCCTGTATCTTTATGATAGTCTAAAGTGATGCATTATTACTGTATCAGAATGTTACCTTAAAATATTCAGGGAACTGCATCTTTTTTTTTGAGGTCTTGTCTGATAACTGAGATGGATAGATTTTAACAGTCTTCCTTATTGATCTTGCACTTTGCACCAGCCTAGTTTATTGACCAATTTCATTTTGAAGGAGCTCAGGTACTCTATAAAATTAAGGTAAATTAGTACATTTCTTGCACTTCATAATATCTTCAGAGGCCAAGCACTGCCATAAAGGATGCTACCAAGATGACTACTTTCTGTATGAGAGAGTTTAGGGAATGTGTAAAGGTTTCAATGAGCTGCACATAATAATACCCTCTGTATCATAAAGTAAGACTCTGAAAAGCAGACTATATTAAGAAAAAGGAGGCTTAAATAAACACAAAAATAGTTTCTTTTATTTTCTTCATCACACAGTTTAAGTTACTTGCTACCAATTTTATCACAAAAATAGATTTGTGTGACTAAAGAAGATCACTTATGCACTTCAGCATAGACATCCCACAGCTAACCTATTTTCCCAAAGTGACATAAAAAATTAGTAAAAGGAAATCAAGCAGTTTCATGACACCATGCAGAGGAACAAGTGTTTCTGATATGTTTAACAAAATTAATTAGAATGAGGCTGACAAAAATTTGCTGCTTAAGAATTGATTCTTAAGTATGCAAAGTATATGGTGCTTTTCTTACTTTTCATACTTTTGTAGGTATTTTCTGTTTTGGTGTTTCCAAAAAAATGTTATCATCAGCACTAACAATGGGTGGCAGAAAATGGAATAATCTCACCTAAGTCATTCCATACTCATCTTTTTGTTCACACCTAGCATTCTACTACATGTAAGAGATAATACTTTAAATATAATCAAAAGAAGGTAGTTATTAGTCCTGAAAAGTAGAGAATTGGGTCATTCTTTACTTTTGTTAAAAACAGAATGTGATTAAAAAGGTTGTAGGTTTCTCTGATAAATTGTTAAATTTTTCAGAAAAGTCTGAACAGATCAAGAAAAAAGGAACAACAGGAAAAAGATTAAAAAAAAAAGGAATTTAAAAGATATTTAAACTCTAATTTATGAAACCAATGGAAAGCCTTTTCAATTCCAACTTTGTCTTAGGCTTTGGTTTGGATCAAAGTATGTTCCAGTCCTTACAGTACCTGACTTTGAAACAGAGTTGTAAGACTCTATTTCCAGCTTTCCTACCTTGCTCTGCATTTTCAACCACAATGTTTCCATTTCTGTGCTTAGCTTTCCTTCCTACTTTGCAATAATGCAAACTCTTAACAATCCACAAAGCATCTTAGAACACAAAAATACATGACTTACAGTAGTTACGGTATCAGGATACAGTTATACACTGCAACAGGCTGCCATTTTTAATTTCTTGGCCTGACCTAGAGACAAACAACTGCTGGAGTAGTGTCTCAGTTATTTAAACAAGTAATGTACAAGTCACCTATTTTGTGTGATAGCAAAAGATAAAGAATGATAGATTCAGAATTTCAGCCTCAGATAATTATAGGCTCTGCAGTCAGCCTCCAGTAAGCTGTTGATAGGTATATACAATCCTCCAACTGTTCAGAACTGTGACTGTATGCTTTGTAATAACTGTTTTGGCTGTTGGTATTCAGATTTTACTACAGAACACATTATTATACCGGAACAAATAAGAGGCTAACTATTTTAGCAACTCCTTCTTTGCACTTTAAACAAACATCTTCTCCATTATTGCAGATGTACCTTGGCTTTTTGGAATATACAATATAAGTACACAAACTGTTATCTTCCATGTACTCATGATTAAAGCTTCCAAGCAGATGGTAAAGTACCAATACTATTACAAATAATACACAGCATTTCTTCTGATTTCAAATAGCTGCTCAAACACACAACTGAGGTGCTTAAGTTACAGCTTCTTATTTTCTTTCCAGGTGATAAGCTCTTCAACCGTACTTCAAGAAAGCGTTGTGAATTTCCAAGACCTCTGAAAAAAATTAGTGCTTTTGAAAATTAAATTTAGAGTAACATTATTTAATAAAGTAAGCCTTTTCCATGTTTCTTTGCTTGTACTATTACAGTAGAAAGTCAGAGAAGTAAAGATCAACACCCAAGTCCAATACCGTATTTCTACTGTGCTCCCTCCTGGTTGTTCACTTAACATTTCAGACCCTTTGAACTTCATTCACCTTCCTTTTTCAAATCTTGCTCCCCTTTCCTACACAACTCATTTTCAGTTTCTGTATCTCTATCTTCTTCCAGAAGGCTGACAACAGCTGAAACTTGGTAGTATCCACTAAGAACCACAGCAGGTTTCAGAGAGGACACACACTAAATAATCATGTCTAGATCCATCCTTCCAGGCACCAATTATCAGCAATTAGTGGGCTTCCTATAAAGCTTCCATCAGAGGCTCTACAGCCCTGATGGACTTTTCCTGTATGAAACTGTCTAACACTAATTTATACTCTCTGCCTCCACAACAATCTGCAGCAACTAATTTCAAAATTTCAGTATTGCTGAGCAAATGTACAGTTGATAAACAGACTTATTATTTTGAGCAACTTCTATGCTGTCACAGTTTAGGAACGTGTCCTTAAATACTTATGGGATATGCACACTAGCCTGACTTTATTATCTAAGACACACAAATTGGTCTTTATACCAATGTAAAATCCATTAAGTCAATGGAGTTTCACATGGAGGTATGGTCTGCCCACACAGATTGAATTACAGGTTGAGGGCTGTAATTGTAGCAAACAGCACATAATTACTAGAATGACACTTTCTTTGTTACCTCTGAACACTGAGAATATTTCCTATACTAAAAAGGTTATTCACCAAGACAGTACACTTCCTTTACAAAAAATACAGCGAAAAGCTACAAGAAGCCATAGCTTATTTTTAATACTTCCATTTGTCATGGAAGTCAAAACTTCAAATTAGTAAAATAAGATAAAAACGTATATGAAACTTCAGTAATGTCTGGTAGTTGCATTGTGCAATTGTACTCATCAAAAGCTATCCTGACAGCTTTTTCATATTAAGTTAAAAGAAAGTATAATTATTTGTTTATATTTGGAAGTTCTAAGAATTCTGTGTACATATTTCATTTGACTGTATCACAAAAGAATAATTTATTGCAACTATCTAACAAAAAGCTCCCAAACCTGACTGTTGCAATTTCTCACTCATTTCCATCAGACTGGTTTGTTTTTGTTTTTTTTTAATATTGCTATAAAACTTCATCTCTCAGCCTTGTGCTGTAAACTTCTAGACTGTAACAAACCTCAGCCTCAAAAATGTCAAACACAATGAAAAATGGAAATCACAATAGAGTAAGCTGGTCTCAGAGCTCCTCTGAGCCTCACTCACTCTGGCTCCTGGGTCACCGCCTGAGCTGAATATGCAAGCTTACCACTGCTGCTGCTGTTGACTCTGTGCTATGCTAACACAATGAAGTTCATAGGAAAAAAGCATCCATCCAATATTCCCTCTTCCCTCCTCTTTTTCTCCTGCTTTCTTAACAAGAACATACCACAGGAGCTGGAAATACCTAAATATAGTTACATTTTGAACAATGCCCATTTTTTGTCAACCTCCACCTTAAGACACACTAGTTAAGGACTTCAGTAAAAAACCAAGAGTTTCAAATAATGCACCTGTACATTAGAAAAAATCTACAGTGCTGATATGACAATGTTTTTGTATATATATTTTTTTTAATTTAAGGATTACAATGACTGTAAGCCAGGGGAGCAGATGGTCAGTGTCTCTAGACTTGCTATGTTATGACATAAATACAGAATATGATATATGCCTTAATATTTACTTTGATGAGAAAGGAAAATTGTAAGAACTCTAAGAAGGAAGATTTGGTCTGCTATGTCAGCTTCAGCAGCCTAATGAACAGGGTTTTCCCCACAGCCCTACTATAGCCTGGCAGGGCAGGCAGCAAATAAGGAAAACATTTTCTATTCAGACAAGCTTGCTCTAGACAAGAAGAAAAAAAAGATCGACTTTCAGGAAACCGTAAAACACGGAGTCAAAAGCAGGTTTTCAACATAGCCTCCATATTTCTTCTATGATCTTTAAAAATCTACATCACCTTAGCATCTGTCCCAACACTGACACAGACATTGACACAGGAGATAAAGATATGGAGGAAAGTGATGTGCTAGAGATACAATAATTTTGTTCTGTCTGTATCAGGCACTCTGATGTGACATTCAGCCATTGTCTAGCAGACCAAAGAGGAGTTTGTTTGGTTTTTTCTATGCTAGACTGTGTAGTATATTTGTTCTGGTAACCTTAAGACAAGTTCAAGAGCTTCGTTAGAGAAGTGTTCCTTTAAAAAAAACCAATTTAGTTCAGCTCCATTTTCCAGCAGATCTTACTCTAACAAGCAGTAAGACCAGACGCTTTGCTGGTGTAAGTGACACGGTTTCAGAGAAGTTAAGAGAACTAAAAGATTTAAGACCTCAGTTGAGGGGCTGGCTGCACACATGGAGTTATTAAATTACAGGAAGACAAAGGACTAGCTGTTTGCTGCTGGTTACTCATGACTGCATGTGTGCACTTGCATGCACACACTTCCTAACACAAGTTTACTTTGGTCAGAAGAACACTTACTTAACATGATTTCAGTGTGCACAGTTATATGTTATAGATAGATGTGTCCTGCTGTACAACAAGCAGTTCTAACTCACAGCAAATGGCACAGGAACAATTAATTCTGACATGCAAGGTTTTCTCACAGTGTGTGGGTTCTTTTAAATTATGGATACTGATTTGGAGAATACAGAACCATGAATAAGAGTGCAGCTGTTTCAGTTGCTTTTTTATGGTCAAAAAAGACAAAAAAAATTATACATCTTAAGTGACAGTCTATGGAGATTAAAGGATTCCTCAAACCTAAGGTTTTCAAAAATACTAAAGAACAACAACTTTGATATCATTCTCTAAAATCAAAGAACAATGAAAGTACCTGGAACCCTGCTAATCAGGAATATTGATTTCCCAGAGCAAAAATTAAAAGCTACAATTTAAACCAGGCTGTGTTTTTAATAATGCTCATATGTGAGTTTCATTATTGTAATCTAGCTTCAGACATTCTGCAGACCAGCTGATGTCCTCGGTGATGCATGCAATCAGAAATACACCAGCATCATGGCAGGCACGATAGCACAATGCAAACATACATCCAACTGATATGAGCTGTGTGATTAAAAACAGTACCATATAAAACAATTATCAGGAGTTTACTTTTAATTTCTCTTTTAACCAGCTTTATTTTAATCAGAAAATTGTATCTAGCAAAGCTCAATAAATGACATCTATAAGGAAAAATATGAAACCTTACTACTATGTTATTAATTTTTATGTAAAGTTTAGAGTTAATTTCTGGCCAATGAGCAAGTTATAAGCAAAGAAACCTACAAAATACTAGACAGGATACAACCCAGTAATTTTTAAAAAAATTTAAAAAGAAGTTAAAATTAAATGCTTTGTGTAGATTTTCATGGAAATGCAAGTAGTGATGCCTAGTGTTATTTAAACAACTTCCAGCACTGCAATGAAACAAACGCCCAAAACTAATGCTGTGCATCCCACAAATTCTTTCCCCAAAATACCTAAACTTACCAAAGAAAATACAAGCTGTCTTCTAAGAGTCTGCAGATACTATTGTTGCTATCTACCCATTTTATTAGATTGGTAATTGCATTGTGATAGATACACTCATGGGACTGAGCTTTTAATGAATAACTACGACTATTTCCCAGAACTGCAGCAGGAGTCATCATTCTGGTAGAGAACCTGAAGGACGGATGTATCTATGCAGCTGATAACTACCTGCAACTAGGAAACATCAGGTAGCAAACAAGGACACAGTTAGATAATACAACAGTAATAACAGGTAATAACTAACCTCTGCATGTTAGTTATGAAGCTGGTGTTGGCTTAAGACTGTACACATGATCAACTATGGCTCAGCTCTATACCTTGCCAAACTATATAATTGATCACTTCTAACCATGTGACAAGAACCTAATGTGTCAAGGGAAGTATATTGCAATGCAAATTATTTTTCACCATCTGTTTATTGCATAAATATTTTTACTCCCTCCATTAGTTACCATCTGCAGGATAATGCCAGTCAGTTTATAAAACTTTATGTCAAAAAGGAAATGGTGCAGAGACAATTCACTATCAGTAACTTATCTGCAATATTCATACAGAATTAATGACTATTACTCTATTATAGAGACAATTCTATCAGTGTAACCTGCAATTTTGCGGGGACTTTTTAACAACAAAAAAAAAAAAAGAGAAAAAAATCAGAGTAAGACCATGAAGAGATTTTTTTTGCTGTTTTTCTCCTAGCCACCTTTTTCTTCCCTATACTGCTGAAATACTTACTGCATTGAATACACCAAACGTCAACATCCCCTTGGAGCAGCAACATACACCTTAAATTTCACGTTCTTGAAGATGTCAAGGTAAGCCTACAAAAGCATATTTTCTATGAATGATTTCACAGAAATCAAATATTAGTCATAAATCACTACTCTGTAAAAAAAGAAAAAAAAAAAGACAGGCATAGATGCACAGGATGTTTCTTCTGTTAAATTAATTGTACTCTGTAATATGACTACTACTAAGTGGCCAAAAATCACTCTTGCTATTTTCTTCAAAAAGCAAAAACAAGACTCCAGCCACTGCTGGCATTCTGATTAACATGGTTCATAAAAAAAACAGGGTCAGAAGCAGACTTTTTTTAAAAAAAAAAGGCATGTTTTTCCCCCTCCCCACTTGGAAATGTTAATTTGTTCCTCCTTAACCTCTTCAAGTCCCTTTTTGCATGACCAACTTATTCTAAAAAATACTAATTAGTTAAGGCTTTTGACAACATTCTACATGTAGAGTTCTCCTCTTTGCAATTTCCTCTACAAGTCCTCCATTTAGTAAGGAAATCAATTTTTAACAGCTTGTATTTTACCATTACATTAATTCCTAAATTTCTACTTGCCTTACTGGAACTTTCTGCCTGAAAATGATAGCTTAACTCACAAATAAACAACTCTCCAAGCAAGTTCTACATTGAGGCAGAGGAATATTTTACTTTAATTTATTTCTATTTGTTATTGAAACTATTTCTCCACATTAAAACTACTTTTGAGAGAATCATATTAAGGAGGAATAGAGCATTGCAATAACGTTATTCTTCCAGGCTTGAAAGACTATTTTAAATCTTTTTTACAACATGATATAGGCCAAATTGAATTGGATACCGTGTAGGGGGATTAACACGTGGTATCCACACATCATCCCATTAATCACACTCTAACCTTTCAAGCTGTTCAGCACCCTCTCCTTATACATTATAGCCAGATTTTCCATCAGAGTAGAGGATAAGGAACCAGATGGAACCTGGTGGTTTCTGCTTTTTCGCTACCAGGCTATTTTATCTCCTCAACTGTTTTTAAACTTTCAAAGATGGCAATTGTACCTCTCCAAAACTGTTTATACAGAAAGCTTTTAGTAGGTCCAATTTATTAGGCCTGGATCCATTAAACATTAAGCTCTTTGCCCTGAAACTTGAATTGAGAACCTTGTATTAAGCAGCCTCTACCCTTGTTGCCTCTGTTTTTCATAAAAAGAACTTAGCAATTTATTCTTCTATAAAAAATTGCTCTTAAAATGAGTAGGAAAGCTGTTTTGAGTTAATGAGTACAGAATAGGAACCCAAGTCAGCCAAAGCTGCACCTTTCCTGAAACAGGTGTATCAGGCTCTCTACAGTTGTATTTTTAAAACTTGCACAATAAACTCAGGAAAGCAACAAAAAACCTAGAACTCCTAAAAACCCTTCACTAAAGCACTAAATAAAAAGCTCTGAAAATAAACTTTTACCCACACACTTGTACAGAAGAATTCTGTTGTGTTGTTTTCCTTGTTTGCTTGTTCACTTGCTTGGGCTTTTTTTCCCCGCTATGTTTTTGAGCAGCTTCCTAAGGAGAACATAGAATCCCCTCAGGGGAGCCCCCCCCACCCGGTTCCACCGTTCCAGGAGCCCCATTCGCTACCCACTGTTCTCACACTCCTCACCGAATCACAAGAAAACAGACACTCATCCACAATCAAACACTTCAGCAACTCAACCAGATACTACAGCTACAAGTCTCACCTTGCTCAACACCTCACACTTCAAAACTAACGCCTCAAATCACCTTTTAAAGGAAACCAGAAAGCCACCAGCACAAAAGCTCTCCTCACCACCGCTCCAACCCCTTCGACGCTCTTCACAAAATGGCGCCTCCTTTATAGCGCACCACAGAGAAAGCGCGCGTGCGCGCCCCCTACTTGAGGCGGCTCCCGGCCGCCATTTTCCACTGCGACCTCTTCGACGCTCTCCACAAAATGGCGCCTCCCTTATAGCGCACCACAGGAACAGATAGAAAGCGCGCGTGCGCGCGGTCGCGCCCTCTACTTGAGGCGGCTCCCGGACGCCATTTTGTGCAGCCGCCATTTTCTCACAGGCGGCAGGTCGGTGCTTGCTTCGTCCCTCCTCTCGGCGGAGATGTGGCGCAAGATTGAAAAAAGCAAGCAAAATGTACAGTATTGAAAAGTGGAAATACAGCGAGAAGTGAGTAGAGATTCTGTACTTAACCTAGCGAATACTGTGATTTTTTATAAGTTGTTATATTCCTTTTTGAAGTGTATGTTCTACTAGCTTGTAGAGTCTGGGCTCTTTTCTCTTCATCGTTGTATACTTAGTTAATTTTGGCAGAATTATTCAGCTTTTTTGAGGAAATAAAAAAATTGCATCTGAAGTAGGCTTCTGTCCTCAGAGTTGGCTATTTTTAGTTTTGAGAAGACTTCATGATACAACACTTCCTACAACAATATCAGTTAATTGGGGCTCTTGAATTTCTTATTTGTAATTTGTGCTCAAATGTGGCTTTGAGGTAAATGCTGTTTTACTCAGTTGTGCTCAGGCTTACTCCAAGTTAAGGTGTGACTTCAAGTTTGAAATAAAGATACAGGAATTTTGGAGCATATTCTTTGCTAGGGTCAGTAGAGTAAGCTTTGAGGGTTACTAGTTTAGACTCCTGGGAAATTTTGGTGTTTGAGTCCCATTATCAATTCTATATTTTTTTTGAATCTGCCCCTAAGGCCCCTTACTACAACAAGAGACTTCAAATTCCTTGGATGATACTGTTCATTTTGATCCCAACCTCCCCTTAGAGAGAACAGGGAGTTAACTGAGAAAAATTTTCCTTGTGGAAGAGAAATGTGAACTGTGAAACAAAATGGGCAGCCAGCTTTTTAATTTAAGCATAAGTAATACTAAAGTGTTAAGTAGGGTTTGATTAATAAGAAACAGATTCAACCAATTATAAGACATGGAGTAAATGTTCTTTCCCCGATTCCCTCAACCAACTTGCTCATGGTGATTAATTGTAATAGCATTTTACGTGTAGATAGATTTAAGCACGTGCATAATCTTATGAAAGATTAGGGTCTAAATCATGTGCAGAGGTCAAATTACTGTTTAGGCTAATGATTCCCTGTGAAATTGTTCAACTCCAGTTTATTGTCCTATGGCATCTCATGATGAGGCCCTAAATTTGTACATAAACAACAAAAATAAAGATTTTTTAACAGGAACCTGTAGGAAGTAGCATTTGTAGAGCTGCTACAGACAGTCCTTTTTTATTTAAATAGATGGGTCACTGACCTCCATCATCCTCGTGTCTGTCCTCAGTGTGCCGCTGTGCAGCACAGTGCCTTGATTGAGAAGAGCTATTAGAAAACTCAGCCGGCTGAAAAATCTGACCTGCTGAACACTCTTAGGTACTTTATAATCAAATAAATGATCACATATATTCTCTGCTGACAGTTTATGGCTGTGATTGCAGAACTGCTGAATATTGTTAATGTCCCCACAGTTCTGTAATGAATTGTTTCTTCAGTTTCTGATTTACCTTCTTTAAGAAGTTTATTTTACTTTAATACTTTTCATGACTGTAATCAGCAGTACTCCAAATTTCTCCCATAATGTTTTCACAGACTTCCCTTGATAAGCTTGGTTTTAGTATTTGTAGCTCATGGTTTGTATTTGGGACCTTTGCTGTGGTTTTTTACTGTTTGTTAGAATTCTGGATTGCCACAGATGAGCTCAGAGTTCATCTTCAAATTCATGTAGGGTTTTCCAAATGTACATCAATCTAAAATGAGGTGGTAATAGTGTATCTTTTCCTTCAATGCTTACTGAAATACTGATTGCTTTTCTATTCCTTCATTTGTTAACAATATTTCAAAAAGCAAATAATTCTCAGAACCATGAATCTGCTTCAAGTTGTTCCCCCCCCTTTTGAGTCAGGCAAACTAGTTTGAAACATAGGTTTGCTGTTTCCCTCTTTGTGATCTTACCCTCACAGCATTATAGCAGACAAAAAAGTCACAAGCTATACTGTGGTGGAGATTAAATGGCAGTGTTAGCTACTTAACCAAGATGTGCTAGAACTGAGAATGAAGCTGAGCTTATACCTTTGATCTTCATTTACCTTTTACCTGCAACTAGGATAAGCAGAAAGACTTGCTTTAAAAGGCAATAATTTGGCTTCTGTAGAGCAAAATTATTAAAGGTATATTAAAAACTGTATTCTTTTTTTGTCGTACATTATGATTTACCACTGGAAGGAGCTAGAGTAATGATGTTGAATTACTGAAGAAACCAGCATAGGGCCAGCAAAATGGTTAAATAATCTGTGAGAAAAGGAAAAAAGGAATCAGTCTTACCTGAGAGAAAGAAAAGGGAGTCGGTTATTTTCTGAGAGGCAGAAAACTGTGGTTCTGATTTAGAAGCTCTTACGTATGAAAAATGGGTTGTGTGAAAAACAAGTATGATAATTTTAAAATGGAAATTATTTTCTTCTGTTAAAAAATAAATTATGTGGGTGGAAACAAGAGGTAAGTTAGCAGAAAGAAAAAGCCACTCAGATAAAACAGATTGTCTGTCTCACTTGGTAAGGCTACAAGGTCATATGCAGGGATTGTTACCTAAGTAAGAAAGTGACTCGGTTTATTAAGCAGATTTTTCTAGTTTGTTTCTTTAAAACTCGTCATTTTCATAGGAATAATGAAAATTGATCAATAACTTGACAATAATAGAACTTCTCTTCTCTTCTCTTCTCTTCTCTTCTCTTCTCTTCTCTTCTCTTCTCTTCTCTTCTCTTCTCTTCTCTTCTCTTCTTCTCGTGTGTCTGTACAATATAACTAATTTCATCCTATTTCAATGTCACTTGTCTTAGAAACTTTCACCTACTTTGGTCACAAAAAATGTGATTTTAATTACTAATCCAGGGGAGGGTCAAGTGAGGGTATGTATGCAGTCAAGGAAGCTTACTAGAGTGTTTAATCTGTATGTTTTGTTGCAAAGTGTAGGAGATATCAAGTTATTTTAATCTTTGATATACAACAGTCTGAAAATTCAGGGTAGAGCACCAGAGTCTGGCTAACTGTTACAGCACAGAGAGTAGACTTGTTCTGACAAAACTTGCTTAAGTTCAAGCACTTTCCAGAACACAAGACTTGAACCAGTGGGTCCCAAAGCCCAAGCTTAGCATGAATACTGAGCAAGTTAGAGCAGAAGCCAGATGGTGTTCCTAGGGCACAGTGTACACTTGCTCCAGCAATTTCAAAATTGCTGTCAGAACATACATAAGCTATGTAATTAATAAGCTATCCCACATATGTGTAAAATTATGTATGTGATTTTACATTAGGGTTTCAATCACGTAAGCGTTTTCTCATCAGAACTTGGTAGCTGACATTTCCTTGTTCTGTCATGACTCAAACACTAATAGCATACTGAAGCTTGGTAGTTCATTTTATGTCATTTTTCTTCTTGTGTTTCTCCATCATAGCAGAGTTCAGGGGAAGTAGGGGGTGTGTGTGCTTTTGTTTGGGTTTTTTTGTCCCCTGATGTTGGTATTGCTGTAACCTGACTTGTAGCTATGGGTGGGAGAACCACGTAATGTCAAGAGCCGAGAAGAGCAAAGATCAGTACATGCTTAATAAGCTCCTTTATATTTGCTTGTGTCTGTTATTAGGATTGCAGAGTTCCTGGCTATCTTCTTGTCTTATAACATCATTACGCAAAAATCTCTGATGAAGAATCAATCACCCAAACTGATTACCATCTAGTCTAGTTTCGTTTAAGAGCTAGTGATGAGCAACATACCTCTATCCCATCCTAATGTTCATTATTGATCTTGCAATAGACATTGTTTCATGTTCAATGAGAAGTGAGTGGTGGAAAGAGTTTTGTGCTTTGATGGGGCTAACAGTTATTCAAAGATGAGAACAGCCTAAGTAGTGCCATATGATTTATCTTTGTTTCCTTTTCTGAAGAATGGGGCAGTGGGTGTAACCCACAGAATGTAGTCTCAAACTATGTCTTCATTTACTAGTAGGAGATAGATCTTCTAGGCAGAACTTGCTAGTAGTTCCCTGTTTCCTGTTTCATATTTTGCTGAAAATTGCTTGCAACAGTATCTTTTCAGCCTTACATTCTGTGTAGCTATTTGTGTCCCTACAGTGTAACTCACGGCTTTCCAGTACTGATTTCATTTACCCACATGCTGTACAAAACGACCTCACAAGGATAGCAGGAAGGCAGGCCTGTTGCATTTGAAAGCTCTGTTCCCCATCAGCCTGATACATCTGACACCGCTGTCTTCTGATTCACTCCCATTCCCTGTATCTTGACAGTTGCTCAAGCACAGCGTTTTGTTTAAGTTGCTCTTTTAAATTAAAGTATTTCAGAGCTGTGACTACTATCCTGTCTTTTAAGAACAAATTCTTGCAGCAGTTGAGATTGCTGTGCTATGGCTGTTGGCGAATACCCCAGGAAAAAACTGATAACACCTCCCATATGTCTTTTGGCATTGCATTTATTTATTTGTTATAGGCTGATCCCATTTCTAGCTCTGCAATTTTACTATGATAGCTAAACACATTCACCTAGAAAAGCTGCACTCGGCTTACTTTAGACTAGTTTGAGCATATGAGGGAGAGTGGGTGGGGAGAGGGTTAAACAGGAATGCATGTCTCTCTAAGCCTCTCTTCTGGTGATCCTTAGTAACATTTGTGTCTATTTTCATGGAATAGAAAACTGAAAGCTTTTAGTTGTAATAGTACAATAAAGAATGTCTGAGAAAAGTTGATTCAGAAAGATAACCATTTCAGATCATGGGATTCATCAAAATACTTGTCAAGGTATACTGACATCAGTAGTGACCTGATCACCTCTTCACAACTTGTTCTTTTCCCAGGAGGAGTAGCCAGGTGAAAACCCTGCTATCTCTTCCGTAATCAAATCCTGCATGCTGTATGGTATATAAAGGCTATATAAATACAAAATCCTTTATCTGGGACAGTAAACTTCCTCAAGGACCATTAATAAGGTTGTAGGAACAACTGTGATTTTCTTTGTCTGAAATAAAAAATAAAGAAATAGAAAAAAACCCAAACCCTTGTTAGATAGCCCCATGTTCAAGTTTTTAAATATTTCGAAAAATCAAAAGTTTACCACCTTCTCTTCCTTCTGTTACTTGCTGGTCTGGTAGACTTTTTTCTTAAAATTATTTCCAAAATTCAGGTACTGTTTCTAGTCGTTGCTGGTGAGAATGACATTTTCTGCAAAGAGTCTAGGAATTTAAAATTTATGCAGCCTCATCTGTTAATGAATAAAGAATGCACTAGAGTTTTATTTATATGATAATGCTATTTGATGCAGGGGGAACAATAATTCACTGCTGCATTTTTAAGTGTTCATTCAAATCAAAACAAGTAATGTTTGTAAGACTGCAGAATTTGAGTTTATAATGAACCTCAATTTCAGTTGTAAGCATTCAATGCTACTACTGTAAGTGAGCATTTTATGCCTGGACTTTTCCTCTTGCATTCTGTTTCACAATCCACGCTAGGCTTAACCAGCAGAGATGTTATTATGCCACAACTGACCTATGTTATCAGCAGTACATACATCTGTTCACAGTAATGTTGAATGTCAAACTTCCTTCACCCATAAAACTTTTGATAAATAGACATGACTAACAGGTTAGTTCTGTAGACTTCATCCCAAAAATTAACCTGTAGGTAAGCATTGTGTGTGAAAAGAATAGTAGAAAACTGTTTGAGTATCCAGAGGGATAAAAAAGAAATGAGTAATCCAGCAATAGAAGGTGCTATACAATTGACTAACTGTACATTTAACAAGAAACATAAGAACAGAATTTCAAAATTCCTAAGGCAAAGTGAGCCATTCCATTTTCAGGAGCATGTGGGAGAAAAGTATATGAATAATGAATTTGATATAATATTTTTTCCATGAATTATTGAAAATATTAGTGCTGACTACAAATAATCATACACTTTTTCCATTTTCTTTTCCAGTTTTGTGTTGCACTTAATACTTTCTGTTGATTCCACTAAAGACATCATATTGGATATGTTACACAGCTTAGAGTATTTTTTTTAATTTTTTTTTTTAAAGTTGAAATAACATGCAAACATTTTAGGAGATGGTTCATTACAACATAAATTCTTTCTATCAATATTCTGGGAGGGTGGAAGGTCCTTTCCCTAGAGGAAGTAAAAATAAAAAGCATTTGCTAAATCACGTTTTCATAAATGCCTAAGCTTAATCACACAGATGATTGGTTTTCTGACTCGCCTTTTGTGATATTCTTGAAAGCTCTGTTGACTCTTCAGTAATATATATTATCATGTTAAGACTGTTACTACTTAACTACTGTTAAGACTTACTACTCATGCACAATGTGATTTGAAGTTCCCATGAAGGTTTCACAAACCAGACACATATCATACCTTATGTGGAGCACCTGGGTAGAAGTGAGCTGCTAGTTATGAGTGAGTAGCTGACCCACCTACTACTTCAATTAAGAGCAAAATCCCTATTCTATCACTGATAGAATAGATTCCATGATGTTAGTCTCCACAGAAACTATGTTGCCTTCTTGAGCAGGTTTAGGCTTTGTAGCCTTAATAAAAAGCTTTAAAGGATTATTCCACAGTATAAAGAAGTAGCAACTGAACTTTTTATTCATATACAAGTAAAATGCATATGAACCAATGTATCAAATATTAGATCAATGCCTGATATAGGGATTTTTAAATAAGACTTAATCTAAAGGTATGTGCATTCAGCAACTGATTTGTTGAGGTAAACAGGTGCACTGGAGTTGTAAGGGTTTTGGATACAAGTACCATTCAGAAAACTTTTAAGAATGAGGAATATTTGTGATAATTTTCCTGTTGTGGAATTTTTAAGTAATGTTAATTCTGTTATAATTGGCCTTTCTACTACATGAAAGTATTTGAAAATCAGCAATAATGGGAACCTACTGTCAGAAAATAAGCATGCATGTTGCATCAATGAAGTTTCATAAAGCTCTAGGATCCCATTTATCTTGTTTTATTGAAGACACTTGATTATTTCTATTGAATCAGTAGGTTCATACACTGTAGTTCGTGCTGAACAATAAACGAGCAATGTTGTAGTTTAAATGTAACTGAAATTCATTATTGGACCCCTTTGGATATAACACATCGATTAGTACTATTTTTTTGTTGCAAGTCTTATTGCTTGAGAAACTCTTCTTTTATGAAAACAATCATTCTTGTCCTTAGTATGTCTAAAAGTTATTTTGACCTTGTACATTAGTGACCTATTTTTATGATTTTATTGAAAATAGAAATGCACAATGATCCATCAGTTACTCAGTCTTGATTTTGTATGCACGCAGGTCAATGACAGAACCTCCATAACACATTAAGAATGAAACTTTTACTTTTCCACTCAAATGAGTATTTCAAAATTAAATAAATTTACCACTATAAGCGGTATGAAAAACTGCAGTTTTAGTTTGCAGAAAAGAAATTAGAAGTTCCTACAATTGTTTATTAACACTAATACTTTCTTTATTGAACAAAGAATGACAGTTATTATTCCTTCTAGTTTCTGCATTCAGCCTCCATTCTCTCTGGGTTTCATTTTAAAACACAGCACAATAGTTGCACAAATCCAGGAACTCCTCAAATCGGAGAAATGACTGTTGCAGGTCCAACCCGTCAGTCATGTGAGCTAAAACTGAACTTGGAGCTGTGTGTCAGTAAAAGTTCTGATTTATGACCTAGAGCAGGACAGTTCATCTCTTTTGATTCTTGACAAAAAATATCAATTATCCTTTACCAGAAAATTATTTTTGGTGATTTTTCCATAGTGAGAAGTAAATTATTGATATCTGTTATTATCAGGCTTCAGCTGTACAAGTAAACTTTTTTTCAAATCAATTAGAATTCCATCACTTCCAATCTTATTCTCTTAACAAAATCAACTAACAAAGCAGACAAAAAAACCCACCCCACAGTTCCAGTCTGTAAAATATATGTGGAAAAAAATATTGAACACAATTTGTGTCCTTACTTCTCTCAATATTAATTTTTGTTTTTTCCCCACTTACAGTTCACTTTGTTATTATTTTTAGAGTCCTTGTTAAGAATCTGAATTAACATCTTTGCAGGAAGTGTTCTAAAGGGAGTTAGATTATTGATTCTAATTGAAGCAAATTGAACAACTACTAATTTCCATTTATTCTAGATTCCACCTCTTCTCTGCTCTGACCTTTAAAGTCTTGCTCTCTTCGGACTTACTGTTAAACAGAATTTGAAGGAGAAGGAGGAAGAACTAGTCCAGGTGAAGGACTACAAGGAATGTGAGTTTCCCAGAGCTTTAAGGTGACTGTGCCAAGGCCGCCTTTTACCACAAACCGCCCAAAGCAAATCAAAACAGGATAATCTGTGTTTTAAATTGAGAAATTATACTAAACAAGACAGATCAGAAATTGAAGATATTTTAAAAGGACCTTTTTCTTCCCTGTTCTTGCACATAGTCCCCTACTTCAAGTTTCAAATTAAATTAACACAGTGACTTTGTGTTTTATCAAACACTGATTCCCAAGTGATTTCCTTCAACCTCAGCAGTCTGGCTGTTTGCTTCTTGCTCCCTACAGCAGCAGTCTCTCTCCGGCTAATCCCAAAGACTGTTGTTAGAAACAGAAGGTGAAACTTGAATATTTTTCGTCATTTCACAGTACAATGGTCATATGTTTATAAAATACTGTTACATTTTGCAGTTATGGAGGAGAAATAACCCAATTATTTTTCAGAAGGGGGAAGAAGGGAGCAAGCTGATTGGTACATAGAAAAACTATTTGTTCTGAGATGTTTGCAATCTAAATTCTACATTACTTTTGAACTACTTGCAAAAACATAAATGGTGTAAATTTAGAAATCCTACTTTTATTATTTTAGTGTACCACCCCTCTCTCCCAGAGAAGGGTCTAAAATACTACTGTGTGTTGATGTCTCTTGACCCCCACCTCCTGAATATGAATGCTTTTAAAGGATTAGAAAGGAAAGATGTTATTGAAAAGGGTTTGTAGACTGGAGATGAGGAGAAAAAAAAGTTTTAAGTAAGTGGCTCTGAAGTACCAAACACAAAAGGTGCAGTTGCTATAATATTAGTGTGACAAGAGGGAGAAAAGGAAAACTTAGGGACAGGCTTTTGGGGAATTTTGACAGTTTCTTTCCTAGGCATCATAAAATGTTCTTTGCTGGCTGCAATCATATTCTTGAAATCTTGGAGTCAAAACCATTCATTTTAGTCATACATATGTGCTAGTTGTCACAATTAATTCTGCCCTAAGCAGGATGCAGTAAATTAGGGATCAACCATGTAGTGCCATAATTAACATCAAGCTCAAAATCTAATAAGATCAAATGGAAAAATAGGTTGTCAGTAAAGTCAGTGGACTTTGGGTCAGGCTGTGAGCATGCATGTAGGGAAAAGAACTGTAGCCCTTTGATATCTTTGCAATTCTACTGCTAGTCCTCTCCAGGTCAGAATGGTTTGTTTAAATGTGTATTGTGAAAAAGAGATGACCTCTTCAATAGATTGTTCTGGTGTAAGAATGTATTTCTTATCTGTGAGGAAAGGCCATTGGTTGCCTTCTGGACTCCTACAAGTAGCTATTTTAGGAGTATTTTCACCATAGTCCTAGTTGATTGACAAGATCACTTCATGTTGTGAAAAAATGCAAGTTGTTGTTACCAGGGATATTTTGTCATGGGAAATTTCTCTGGGAATATTTTTTTCTCATTACTGTACACACAATTGGCAAAGTCTGTCTGTGCAAGACTTCCAGCTCAATTTTGAAAACCCAGGAGGCCTGAATAATTCAGATAATCTGCAGATAAACAAGCTGACTTTGTGGCACTTATCTGAGTTGCCAAGCCTGTTGAGGCTTTGTCATCAAATTCTCATTTACCAAAGAGTTATAAGATTTGTTAATGTTATATAATTCATCACTCCACTGTGCTAGATGGTGCTCTAACAGCTCGATTCTCTTTTAACAAAGTTGCACTGATTTTAAACCACAGCAATTTCAGTAGATTTAGTTCTAAACTGAATGGCTGTGAGGGAAGCATCAGACTCTTAATGTTTCATATGAATAATATATCATTACTGTGAGTCACAGTGGGGAAAATCCTAAACATAACAGGTCAGATACCAAATTGCAGTTTTTCTGTGTTGCTCTTGTCATAGGAGGAACTACCAGCTACTCTTGGCTTTAAGACCTCTGCAAAGTGGTCAAAGTCTACCTGCAAATTCAAGTGAAGATTTTCATTGCTTTTGCTCATTTGAAAATGAAAGTGTAAGACTGACACAGCTAGAATCACACTTCCTTTTTTTTTCCCCTTAGATACAAGCTGTCACACTTGGGCAGTCAGTTTTTAGAACTCTATGCATGTGATTGTGGAACGAATTTGTGACTACAGTTACTTACCTTATGTGTGCCAGCTGGGTAAGTAAACATTGAAATGCCAATGTATGATAAATTGTCACACGACTGTCTGTATGATTACAGTAACTGCACATATCTAAAAGTCTCTCCAACAAGAGGAAGAAGAGCTGAATGCATTTAAAAAATTTTACATTAATAGTCATACACAATGCTGAAGCTTGTGTTCCACAATATCCATTTGAGTCAATGCTCAGTTTTTGACCTCCCTAAAATTCTGCAGGCCGATGATTTGATCAGTTTAAAACTGAATTTTTGACAGTGAAAACCAGCCGACATAATTCTATCCTTTAATAGCTTTACAGCTGTTAAAGCAAATTCTTTTGCGTGGCAGAATCATTCACTGCATAACCATGGTATTTTTCAAAGCTGCTTTAATTGTGACCCCAGTCATCCTCATCCAGGTTAGGTAGTTTTGCTGAGAAGCTTCCAGCCAGTTTTAAATATTTTTGATTAAAGTCGTCACTAGTACAAAATGCCAGTCAAGACTGTTCTAGTGTTTGGTCTAGTAACTACGATGCCCTGGTCAAGCCCTCTATTCAGGGAGAAAAGAGGGTAATGCAGAACCTTTTGAAGATAGGAATCCTTAGGTAATTGCGTACATTTGCTTTAAGAATCTTGAGTAGCACTAAGTATCTAAGCCATTGTTTTTCCTGATTTGCTAATAAAATGATCCCTTGTATCAAGAGATTTTGGGTTAGCTACATTAAAAAATTCTGAAGATCTGTTAATTCAGTTAAACCAAACTATTTCTCTGACCCGGACCTTGTTTCTTCATGTTAAGCCACTGGTTTTCAAAGAAAGAAAAACATTTTTTTTAAATCAATACTTTCCTATACTGTGATTTTTAATTTTTTTTTTTTAGTTTCTAAGTATACCAGTAGACATGAATGCAACAAGAATATATTGAAATATTTTAAGTAAAGATTAGAATTTCAGAAGTATTTTATACACCTAAGTAGAAGCAAATCTTTTCTGACAACCTGCTGCAATTATTAATGCAGCGCAATTGAAGACCACCTCTTGTGGAACTCATTTGAAAAGGTGTTGATAGCCTGTGTGACAAGAAGTGCCTGTGCTCCCTCAGAAGCAGACTTTAACACAGCTCTAGAGTTATGTTATGCTGTCAAAGAAGACACTGAAACATGACCATTAGTTACATGCTACAATGTAAAATAAATGATGATCCATGCATGGCCTTGTACATTAAATGAAGTCACAAAGTAGGATGCTAAAATTATAAGTATGGTTCTTGATTCACCCATCTCTACTGTTGCTCTGCCATCCTTGACTGTAATAGACTCATGGTAATGATGGGAAATTAATGCTGACTGATGACAGGCAGCTTACAAATCTTTGCCTTCCTCCCCTCTCTCCACCCATGAAAAATACAACTGTGTTTCCATCAGTTTAGCCTCCTATTCACTGACTCCTAAACGTCTCAGTATAATCTTCAAAAAGTTAATCTTCCATAAGTCAGGAGAAATCTTTATTTGCAAACGTCATCTTGTAATAACTTTAGCTGTGCAACTTCAGAGTCTGTATGTTACAGATGAGTTTAATGTACCTATTCAAAATCAATTCTGTCACAGAAAAATACTCTAAATACATTTTACTGCTATGACTGAATTTATTACTTTTACAGATAACATCATTCACACATAGCATGTACTTAAGTGGAAGAATAATATCTCTTAAAATAATTGTTAAGATATTTATGGTAAAACACAAGTGAATAATCTGTAACTGAAGGATATTTGTAAAGTTTATTCCACATCTTGGTCCACCCCAGCCTTTTATGGCTGAAGTGATAATGGCAAAAATGACAGTGATACATCTGTCTGTCTGTGTTTATCCATCAGTCACTTTTTTTTTTTTGTACCACAGTATATTTTCCTACAGCAGTATAGACAAATTACAGTGTTTTTTGAGCCTCAAACAATGATACATAAGCAAATTTCAAATACTGAAGTTGCAAGATTTCTTAATTGTGACTAAGATTGTTCTTCAATAGTATTTTAGTGGGTTTACAATTCAGATTTTTCTACTTGGCATTAGCCTTTTTTCTCTGTCTTAAAAGTGATTCTTTGAAATAAATAACAGAGTTTGGGCATGCCTAAGAAACCAGGTTAGCAAGAAGGACAATGTCTCACCCTGAAAGAGTGAAGCAGTGCTGAGCACTACAAGGCAGGCACCAAAAGCTACTGTGTTTGTCTGTTTTTCAAACTGTTCTAGTCATTGGTATGTGCTTTCTGTTTCTACACAGTGAGCACATGATAGAATCTGGCATGTATATAAATAGGAATGATAGTGTCTGCAGTTGTTGTGCTGATAGTCCATGTGTTACTATTTCTAATTTTCCTCAGAAAGCCAAGGGAGAATTGTCTTCCAAAGCTCTCTGTGTTAGCTTGGGAAAAATAACCCAAAGAAAAGATCATCATAGCCAGCACAAGTGGTTTGCCTCAGGGGTGTCTCCTCAGCTTCCAAGGATTTGCAAGGTTTGCGATCTGGATCCAAAATGGCATTGGTCCTACAATACAAGATTAAGTCCTGTCAATCCAGTGATGTTCGGGACTGCCAGGGACATTGACAAGGGCCACCTAAGCCACTTCTTCGTTCAAACTCTGTAGCTTTGGAGGCTGCTTCTGAACTTACAGAATAATTGTTACACCCATCTGGGCTCCCTATCATCATACAACAGAAAGGTATGGAGAATCTGCTTTCAGTTTGTCCTTTCCGCATAGTTTTTTTCCCCTTTGGAAAGCCTAAGTTATATCCCTAAGCAGACAGTTCCTTGGAAGCCTGTACTGCCTAACATATTGAAAAGGCAAGTAGAAGCAAGGAGTCTTTGACGCTGGTTGGCGTTCCAGACAGGTGATTGTGCAGTCTGGACAAAGGCTCTTGCAAACTACAGGAGAGGTTCAAGAATTTATGACTATAAGCGTCCTTCTACAAAGTGGAGCTTCCCTTCTCGATCACTGGGATGTGGTAAATGACCTTGTTGACACTTCCAGTCTCTTTCAATACAAATTAGAATATGTTAGCCTAAACTGAAAGTATCTCTTTAAGCCACTTCAACACAATCTGTAAAAACGTGTATGCCTGTGCCCTTTCTTGCTGTTCATGAAGCTTTAAGTGTAAATATTACTGATACTGACCCATATGTTCTGTAACTAGTTTGTAGGCATATCCATCCCTCCACCCCCTCAAGGAAGAAGAGTATAGCCCTTTTGGGTTACTGCAGTTAAATTTCCTCCATAACTGGTCCTTCTGTCTCATTTATGTGTTTAAGGTGGGGTATTGATTCCCAGTCATCTCTATCCTTCTTTGCATATCAATGCAACAGAGGGAAAGACCTAACTTTTTCCTCCTCAGACTGTCTCAAAAAGTAAGTCCCTGTGAAAAAGGAGGAGCACTAACATTGTTAGACTATTCTCCACACTGCTCCACTGATCGCGTAACCTTGCCAACACCCTTGTAGACTCCTGGGAAGAGACAGTGTCCCTCTACCACAGAATTTCTGTCTCTCTAGGTAGAGTGTAGCTGTAGTCACTTAAAAAAAAAAAAAAAAAAAAACAAACAAACAAACAACAAAACAAACAAAAACTAGGTAGATGTTGCATGAGGCAGATAAGATAGGACCCTCTGTGCTTTTGCTAGTTAATTATCAAGTGGTTCATCACCTAATACAAAGAGAAAGGAAATAGGAAAGATGTACTTTAAACAACAGATATTTCCTTTTCCCATTTTGTTTGATGTTTTCTAAAGGGGGGAGTGGTGTTGGGAGAGGTTTAGGAGTCCCATCATAGATCTTTCTATTTGCATTTGAAGACCCGATAATTTGAAGTAGGATGGCTCATGATTCCCAGACAGTCTATGAAAAGATATTCAGAGGAGATATCTTTTGGTTTTCCCTCGGGAACATACTGCTAAAACATACAGTGCTCAAAAACTGAGTGTAAGCTTGAGGCATGAACCTGAACCTGAATAGAATGAGTATATGTAGCCATTTATTCCTGCATGGTTTAATAAACTAGCTACACAAGGCAAATATAATGGCTCCTGTAGCACTTGTGTAAAGAATAATAAGAATAGTAAACATTACAGCAGATGTTCCTACTCTTCCCAGCATTATTCAGTTCCAGACAATCTACTTTCCATTAATGAAGAAAAATACAAAAGCAGAATCTGGCAGTTGAGAGGAAGAAACAGTACTGTGAGTGAATTGCAGTTCATGAAAGGGATTACAGTTGCCAGTTCTAGGGGGTTTTTACACATCTCTCTGTGTAACTGACCTTCTTTTCTAAAATGTTTGTGTATATGATGTGTGGCTGCTAGCTACCTCAAGCACAAGCTTTTTTCTTACGTCATATGTAACAGTTTTACTTAAATTTGCAGGGTGAATTGTTTGAGTTTCTTGACTAGAAAGGAGATTCAGTAGCCACAGAGAAAACCCACAGCTGTATCAGCTACAAATGTCTTAATGTCTTCTGAATGTTTGTCTCTGCTCTCTTGCTCTTCTTGTGGTTTTGTTCTATTTTTATAGGACAAGACAGCATTATTGAATACTGATGAGACAAAACATAGTTCAGTTCCAGGCAATATGTTTTTTAGGATGCCTCACTATCTGACCTGTGATGTTCTGGATACTGTTTCAGGCAGTTTAGACTGATGGATTACATTCTGCTATTATTTGAGAGTGGGAGGAAGAAGGTAGAAGGGAACCGGTAACAGAGAATGTCTGGGATGATCAGGTTTTTAAACTTCTGCTTGCCTAAGTCTTCCTTTGCTGGCAGATCTTATTTTTCAATATCTAAATGATTTTTGTAAAATACCAGATGAGATGTACTCTACCTAAGTAGCTATCAACTTTAGGTAGATCCTCAGCTGATGTAGTTGCTGTGTCTTCAAGCCATAAGAGCTTTACAGGGTTGAGCTGTGTGTGACTAGCTCATTGCAATGGTATAATATGCATGTTTGACATTAGTTGTAGTGAAACCTGGACCACATTTCTACCTGTGGTGCTATGGCTATAGAAATTGTGTGCAACTAAGCTAATTTTGATTGTAGCAAGATCTATAAGCAACCTAGTAGTTTGAAAATTAGGTCACTTGTATAAATCCCTTGATGGATTTAGTTGAGTACAGTAGCCTTAATAGTTAATAAAATTACCGAAGGGTAAATTGAGCCACTTGGAATATCTATATAAACTATTACTCCTGAGATGGTTGCCTCAAATAGAACCGAGTGTCTACAAAACCCACAAACCCAATACAATCTCTATCATATTTCTGCGTGACTCCTCCCTAGGTCTACGTGTTTCAAAAGAGGAATTAAAATTACTGTGGGTGCACAAAGCTTTCCTCAGCAGCATTGCTCATTCTGCATGCAATTATTTATTTATGTATGCAAGGTTTCCCCAGTATACTTCCCTCAGAACATTTGAGTTATCAATTCTGGGAATCAATAAAACACATCTGGTAAGTAAAATTTGGAGGGTATCATGCTGTGATAGCTTTTGCAATACTTCCTGCATTCATTATTAATGGTTCATTATGGAATTAATAATTTAAACTTATCTTTGATAATTTTAACAGTCCCCAGTCTGTTATAGGGTTTTATTATTATTATTCTTAATATATGTTATTTGGGTATAACTTTGTGTTCTGGGACCAATGTCCTTCATATATTTTGAAAGCTTCAGGGACTAATCAAAATACAGTAAAGCTCAGGGAAAATGAATATAGAAATGATACTTAATATAAAGAAAACGTAAATTCTATGTGAACTTCATTTATTTTTTTTTTTCTTTCTTTGAAGCCTTCTACTTTTTCGTATATCAGTAATTCAGTGTTCTCATATTCACTTTACAGATATAAGGGGTCTATCACTTCTGGGACCTGAATAAAGATGAGGTTGAAAATTCCACCATTTGAATTAGAAAATGAATATCCAACAGTTCTTATAGCTAAAGATAGTGCCAATCCAAGCAGGAAAGTTTTGTTTTTTCAGTATCAGTATCAACCTATCAGCATAAAGAGAGAAAGTTAATTCTTAGGTGGGTTGAACAACAGAATCAGTGGTGACCAGTGATCTAAAAAGAAACTATTTTTTTCTGTGATATATTAAGTTCTTTTATATACTGAGATACAGAGAATCCAGTATTAATTTTTTTTTTTTTAAAAGGCTGGTATTCTGCATAACTCCATAGTAGAAATATCTCAGAACAATTGTCCCAGTAAAATATTTTGTTCTCTAATCTCCATTTCACTGACATTAATTGGAGTCACACATACAAAAGCACTCATTGACTTAGAAAATTCATATTCCTTCATTAATGACATCAGTAATTTTTAAGAAATATCTCAAATTTCTATCAAACCTGGACACAATACATTAAACGTAGTCCCTTTGTGCAATGCAATAATGGTTAGAGAATCGAAAGTCTGAAAATAGCGTGCTACTACATCTTTTAAAGATGGAAGATCTTCCTAATATGTAACTTGCAGCTATAACGTATTTGGTTGAAAGCTTTCCTTTAAAAGTGTTTTTAGACAGCTTGTGGGTTGGTTTATTTTTCTGGAGAAATTAAATTAGTCACAGAAAATGGTTGTTTCTTCAGAAAATGTCAGTACCTTATAAAAAATGAAACCATGTATTCCAGTCAAAGACCAAAATATCAAGTGATTTGATACAGCACTAAAGAATCTCATGGAAATATTATACTCTCACTGTCTTCCATGAGCTGAACTATACTGGCTGAATGGGCAAGTACACCTAGAGAAGGCAGTAGGTGTAGCACTGCTAGCAATGTTCTTTGAGTGGAAAAAAAAAAGCAGCAAGATAGTCTGAATTCATATTTGGAGCTAATACTTTAAAATGGAAAACCACAATTCTCTATAAGGTAAAAAACCAGACATTTATGAATAATTATGTAACAGCAACCAGTTTTCTTTATGAAGTCCTGCTCTGGCCCCCTGAATCAGCGATGGTTCAGATTACGCTTCTGGCTATTTGCCAGCAAACATTGCTGCCAGATGACTGTAGAAGAAAGCTTTAATCCTCATGAGCTGAAAATCAGCATTTGTAGAAGGGACTTAGCTTTCAAACACAGATGAATGGGAGAGGGATAACGTACCCTCCCTTAACTCATTAAGAAAGAGAAGGATCTCTTTCTTAATGAGTTAATTTCATTTGTTTTCTAAGAAGTGTGGAAAGTCATAGTATGGGAAGGTGATTTAGTTTAGCTCAGGAAGTATTGTGGATGTGATTTATACAAACATTTAAATTAAGAATAGTTAAGGTCAGAAGCATTATATTTGCTTTATATGTATGTCATATTTGGTCTCTCAGACACTGACACCGGATCTCAACTTTGGGCTAAATCAAAGTCTGAGTATGGCTAAGAGCCAATATAAACTGGAGCTGTCTCAAGGTCTATTTTGTTATTTAGGGACTGTTCCCTAGGAGTCATTTACCCCCGAGGCAGCATCTTTTTCTGGATGCTGGAGTCAAAGTGTCTGGAAAGGAGCTGAAGACAGGCCTATTATGTCTATGTTTTTATATGTCCCCCACGCTGTTAGGTGTATCAGATTTTATTATTTAAAATTATTTGTCTTTGACATGCTGCATTCTGAAAGTGTATTTATAGAAATGTTATTAAAGAAGTCAACCTTTCATTGCTGAAAGCATTCTATGATGCTATTTTCCCCTAACAATATGATAGTGGAGTGTTGGAACAGACAGCTTTATAATAAGATAGAATGTAATTGATAATGCACACACACTTGATAGTGAAAAATGAGACTGTCACCAGCCTCATGGAAAATCATTTTGGTAGAACAACCTTGCAACTGAAAGCAAAGAAATAACCCAAAACAGACAACTGGTGTCTATTAAAATTAGCTCATATAACACTTTCCTATTCCATGCTGATTTAACACTTGATTAGACTATCTTTGATTTCATTTGTCATTATCAAATCATTGGACGTACTAATGTTTCTCTGAAAGACCAATAGACTGAAATAATCAATAAACCAGACACTTCTTAGGGTAGAATTCAGCAAGTCTTAATTGTTTTGAATAATACCTTATTCCATACCTGCTCCTAATATTCTTTTTTGTGCATGTCTGCTCTGTTGCACTCCAAAGGGTTTTAAGTAAACATTTTAATCTATTCTTATTAATTAGTTCAATGAGAAAAATGCTATAACCATCTTCAAAAACATGAAAGTTACAAAAAAATCTGGAGGGGAGACGTTGCTTATATTAGTATATAAAGGCTTTATCCTGTGAGTAATGGTATAAATTTCAAGGAAATCCATTGAGGATGCACAGATAAAACATTTGTAACAAAATAACCTAAAACTGAAAATACATTTCAAAAGAGGTAAAGAAAGTCCTCTGATACGCATGTTTCTGCACTATTGAAGTTAATGCATTAACATTCTATGTCCGTTTTAAGATGGACCTGAGAAACAAATGAGGAATAAGTGTGCTCCAGAGAAATTCTGCATAGCAGAATTCATCTAAGCACCTTTTATAATGGACCTGAGAGGTAGATGAAGAATAAATGTGCTCTAGAGAAAGTCTTGCATTACCAAACCTGTGTAGTGCACTGAGCCTTTTCAACCTCTAATTTTTGTGAATTTTTGATAGATGTATAATTAAGCTTCGGATCCTTAAAATGCTTTGTGATAAGATATAGTACAGAATGAGCATTAGTGAGCTAGCCTTTTGTAGGCTGGAGATTATTTTTTTTAAACATACAAAAGAAGAGCCAAGACCTGAAAAAATTTTTCTCCCTCTCTCTGGAGTAAACTTTACAAGTGTAAGTGATATCCAGGTTATCACTTCATGAGATTACCTTCTAAGGTTATACTTAGAAGGACATCTCATTTATAAAGACTAGAACCTAGTCAAAAGTATCGTACAAATTAGGCAGATTCCATTTCTCTTAGCGTGTAAAATTCAACTTTGCTCAAAACCAAATAGCAATAGCCAGAATTAAAGTCAAAGATCATAGTTTCCTGTGGAACATTTTTTTTTTAATATCAGCTTCTTTGGTTTAATGTAAGTCTTGTAGAGTTGCCCCACCAGATCTTCTGCTGTGGCAGTTGGTCTCACAAAATTATCTCTCCTCTTCCATCATTAAGACTCTACTGATCCACTGCCAGCAAAGCCCCGTAGCCTTTCAGTGCTGTCATGATATGCCACATTTTTTACCATGACCTTATTTGTCCTCTGCCAACACAGACAGCTCCCCAAGTCTATCTAGGGTCACACAGAGAAAAAGTGATATTCTCAATCTATGGATATGGAATTTGGTTTGGGCCTGGCATTCTGGATGTGATGGCTTCCTGATTTGAGCAAATGTCATCCAACACAGGTTTACCAAGATAAACCTACATGTTGCATGTTTAATAATTCCTTAATAAAAATTATTGCTGACATTCAGTATGCTGGTTGACGTGCCTACTGAAAACTCAGTTTATTTTAAAACTGAGTTAAATAGCTAAACTATTGACTACAATAAAGACAAAGAAGAAACACTGTCTTACTGATTCTAAATCATCTTCATCTTATTTAAAGATTTTGTAGGATTTAGTCAGTCATGTAGACGAGTATCGTTTGCTGTATTTTATAAGTAGCTTTGATAGAACAGACATTAACTTTATTAAAGGGGCTGCTAAGCTCATACAGTGACAACTTTTCATAGTGTTTTTATTAATGATAAATGATTTTGAAGCTATCACAACCTGAAATGACATTGTAATACTACTACAATTTTTGCTACACCATGTCACTGAAAATAAGTGAAATTAAGTCCTACCTAGCTTTCTGTTCAAATGTGTTCTTTAAGAACTTTTTGGCTTTGTCAGCAAATACTAGGGTAATGGCGATATAGAGGGGCTGAGCTGATTTTATTAGAGAAAGTGTATCTTCCAGGAATTGGATGACAACCTAGAATATACCTAAGTGGAGCTTACAGCATAGGTATCTTGCTCAGAGTAGGCTTTCTTGCTCTGTCTTGTAGCAGGCTTTCAGGGAAAAGGTTTTTTAAATGTTCCACTGTATGAAAAAGCACATTAAGTAAAAAGGAAGGGGGGGGGGGTAAGACCAAGAATTAACTTTGGCTCAATGGGTTATCTTTTATCTGCTCAAAAAATACTGTTTCCCTGGTCCCTGCTATAGAAACCTAATCTGTGTATTTTGTGTTGAACAATCGTTGAACAACATTTAAAAATATTATTATTTCCTAGAAAGAAAAAAGGATTTTTTGATTGCTTTGGCTGTTTAATAATCTGTATTCACATGATATATTTGGTTTCACCTCTCTGACTATTTTTGTTCTAGTCAGATTAAGATAAACTAGGCTACAGGGAGTTATGGACATAGCAGAAGACAATGCCTATAAAGTGTTTCTCACTTCCCAAGCTTCCTTATGGCAGGATATAAAATTGAGAATTAACAAACTGTTTGGAATGAGTGGTCCTCTAGAGTAATAATGGTTATAAATGATATTATAACACAGGAACGTTTTTATTCTTTTGCTGTGGTTGTGAAAAAAAAAAATTACCTGACAGTCATTTAAAAAAAAATACTTTGCAATGAACTGATTAATTATACAATTTTTCTCAGCTTTAATCACCTTAGTTGAAGACTCTGAATTGCCTTTCCTTTCATGAAATGAATAGTTTAGCTCATCCAACACGTTTGAGGCTGATATTTTGCTACTCAGTCTTTGTAGCTTCAAAAACTTTATTAATTTTACCCCTTCCCTTCTGCTATTTCTATTAGAAGCAGTGTTTGTTGACTGCACACACTCGTGAAGTGCTCTGAGTCTTGTTGCAGTTGGAAAAAAAAATAAATTGTTAATACCTAAGAAACTGAACAAAACCAGAAAAGGCACAAAAGCTGTACCTCTGCCAAAGATGAATAGTCAACGCTTGTGAAAGCTGGGGCAGGGAGCATGATCTCTGCTGTCTTCATGAGTTACAATGTATGTGCCTACTGTATGACTGTGATTCATGTATCTCAGCTCTTGCATAATACTTTTCTTCATAGAATCATAGAATAGTTTGGGTTGGAAGGGACTTTTAAAGGTCATCTAGTCCAGCCCCTCCTGCAACAGGCAGGGACATCTTTAACTAGATCAGGTTGCTCAGAGCCCTGTCCGACCTGGCCTTTAATGTTTCCAGAGATTTGGCATCTGATACCTCTCTGGGCAACATGGACCAGTGTTTCATCATATCTCACCTGGCATTCAGTGTACATGATACGGGAATTTTAATCCATCCATTTATCTAGTTGAACAGCCTCTTTGAAAGGTTAGATGCTGGAACATTAGAAAATCAGGCTTTCGCTTACCTGATGCTCTTTGCCTTAAAACAATTTACAGAAAATGAAATATTAAGTCCCAGTTTTACAAAACAGGATGAGCAGTAATAGTTCATGGCTTAACCACATCATGCAGAAGGCCAGATCAGGATATTTGGTGTTCCTGATACTAAAAGAGGAGTGCAAGAACACCCAAACCAATTCTACACAGAGTGGGAGTGTGTCAGGCAGGGCTTATTAGCTCAGGCTCAGCACTTGCTCTCACAGCCCAGTGCTGCTCAGCAGGGAACCTTTCAGATGTTTCTGTGCTACTCTCCTCAGTGCATCTCTGTTTGAGAGGCTCAGTGCATCTCTGCCTTGATCAGCTCAGACTCGGCATAACAGGAACTTTGGTAGACTGTTTTAAGTTCTAGAATATTCCTGTACATGTCTATGGTGTTGTCTACATAATTGCATTTGAAAGTGAGAATAATGGGGAGTACAATTTAGAGAAACATTTTAGAGGCTTGTCAAATCTGGAAGCAGACTAGGATAAGAATTTTTGAATCATCAGGGTTTCTCAGTCTTGGGTTATCATGGTTAATGGAGAGCTCACTGTAGCTACTTATTCTTTGTAGTATCAGTGGCTGGAGGAGATTTTTGCTATTAGCTCTTCTCAGTAACCCTTTAAATAGGAAGCATCATTTGTCAGCTGTACAGACTCCTCAAATGCCCAGTGTTAGGTGAACAATCCAGGCCATTAAATGTCTTTAGCAGGTCTAAGTCCTCTTAACCTACTTAAGCAGTTGTTAAGGCATTTATTTTCTTCATTCCCATCACCTATTCTTTCTAATTTTTTATTCTATTTTAAGTGTTTAATTATTTCTGGTAAAATTATCACTTCTGTCACAAGCTTTCACATACTGACAGCTGTACTTGTGCCTTGGATACTGCCTGAATGTATTCTTTGCTTAGAAATATAATTTTTTTTTTTTTTAATTGAGAAGGGATAAAGTATTATTCTTAAATGACTTGGTTTTAATATAATATTAAAATAAATAAATGTTGTTCCCACTGAGGAAATTATGACAAGATCTAAGCTGTTTATGCTTCCCCTGAAATATAACAATGTTTCAGGTAGATTAAACCTTGACAAAAAGTTAAATCAAATTATATTCTGTATGCTCTATTTTCTTTGGGGAACCAAAACTCACTGAAGTGTAAAAGTCTAATTAATTATGTAGCATGCTAATAATTTTTAAATTAAAAACATTTGTGATTTAACTCTAACATGGCACGAATGTGTTTGCAATTGACTATGACAAGATTATGAGAGCAAAAAGAAATAGAAAAACAAGAAACCAGTAACCAGTACTAGTTCTGTTGTGGAGATTCATACAGTAATGGTGACCAGAAGAATGGCAAGCCTGACTCGGATAAAGGGGACATGTCTTCCAATGCTGAGGTATAGGGAAGGAGTAAGGAGGTTTATATTACTGTTTTCCCAGATAGAAGCTTCCAGCTTCTGGACAAATACTCCTTAGAGACTTTCCAAGACAAAAACTACATCATCATCATATCAATAACTAAACATAATATTGTATGCCATTTCTATGTCTACTTTTTGAACCCATTAAAATTTTTGCATGCGAAGCGCCTTGTGGCGGAGCATGGATTTTGCATCATAGAAAAAGATACTTCTTTCTTTGAAGCCTCATGTCTTATCAGTTTTTGTTGTAAGAACTAGTTAATAGTCCTTACTTACCTTCTTTTTTGTATTTCATGATCTTTCTGAAGGTTGTGAATCCTGGTTTGCTTAGTCTCCCTCAACTGAGTAACTGTTCCATATCTCTGGTAACAGTGCTATTCTTTCCGAGGTCTATTTTATCCTTCTGAGGTATGAAAATTGCATGTAATAAAGATGATGTGAATACACCTCATGTACAGTAGTATAATGCTGTTCACTGCTCAAATAGCAGTTCCTTTACTAATTATTCCCAACAGCCCATGTCTTTTTCATGGCTGGTGTATGCAAAGTTGCTGTTTAGTGTATCTGTTGTAGACTCTAGCCTTTATGCCTAGTTATAAAAGAGATTTAGGCCATTCTAAAATTGGCATGGATTGGCATCAAGTAGCTTCCTTGAACACATATCTTATGTTGGTATATCTTTACTTACTGCTTGAGAGATCACTCTGGAATATGAACCCTTTCTTGGTTTACTTAAGGTGAGATCTGGTATATAGCTACGTCATATGGGATGAATTCTAGGTATAGATGATTCTCAAAGTTACATCACCTCTTTTCCTCATATAACCCATTTTCCTGACTATATCACTGCTCTCCCGTATACTTAGTCTAGTTGGTGATAAAGGACAGCAGAACTAGGATTTCTTACTTGCTGTGTCCTCTCTGATTTTTTTTTTTTTATTTAGGCTCAACACCTGCTGGTTTACTTCTAGATAGCAATGCTGTGTGATTTCACTCAAAACTTTCCTAGAGTCAGAACCCAGATCTGAACAGATGCTATTATATATTCTTGTGGCCATAGAAGGACAAGAAACAATCTGTGCTGTGTATAAACACTATGAGGCAAAAATTAAACAAGCTTTTCTGTTATGCAGACATATTTTGCAATACTGATCCAAGTAATCATGTATAAAACTAAAACTCCCTGTAGCTTTGTAATACTGAATCTGTCTGGAATGTGGTATCACATATTTCCATCTCATAGAAAAACATCTGGAATCAAATTTTCATCCATAATAATAGCATGTGACAAAATACTCTTTTTTACTTGCCCATAATAATACATTAGGCATTTCCAGAAGATGAAGACTTTTCTTGGGATCTGATCTGGTAACTTTTGTTTGAGAGAGTATATATTGCAGTGTATCAAATTGAACTTTCACATTTACTAGAGATATGTAAAAAACAGAAATGTAGGACATAGTGCACAATATGAAGTGAACGTGCTGCAAGGGTACCGAGCAAAAGCCTGTAATAAGAAACTGAAACTCTATTTTTCAATATACTTGTGTCATATCATATAATATTTAACCAGAATCTCAAAAGTGAAGGAAGCTTTAATGTGAACTCATAAATCAGATTCTTACACCTCATAGGGGAAGCCTTATAAAAATTGAATTGAACCACACAGTGGATAGTAACACATTGCATGGTAAAAAAACCAAACAAACAACAAAACCCAGCAGTTTTGCCTTTTGTTTCCAGTGTTGACATTTTGAGAAGGTTCACAATTTCGTGTCTTACAAGACAGAGAAGAAGCCTGTACTTGTGTCTCATATCTCTTAGTGGCATAAACTATAAAAGCAGCCTATGTAGTCTTATCTGCAATGCTGATATTCAAACACAGAAAATCAGACTCTCAGACACAATCATGTTCTATTCTGAAGTACAGCTACAAGTGGCAGAGTCTTGTTCCTGGCAGTGATGGTGTGTCCATATATGATGCAGTATTCTTTTGTAAGTTAAAAAGAGTTAAATATATGTCATAGCAGTTGTAAGTTAAATAATAAGATGATAATAACACTACCTACACTGTATTGTGATTTTGCAAATGCTTTAAAAAGAAAGCTGGTATTACCCTTGCTGTGTTAGGGGAAAAGAGGCCTGGAAAGGGTATAAACTTACCCAAACAGATCTGGGAGGACACCAATCTCCAATGTCTCGATGTATTGCTCCATCAACTTCATAGTAAGGTAAAGGGTGTCTGATATGCAAGGATAATAAATGTAACTCAATAAAGGGAACGGAACCATGTTTTCAACCTTTTCTCACAGAATTAAATATAATCTCCTTTGAATAAGAAGAAGCCAAATTTAAAAAGTGTCCAAAACTGCCAAAAATTAAAAATTTTGAGGAATCCAGTATGCCAAGTAGAGAGGAAAAGTACTGTTAGAAATTTTAAATACTGCTATTTATAACAAGTACATTGTTATAAAAGAAAATTATTATGGTTGTTTTTCTATGTATGATTATTATTTCTTAGTATTTCTGCCTTTGTCTGGTGAGAGCTTCTAGCTTGTGCATCAGGGTTCAGTCCCTACTTTCACTTCATCCAGCTCCCTTTGGAACACTGCATACAAAAGAGCTGAAAGATAACAGGAGTATATCACACTGTTTCAGAAGTACTGCATCCATCACTTTGAGATTTCTTCTTTATATGAAAAAGATACTGCTATAAATTCTGCTGCAAGAGAATACATGAAGATAGACAGAAATGCAATGAAAAACTCATTCTGAACTACTGGAGAGCTAAACTTTAAAGTGATAAAGATCAAAAATTAACTGCATGAAACTTGCTTTTGATTTACTGAACACTATGACTAGTTGCACAGCAAGCAATTAAGACTAATAACTGAGAAAAATTAGTTCAAGAAAACAATGGATATTTTGGGGGGTTTTCCTGCAGTTTTTGAAAGTGGAGATGTATTCACACCACAGAGTTAAAACTATCAAGCAGTTGATTTCTTTAACAATGCAAATTGCAAACATACCTTTTTTTTTAAAGCTAATATTTAAAATAGTTTAGGAAGACTACAGTCCTATTAAAGAAATGAAAAATATTTTTACACTCCTTGAAAGCTAGATTATCCCTGCTCTTTCTTCAAAAAAGTAAGAAAGCAGTAAGAAAGTTGAAAACCAGACAGATATTCAGCTAAAACCAATGTGAATCTAAAAGGCAGGAGTTCTGCAAAATGTAAGAATTAATGAAATATCTTTCACAAAAAAATTCTAGTCCTGTGAGCTGAAATGCACTAAGTAACTCTGAATTCTTTGAAGCTTTTTTTAGGGTAAAACAGTATTCTCAAATTAGCAAAACAGACCTTAGTGGAATAGCAGTGCCAAAATTATGGCCAGCAGATAATGCATTACAAAGTCTTTTCCAAAGAGTAAGCCAGGTCTAGATCTCCAGGATGATTTAATCAAGAACTGACAAACAGCACCTTTCACATAAGACTGTGCACGAAAATATATCACAGGCAGGGACCTCATTGTGACTGAATTTAAAGCTCATTAAGGTCAGTGGAGCAGTTTCAGAGCAACTTGATGTCTTGTACAAGCTACAGAGATGTGCAGAGCCCTTTGAAGTCACAAATTTAAAACTTAATGGAACAAGATTACAATTTACCAAAGTTGTCATTTGTAACTACTAAACTCAAGGCTATTTTATACTTCGTTACGTTTTTTTCCTAATTTTAGAGTAATCCAACATAATATCAGATAGCCTTTTGTAGGTTTCTTGTGGGATCTATAGGAAATACTAGTCTGCTTCATACGCAAGCGTTTGTTTTGACTGGTTTATTCAGCATTATCCCCATCGAAACACTCTCAGAATGAAATGCTTTGTTGGCCTGAATGTTAATGTTGTATATTTTCTTGAAGCAGAAAATCTGCGTTTAGTTCAGCAGTATCAATATGTAGGTACTGAAGCAGAAGGTAGAAGCAGCATGCGCACCCATGGAGAATAGAGTGCTTTTGCAAACAGTGTCACGTTTTTTTGAAAAATACATCTGTTTTGCTCAATTGACACTCCATGATACTGCAATTATGAGCCATATGCGAGTGTGGCAATTTGGGAAGATAAATTAACATTTTAAAATCAAGACTTGGTGATGTTTATATCATTTTGGAACAGCTTCCATAAAGATGAAATGAGGGTTCCCTTACTTGTAGGACAGGGTCTGTCCTAACTGCTATTAGATACATTAGAAGAACTGTACAAGGGTTTTGCTCCAACACGAATTCCCCATGCAGGTTCAGAGCTTGTGTTCACCACATGGCCTCTGCTGAGTTTGGGCATGATTCTGCTGCTAGTGTAGCCATAGGTCAGACATCCTTCATGTTTCTTTTAGACGTTAGGTATAGTCTAAGCCCCAGATATGTTAATGTCAAAAATATGCCACTTTTTCCCCTCAGGGCACTTACAGTCAATTCCTGCTGGACCTGACAAATGAAGTGATGTTTGAAATAAGTGGCATTGTATTAGATGGATCTTAATTCAATAATTATGATATTTGGGATTGGGAATTTCTGGGTTCTCTAATAAAATGGTGGTATAATCCAAATGCAGACTGGAATCAAAATTGTAATTTGATTAAAAAAACTGAAGGAAGGAAATGTATTAATGAATGATATCTTGCAGGCAAAAAAATTAGCTTCCCTTTTGAACAGACAGCAGATAATTGGAAGTACGTGTATATGTGGACAGATAGGCAAAATTTAACTTCTTAGTTCTCAAGCAAAAGTCTGCTTCTTGCTAACTGCAACCAGTATGGCCTGGCTGTAAATTTTAATGACAGCCGAGCTAAACAAAAGTAGCATGTTCCAATCTTCTAGTTTATTAATAAAGAGACATGACACAGAACCACCAGGTACGAGACTGAGCACAAATTGTGCTTCCGTGCATAAGCTATTTAAATAGTTCCTTCTAATTGCTTTTTACATTTGTATTGATGGTTTTAGGCGTTATCGCTGGAAAAGATCCACCAGTATGTCTTGACATCAGCAGAAGTTACCTACAATGTATAAAAGGTGAGATATTTGAGTAGAGCTAGGTATTTAGCTGTGTGTCCTACATTGCTGGTTTATGACTTGATTCATCTTTTGGAGTTAAACCATGATAACTGTGTTAATTTCAAGATAAATGAAAAACATAGCATTTGTCATGGGTAAATGATTTGCAAAATTGTTAAGAATACGTGCTCCCTGTCATCCAATAAATGTGCTGTATTAGAGCACTGTGTAGTTTATTTTTACATCATGACTGTAGCCTGGCATTCAGTTTGATCTGTATGACTGAAGGAAGGCTCTTTGTATGAGGGACATCTCATACAGGACAGATAGAAATAGGGCTTTGTATAGCATCACATTTCACATTGTGAAAAAGCTTTAAGAAATCAATTAAGAAAGTTCTGAATCCTTTTGAATTCTAAATGAAGAATAAATAAGGTATTCCAATCCTGTTACCATACATGAGAGAGAAGAAGAATATACACTGCAATATAGGTCATCGCCACAGATATTTTTATCCTAGGTTGCATTTTAAGTTAAATACTATGGGGATTTTTTGGTATGGATCTTTTTCACAATAATGAGACAACATATTAAGTCTGCATTATAGAGAAAGCAGGTAGAACATTTATATTATCATAAATAAATGGGGAAAGTAAAACCATCATTACAGAAAAATGAGAGCAAATAGAAACATACAGTTCATCATCACTCATTTATTAAGCTGTCATTTATTTTCAAAGAACTGATTTGAGCTCATGTAAAAAGTAGGACAGTTGGGTAGTGGCATCATGGGTTAAATTTGTGTGCTCAAACTTTGTTAAAAAGATGGAAAACATCTTAATCCAGGGCTATATTTTCTGCCTTTTCCAACACATTTTCCAACAGACAGCATATCTTTTTTTTTGTTTGTGAAATAACGTTTCCCACTGTAGTTTGCTGCCAACTGTAACGGCAGCATATTTTGGATATGACCAGACTTTTTTGTCCATTCCCTCAGCGAAGTCCCATCCTCAAGTGCTGTATCAATGACATAATTTAAGATGAAAGCATTTACAGTTAGATTTCCCCAGGATTAGGAAATCACAGCCTGCAGCTCAGGAGCGCTTGATGCCTTATCTCCAGCTGCAGTTCAAAGCCAAGGTGGTGTCTTTCCCTGCCAGTGACATATTGCCCTCTGTACAAAAGCAAAGTGGAAGGCTATGAAAGAGATACTCTATTTTCTTGCCTTCAGCTCCATTTCTCTACAATATCATGAATCCAAAATTCTCTCATCTCCGCGTGAGCCTGTGGTACCACCTCAAAATCATCTTGCAGAAAGGATGTTGAGGCAGGGTAAGAAGCACAAAGATTTATTGGTGTGAGCTGTAGCTAATGACATACATTGACTCCGAAGGCAAAAGTTACTTTGCAGGGAAATTAAAGATGGGAGAACAGAAAGCGGAAAAAAAAATGGAGAACTCTGCCTGACTGGTAGGAGGCAGAAGCAATGGAGTTGCCAAACAAGCAACCTTTCTGTGTAGCTGTTGGCCCTGCTGTGACAGTTTTCCCTTAGTGACTGTGTCCCTTTTCTCAGGAGGCATGCAGACTACTTCCTGGTTGTTCCTGCTTATGGTCTTGTTGGTCTGGTTTGGTTACACGGTGTATATACATCTTGCATGGTGATAGGTTGTTCAGGCTTGTGCATGCAAGTTACTGGATCGCTTAAGATAAACAGAGAGTTACAGTGGAGAGGAGAGAAGAGCTGATTCTCGTGCCAGTGACAAACTGTCATGCAGTAATAGCAATTTTGGGGTTTGCAGGTACAAGGCCATAAGAATAACAGCATAAGAACTAGAAGAGAAAAATACTATCCCCATGTAATAGAACAATACTGCCCCACTGTCAGAACACCTCAAGGGTTTCAGGTGTTAAAGTGCAAGTTAAAGAGACAATGCCACAATTGCAGACCTAAGGCCCAAAGGGTTCCAAAGGCTAAGTGCCTGAGGCACGGTAACTGCAGGTGATGGGGACAACTTTGACATTCCCACATATGTAGCATAGAGCACACCTGCAGCACTAACCCATGGGGCTTCAGCAGACTGTATGTAGTCTCTGGGTTCATACAGTTTCTGTGTTGGTCCCTACTAAAAGCTCATTTTAAGGTGGATAATCTTGCTTTACAAACTGATTGTGTAAATGATGTGGAAAACAAAATACAAAAATTATGCCTTTAAAACAGACATGGATTAATTGGGATAGTGTCTAGCTAACAATAAGCTTTTGTCTGTATAATTAAGCAACAATAGCACAAATACTCCAGCATTAGAATCTGAAAAATAGTTCTTTATTTCATTTGCTCTCTTTTTGATCCTATTGCCCAGCACATACCTGCCATCCAGGTGACAATCTATAGTGCAATAAGAGATTGTTCTTCCTGCTACTCCCAAGTCAAAGAAGTTCTTTGCTGCAACAATAACCTAAGAGTTGTTTCACCTTTTGCACGTGACTTAACCATTCAGGGGGCAAGTGGGAACTGTGTCCCATCTGGGCATTTGATTTTGAATGGTCTTAAGCCAAATGGCTGCTCTTGTAGTGATAGTAGGAAAATATCACTTTTTTGTCTTACTCTGTTGTGGACAGCCAGCTGGCAGTGCTTCACACATTGGAATTTCAATGGACTCCTGGCAACTGTTTCACACTTATCCCTCAAAGGAGTGGCACACTGTCTTACAATGTCATGTAGTTACGGTTTCTTTCTTGCACAATGAGCAATATTGACACGGATAGTTGCAAAGTTTTAAATATTCTTGCATCTTACTGGTAAAATCAGTACATTACCATTTCAGTTTGGAAGAGCTTCAAACAAGATAGTAATTTTATACCTTCCAGCATTGATATGTGGAAAACCAAAACTAACCTGGTTATCTTTGTGATCTCATTTTAAAAGTCAGCATTTACCAGTAACAAGTGAACAGTGGGCCTAATCCTTCAGCCTTCAGTGACCAGTTCTCCTAAGGATGATGCCTTTTACCTAAAAAAATCAATAATTGCTTTTCAGATACTTTGATACTTGGTTCAGGAAGAGGATTCAGAGTGCATGTGCACACTGCAATCACATACGCAGTAAATACATATTTGGTCATATGCTTCATGTGGAAAAAATTAGTAATTTTTTCTTATGTGTGTTTCTTATTGATGAATACAGTGTCATGTAGGCATGGTCCTACGGGAGGATGAAGAAAGCAAGTAATGTATTTGTCTAATTTCTCACCTAGCAAGGCTTCCTACACAAGTTTATTAATATTTCATTGTTTCTTTAGCAGAATTCTTTTCACACTTCTGTGTACTCTCTTATTTACAACGGAGGAACATGGGCTCTTTTATGTTATTCATTAACAGACATTTATTTGACAAATGCTAGTGGTGGTTGTTTTTTTCATGCAGAACTTCTGTGCTGCAAAGACTCTGCTGGCTATGTGGTTGAAGGGTGTTAATGCAACAGGAGGAATACTTGAAAGAGACTATTTCCCATCTGCATCCAAGGCAAGTAGGCTCAATCCATATTTGAATACAAGTAAGTAAATACCTTCATTTCATCATATGAAGAAATGAGACACATATTAGCCTGGGATCATATAGTCTACTGAATATATGTGTTACCTGGATGGAAAGAGGTGGTATTGGTCACCATGAAAGACAAAAGGAGATGTTCGTTTAATTATTCAGAAAAGTAAGAAATTCACTAAAGGATATCCAGGTTGACCTTGATAGAGTCACGAGTGAGTCACAGACTGTATGAATAATAGGAAATGAAGGAGTTCTTGGCATCTGCAATATGACAATAGTAATATATGGTTGCTTTGTCATTGACAATGGAAACTGTAACTATATCTGACAGATCTGCTTCATCACACCCAGGTTTTGCGATGGAAACCCTTTAAGGGCAAACCACATACTTAGCCCTCAGCAGTCACAGATGCTTTTAAATCTTGATTAATGGAAGTGAGTTGACATTATTGTTCATAGCTTTATGTTATTTGCATTCTCTTGCCTTTCTTTTTTAAATGGAATCTGTACTGGTAACTAATGCTTTTGATGGGTTTTAACTCCTGTGATAAGACAAAGGAACAAGTCATCAGAATTGCAGCTCAGGTGATATGTCTGGGCCTAGAAATATGATTTTAGTTTCACATGACTTCTGTTTATCAGTTCACATCAGTTTTGTATATACGTTTTGTTACTCTGTGAATACCTAAAGTACTATTTTTTCAATGTTGGTGAATAATACTGTGCACTTTTAAACAAATCATACCTTCCTTGTGATACACAGAACTTGGCTTACTCTCAGCTCGTCCAGACAGTGACCAGAATAAAAACCTGGCTTTGGCTAACCAAGCTGACTAATACATCATAGCTCAAAGGGTTGTGAACTGAATACTCAGGTCAGACATGCAGTCAGCAAGAGTGTATGCAGCAGCAGGAAGCAAATACTTTCTAGCAATTTTTTTTCTAACCCAGTGAAATTAAAATAGCTATTTTATTCAAATGCTTGTCTTCAAATTAAGACGTTTACTTCATAATTCCTTTAATTTCATAGTGCTGTTTCCATACACGTCATGAGTCTTACTTAATCAAAACAAAACCCCCAACAACCCTGAACTATGTATTTCATAATCAACCAGCAGAACTCTACTGTATGTGTTCATCTCGTCTAAATGCTAAACTAAATGCAAAACTTCTGTTCTCTGACTTCCAGGAGCTAGGCTGAGCAGTGGGGGTTTCAATTAAAAACCACAGGAAAGGAAAGGAATATGTCAATAAAACCACAGACTTGTAAGTACTGCATACTAGTTTGCAAACAAACACAGCAAGCATTCTCTGAGTATGAGTCTATTACTGTAAATTTAGACTGAATGCATGATGTTGAAGGTGACTGTCCCAGCATGATCTTCCTTCATTTCATGTATAGTGAAATGCTCTCTAGCTTTACGTTCAATAGCTTGATCTAGTCAGTCTGCAATGAGACTATTACTAACAGAGGAAAATGCCATGAAGAGGAGAATGGCTTGAGCCAAATTAGCCACGTTTTGTTCTATTTCAAAAGAAAATGAGAACTATAAAGGATAGAATAGAAGGTAAAAAAAAAAGATAAATTCGTGAATTGATTCGCAGGCAATAACCTACGTGAGATTTTAAATGTAGACATCACTTGAATAGAAATGTAAATGCCACAATTTGCATTATAAAGCTTTGTTAAATAATAACTGTCACTAGAACAGATTATGTTGATAATTAATTAGTTACAGACTGGGTGCAGTCACTTTTTAAAAAGGTTGCATTAGGGATCACATATTTTACAGTGAAAAAACCCTGAGTAAGAAAGGTGGAGATGAAAAAAATCATAAACAATTTAGAATTCATAGAAAAATATATACTCTAATGCATTTTTCAAAATACAGTGCACCCTATGGTGCTTTTATTGCTCTCATATTAAAGAGAAGAACCAGTAAGAGAAAAACAATGTAGTTTACCTAATTAAGTGAGCAAAATGCAGCTTAAATTTACAGAAGGTTAATAACTAACATTAAATGTATTGGCTCCACATTATGTTTGAACTGTTAATAAAGTGAACTCACTGACTGCTCAAGTATTACATTTTTTTCTGAACTAATGAAGAAATGAAAAGGGAAAATCCAGTAGCAGAAAGAGTGCACAAATATTGAACTGTTGTTTTTCCACTTCAGCAGTCATTTCTTTTTGCAACTCTTTCCTAAACATAAAAAAAAAAAGCCACAAAAGATAGAAAGGACATCAGCTTTGAAATTTGGTGCTGAGGTTCTTTGTCTACATAGAAGCTGAGCTACTGATTAAATAGGGATTTTCAAAGGTGCTCAGCACTGACCTAATTCTGCTGCTTTTAAAATCTCTTGGTGTTTACCAAGGTCTTCAATGGGACTGGAATCAGCCAAAAGCTGAACACTTTTGAAAAGTTTGGGTTTCATCTTAGTCACAAAACTGTACAAGTATACATACAACCGTATGTTACGCTACTATCTGAAAATTGCAGTGGGGAAATGCTCTAATGATTTTTCATATACTTAGTTTTTTAAACTGTGAGCTGTTCTGTCCAAATCAATGTGGAAGTCTTTGCAAGACATGTGAAATGTCAACACACCACATAAATATAAACAAGTGCCTGACAGTCACTGAAAATTAGAGCCCTGCAATGTATGTTTTAAGATTACATGGGCTCAAGAATGTGCTGCCATAATCCAAGGAGTAGTTGCTATTTTATGACTGTGAAGCCTAACTATTTGAAGAAGTGATGCTGGTGATTCTGGGCTAAATCCTATTTAATCTGGTTTCTAAAGATGCTTGGTGGCAGGAAAAGAGAGCCCAGGCTGTAAGAATGGTAAGCAGGAGAGATGGGAGAATATACACCTATGTCATCTGAAGAAAGAAAAGTGCACACTCTGCCTAAAGGTAGAGCTATTAATGTGTCTCAGTATGGATGCCACAGCATGAGTTCCAATCTGATGTTGAAGTCTGCCCTTAGCTGACTTAGCTGAAAATAGCCAGATCATTTAGTCTAAGATGTCAAAGATAACCACATATGATGGTAAGTGGATCGTTCTCCTGTGTCCTCTCAGTTAGAGGAAATTAATTTCTCCTAAATGTGTTAATGCAGTCATCTTGATTCAGAGGGAGCTTGGCAGCAGAAAAGGGGCTGCAGAGCCTTAATTAACTCCCCTCACTGGCCCTCCCCTGCATTCAACTCTGAGAACTCCCTCTCCACATACCTTCCCAAAAAAACTTTATAGCTGCTGCTACTTTCTTAGTTCTCAGGGTTTTTTTAAACTGAAGAAGTATAAAAAGAAGGGCAAGGTGAAGGTCTGGGCAAGGAGATCAAGAAGAATTTTAAGGGGAAGACAACACAGGTGAAGGAAAAAGGAAGAGGAAGTGGAATATTCAACCTAAGTGGGTGGTGTTCTGAAGAATACATTAGTCCAATAGTTACAGACGTGAAAAGTTTATAAAGCCTACCTTAAATCCAGAGTTGTGATTAAGCTATAATTTCATGAGTATTTTACAGAGCATGGAGGCATATATTCTTTACTGGGGCTTTGGTTTCTACACATGGTAAAGTTTTCTGATACTGTATACTGATATGAAATCTTATCATTGTGTACAGAGGTGTACTAAAATAAATGGCTTCCAGTTTTAGATCATCTCATTTGCTTCCAGTTGTGAACTCATCACTCAGTCTTGTCTGCTGTTAACATACTCCCTGGTGGAGATGGGTGTTGTATGATGTTTAGACTACGGGGTAGTTCTTGGAATCCTCATTTGTCTCTCCTTGTTGTAGTTCTGGATAGGTAGATGTTTAACTGGCATAATTCTCAAAGGTGTAAAATGTTAAGAGTTTTGCCATCTTCCATTAAACTCAGTGGAAAATCCCCATTGACTTGAATGAGAGTTGAATTCAGCATTTTGAAATATTGTGCAAAAATAAGTAATTTTGCTTTTTGTCGTCCAGTTACTTTCTCAATTGACAACTGAACCTAGAAGCTGTTGAGTGTTCTGTGTTATTATGTGTAATCAGCTTCCACTCAGTGCTAAGTTCCTCCAAGAATTTCCCATCTTTTTGTATGATTAAACCTTGGGTTTATCTAGTTTACACCCTGAAAAAGAATAAACTAAATGTTAATAATGGGCAATCAAATCCACAAGAAACAAGAAAGGAAACATAAACCAAAAGATTTTTACAGAATGAAAGGTAGATGAATTGGCAGTAGCCAGCAAGATAAATGAGAGATACAAGAAACCTGTGTCACATTCTGAACTTTACATACCATCACTCATTTCCTTTGCAGAGGCAAAATACTATTTGAGACATGAATATAACCCTGCAGAAGATTACTGTAAAAGATCGTGCAAAACAAAGAATATAATGTCAACTAATTAATTTTAATTTAATCAAGTCACTTCTATGGGTACACTTTGCTGTGATTATTCAACTGAATTTTGGATTACAGTTATGATGAGTGAATGATAATTAATGGGCACCTCTTAAGAATCTAAAGCACAAAACATTTTACCACATACTGTACTTTAATAATGGGAAAGATACCTTGAACATCCAAGAATTTGGATACAATGTATCATAAAGTTCAACAAACTTGCTTCGTGCAGAGTTGTCTAATTGCAGATATATATTAACTAGCTGTCTACTTGTAGGTAATTGCTGTTCTTTCCTTTTCTATTTTTGTTTCCTTTCCTTTCATAATCTCAAGAGACCTTAAAGTTGCATACATGAATGTGTAAAGTAAAGCGGCAGATTGCCCAAGGACCATGAACACATTGTCAGAGTGTGCATCAGATGACTGGCTGAAACTCTATGGTATATATATCACTCCAAATAGTACCAACTTTCACTCATTTCACAGATCCAATTGTATTTTGTGGTATCACAGTGGCTGTCCTTTGCCTCTCTCTTGCAGTATAATGGAGGTAACTGCCACCAGGGTCCAGTCAGAAGTTCCCTTTCATGGATCACATGTAGGTTCTGCTACACCCAATTTTCTGAGACCCCAGTCTGAAGTCCAGCTATGGGCTATCCAAATTAGTCTTCTCAGACATAGCATGAAGGCAATCCCAAAGACTTACTCAACATACAAATCCCCGATTAGAAGTCAGGAGCAAAGTAGACCTTCTGGTAGAATTTATTCTTTAAAATGGAACCTCCTATTGCTGGGTGTTGGGTTTTTTTTTTTTTCAGCTGAATCTCTTAAAACTAAAATCTATTGCCTTTGTATTCAGGATGGGTAAATTACTCAAGGATTTTTTTTCTGTAAAATTTTAATGCCCTTTTTCCTGAGTGCAATTACAGTGATGATTAACAAATGCAGCAGTATGGATAAGCAAATGTAAAATTCATGTGAACGTACCTGGTCAGAGCTAGGGATTTCTTTTTCTCTTATTCTTTATAAATTGAGCAGAGATTCTATCTTCTTAAGCCTTCTTGTGCTTCCTTATTTCACAAATGAAACACTTAATTTAAATAATATCAAAATGACATAGTTTTTAAAACTTTCATTTTATTTTTTTGGCTGAAACTATTTGAATATTGTATCTTTTTTTTTCTAAACACCATGTACCACCACTTGGTAAAATTTACCCAGCTGTATAAATTAGTGTTGTGTTGCTTTGTGAAGTATGTAAAATGCTCTGAAGCTATAAAATGTAACATGAGATCTCATTGCTATTCCTTTTGTTTTGTTTCAGGTCATTTCCCATTGACTTCCACTGACTTTGAGTAGGAACCCAGCTTTTTCCAGCTGTAATTGTTCTGCAAAAGCAAAAGAGTGAGTAATAAGAATAAGCAGTGTTTGACAGTCTGTACAGGCATTCACAGGCCTACAGAAAAATAAGTAATAATCATCAGTTCTTTTTTTTGGTTGTGCATAAGACTGAAATACCCCTCTCATTTTTGTTTGAGAAGCATAACTCTTCTGGCTTAATCCTAAATTGGAGTGCATATTAATTATACTGGTTAGTAGAAAGAAACCTTTTTCTCCAGGCGCATTAAATCTATATCCGGTATGTACTTTAGTCATAGTTAAGGGTACTTGGTGTAATTACATCATCTCACTCTGAGGTCAGTCAAAAGGGTTCTAAGGCTAAAGCATGCAGGAGTGCCTAATATCTCTAAAAGTGAAAAAAAAACAGGTGAAAAGACTGTCTTACACTGTTATATTTTCTGTGTGTATCTATTAAAGTGGATTCGTTTATGGAAGATTTTCTATGTAAATACTACTTTATCTACCGGAAACACACGTGTATATTGTCCCTATTTACATAAATATACAGACTTTTTCTCAGTCAGCAAAGCAAAATCTCTATGGGTTTGAGCAATATAGCAGGTACTCTGTGTTACAGTAAGCCATTTTCATGTGTCTTTTATATCCTTCTTGTTCATCTTATGTAGCTGGGATAGCCAGTTCCCCTCACCAGAAATAGCCTGAGTGAAAGAGAGCGTTGCAATGTACTGAAAGCAAAAGTAGAAAAATAGATTGGCCAAAACCTAGACCACAGAGCTTCAGAGCTACAGTCATTTAAATAGTCTTATACTGCACTTTAAATTCCAAGGTAAAAATCAAGAAAGCAAAAGTATTGTATACATTTACATTTTTAATTGTGTAATCATGTTATTATCTGAAACTAATACCATGCTGTTAAAATTTAGATAAAGTGTCCTGCAATGCATACAAAATGTTCATTTGTTGAAGGCCATTAAGTTAATTTCCTGGGAACAAGATTAAATGCAAGGCATTTACATAATCATTAGTTGTGAGGTGTAGAATAGATAATTAAATATTCCACCACATTAATTTATATTTAATTAACTGTGCTTCCATAATCCTTCTGCCTGAATATTAATATTGTGTAAATAAACAATTAGGATGCATGCTCACTTTGCAAAAGCTTTATTGTAAAACCTCTGATCAAAGAAATTCTATGAAATCTACTTAAATTAATAAACACTTAAAGATTTTGTAAAGCAGAGTTGTCAATCTTGAAAGTTTTGCTAAATAGCTCCAAGTACTCTGATTTTTGACACTTTAATTCTTCAAGTGTTCAGTGTGGTGGAGTTGTCATAACAAACTTTTAATAAATAGTGTTTCCTATTCTACATTTCCCAACCTCTTCTTTATATTTCTTAACATACATAAAAGCTAGTGAAGTATGTAGAAGGATCTTTGCATCAAGTTTGGAAAAGACAATAAAGCCATAGGAAATAAATCAGCATTATATTTTCTGGTAAAGAAATACAGTTTCAGAGCTCTGCTTTTTATATTAAAGGGGTAGAATTTGAAAGCACTCAGCTTATAACACCAGAAAAAATGTTTTTTCTTTCCTTTGAAAAACTGTGTTTTCACCAGAAGCATTTTCAACTGTATAAATAGGTGAACAACATAAAAAAGGCTGAGCTGAAATTCAGAGCATGTTTTGTTTCATGTAAATATAAGTTCTTTGTGGCTTTTGGCCCATAAAGACTCATCTGATACAGTTTTCTGGTTTAGTAGGAATAACTCTAGGAGTTACCTATACTCTAGTATAGCACTTATAGATGTGTACAGTGTTATTTTGACAAATGGAAAAGAAGAATGGTTGGAAGCCCCCATGCTGCTAGAAAGCTATGACCTAGTTGCCACTACTGAAACTTGGTGGGATGAATCCCATGCCTGGAATCCAGCTATTGATGGCTACAGGCTGTTCAGAAGGAACAGGCGAGGAAGGATGGGTGGAAGCATTGCTCTCTACTTCAAGAAGTGGATAGAGTGTGAAGAGCTGTCTCTGAAAAATAGCCATGAGCAGGTTGAAAGCCTATGGGTAAGAATTAGAGACCAAGGCACCAGAGGGAGCCTTGTCTTTTGTGTCTATTACAGACTGCCTGATCAAGGGGAAACTATTGATGAAGCTTCTTCACTCCAGCTTCAAGAGGCCTCATGCTAGCAGGCTATTGTCCTGCTGGGAGATTTCAGCCACCCTAACATCTGCTGAAAAAGTGGCACAGCAGGCTGTAGGCGATCTAGGAGATTCCTGGACTGCATCAAAGATAGCTTCTTAAGCCGTGAAATAGACAGCCATACCAGAGGGGTTGTGCTACTGATGGTCATCAGTGTAAGTGAGCTAATCAGTGACATCAAAATTGGAGGGAGCATGGGCTGCAGTGGTCATGCAATGCTAGAGTTTGTAGTCCTGAGAGATATGGGGCAGGAAAAGAGTAATGTCAGTACCCTGAATTTTAGTAAGGCAAAATTACAACCCAAACTATTTTATAGTAATGAGCCATACCTTCCTGCTCCCACTTCTGAGACAGATTTAATGATTACAGGATACATAGGATCAGCTTGCATAGACACAAACATGTCTGAACCAAGTCATTGCAAAGTATGTAGTTGCTAGAAGTGACCCCAGGGGTATGGTAGGATGTGTGGTTAAGAGTGAAGAGGACCAAGTCCACTTCTTGAGACACCTGCCTGCATCAGAACAGTTCCAACGCACTGTGGAACTGCACCCCAGTCAGTAATTTTTAATCTCTGTGTGATGGGAATTCCATGTTTTCTTCTTCAAAGTTTATTTCTAAAACGAGCAGGTTTATTCAATAATGAATAGTGCTAACCCTGCTTTGAAGGAGTGGTTTTCCAAGTATGTGCAAATGATATTTAAATATTCTGTCTTTCAAATTTTCATTAGTAACTTTGAGGTTTGTTATTACAATTTTATCAGATGCAGATGGCATTATTTTTCTTCCCAGATTAATTTAAAAGCTGTTTGGAGTATTACTCAGAAAAAAATTGTGAAGTTTTGGTAAAAATTTGTACTATTAAGCAGATGTGTACAACAAGACAGTAAATTACATCAGTTAGAAATACTGGTAATGTAGTAAAATGGTGTTTTCTGTAAGGCAGCAGAAAGAAGAAACACACAGTGAGTCTTGAAGGCAGAGTATTGCTACTTGAGGTTTTAAGCAGTGTACTCGCTGAAAATAACCAAGCCGAGGTGATTCATGGATGTTAGGCAATCTTCCTCCTTTTTGCAGTAGCACGAATAGGGTCATGAAGGTCAGGAGGAAAAAGAATAAAGAATATCTCCAAATAAATTGAAAGTAGGCAGCAGGCATAGAACAGGTGAAGGCTGTGGTAGAAGTGGAGAGCGTCAATTAGTAAAGGGACACCACAACATGCATGCTGCTGCCTAGTGGAAATAAAAGGTAGGAAATGGTAGGAACTGCTTAAAACAAAGAAGGACAAGACTGTTTTTATAACCACCCACAAAAATAAGTATAAAGAAAGCATAGTTGATATAAAGTGTTGATAAATAAAACTGGAAAACCAGAAAAAAAAAAATTAAAAAGCTAGGCTCAGAGCTGATGTGAAGGTGCCCAGGCAGTTGCCAACTGACTTTCCTGCCTAGGGTGAGGGAACTAGTAGTAACCAACTGGCCACAATACCAGTATCTCAGCAAATGTGTTTAGGGTTACCAGACTGGTGTCGTAATCTTAATTGGTTTCAGTGGGTACTTGCAAAAGTAATGCAGTGTAGTCTAAGGACATAGCTTTTGAGTAGGATAATTTTATTTGAATATAAATGAATACTGCTATTTCTACCTTTGGTGTACTGGCTCCAGATATTAGCTGTTATTCATATAGAGACTCATTGTTAAAGTAGGGGGGGGAAGCTATCATCAATGTTTTTTGAAGGAATTCTTGGTAATTGAATGGACATAAGCCTATAGATTGTGTAGAAAGAACAGCATAGGTCCAGAGTCAGGAAAGAATGCTGAATTAATAAGTCTTTGTCTAGATAAAGGAACGGTACAAGTATGATCTTGTTGACTGTGCTCTATGGAGTATATAAAAATGGACAGTGCCTTAGGATCAGAAGTCCTAAATTCTAATTCCATCACTACTACAATTAGATGTGACAGTTTGACAGGCTGATAAAGGCACTGAAAATTACTAGAACTTTGTTAACATCTGAAAAGGCTGTAGTATTTGTGGGAATTTCTTACTGTGAGTGATACATGATGCATCAGTTTATCTTAATCCGCTCCTAAACATGGAGTTTTAGCTTTACCTAAGAACCATGCTGTGAGGCTTCGATTTGTTATAGTCTTCTGCAACTAATAGAAACTGCTAATGCAAAGTAATGCCTGTGGAATCTCATCTAGGAGAAGCTTTTAATGCAAAGTATTAAATCCTATAATGAGAGAACTAAAGACTAACTATTTCTCAGTAATATACTACATTGTAAAAAATGCTATTCATTAGAGTCTTCTTTAATGAACGTTTTTTGCATGGGATGTTTTGTGGAGACATAGAAGTGCACTACATTGATTGTCACTGCTGTGCTGACTACTATCATCTAGTTTTCTATGTCTTTTAAACTTATGACTGTATATTACTGCTTCTGAAAATATACCACATTATTGGTAGTTACTGATGCTCTGAGTCTTGTAATGCAATTATCTTGAGACAAGATGATCCTGTGGTAAGATTATCCCGTAAAAAGATTATCTCCTGACACAGTTATCCTCTGACAAGATTATCTGTAAAGATGATGTTGATAATTAGCTAGGGATGTGGAAGAGTGATCTAGAAAATGTAAGTGCAAACTAGACCAAGTACTTAGCTGAACCTCAACTCTATATGAAAGTATGGAGTATGTTAAATTGTTTGTATCCATATGAGGCTTCAGAATGACTTTCAAACGGAGATTGGAGTGGAAAAGCGTAAGTGATTTTTGCTGCAAATCTTAGAACTGGACGTTTCTTTTTTAATTGGTCAATCTAGCATTCATTGCAGGATCTAGTTAAATAAATGTTTCTACTTTCAGTGAAATAGATTAAAAACTGTTTTATTAATTTCATGGCAAGCATGGATACTACTTAGCTTAAAATGCATAGTACACACATGGAACCTGAAATAATAGATTGATTATTTTTGTCTGGTAATTGCTATTCATCAGAGACATTTTCTAGTTGCAAAAACAATGTCTTCCTTAGTGTTTTCTCTTGGAAATGGGAAAAGATCAATGATGTTAACTTCCTTTGTACGTTTGCTTACCAAATGCATTGATTCTTGATACTATGTGAAGGTTACTAACATGAAGATCCTAATACAGGATCCTCATACGTTGAGTAAAGAGAAAAGGATTTTACTGTTTCCAAGGAAAGAAAATATAAAATCATACTGGTTTGTCATCAGTTTTTGAAGCCTCTGCAAGGTTGAAGTAAATAGTGTTATTGCTGCCAAGAAGCTGTAAGCTTTAGATGAAAGTTAATGTGTTGGAAAATATCCAAGTATGAAATGATCAAAGGGACGTAGGTCTGGAGGTTTGAGCTATGCTGATGAGTGGAAGCATAAGAAGTTACAAAGCCAAACTTTGAGCTGACCTAATGTACTGACAGGCAACACTTGTGTAAACAAACACAGTATTTTTTTTCATAAGAATTAAATGAATTTTCTGGGGGTTTTTCGATTAACCTAAATGTGGATGTCACACTTGGAGGTATTAAAGGGCTATGAAAGTGAATACGATTTTGTTTCTGTCTATCAAAGTCACCTGAAATTGGCAGTAAGTCCCTCAAGTTTGTAATCTGTTGTTTGTGCTACGCACATAGAAAACTCCTCCCTTCTTTAGGGAAAGAATCCTCCGCTCTTATTGGCAATCTTCAGAGTGCCAAATCTCTGGAAAAAGAAGAAATCAGTCTTTGACTTGAAGAGTTAGGACGGATGTTGGAATGTGTGGGGAGCGGAGGGTTTGTTTTTGCACTTTCTTTCTATATCAAACGATAAACACAGATCATCTTGGTCAGCCAGCTTTGCAATAGCCAAAAGAAAGGCTTAGAGATACCCTTGAGCAATGGCATATCAACTGCCTGCTAAATCACAGAGCCATCATATACGTGACAAATTTTCTCTCACTCTACAGTCTTCTCAAAAGAACTCTGTGGTTAAAAGAACAAAAAGCATGAAATAGTCTTGAAACAACTCCAGCGGGTAAGCCTGCTAGCCAGGATTGACCTACAGCTTTTGCACAGGGAAGAGCACAGCGCTTTCAATAATTCTGTTTACAATATTCGTAGTCTGCCATCCTTCATTTTTTATTACATTCCTCATTTAAATTAAAAAATGATAAAAATGAACTATTTTAAGTAATCTATAGACATTAAATATTTCTTGATCACTCAGCCTTCTCTCAAAAAGACTCAGGAAAATCATCACAATAAAAATGTATTCCCCTTTTGTTCCAAGATGAGCTTATGTCTCTGCATTAATTTCTTTTCTTCTATTCCACAGATAATTAATAGAAGATACTGGGAAGTACTTAACTTTACTTCAACCTATTTGAAGTTTATTACCCCTGTGACTCATACATCACAACCACCAAAAATGGATAAATTGTAAAATCTACAATACTAAATCTTCACTTCAAGGACTACTACTCCCAAATCTCCTAGCAGTACATTTTTAGACTGCCCTTTCTAATAACTTAGTTTCCCACTGAGTAAAAAGCTTTTAGTATGTTGGAAATGGAGCAGTGTTATTCTTAGCTATTTGATTCTCAAACTTCCAGTTCTGCTATGGTTCAAGTGGCAGCTCCTTCATATACTCATTCAGCAAACCATTTTTATGACATTAATATAAAACATTTCTTTGTGACATGTAGTAATTTCATCAAACTGTCATTTGATTGATGTGATTAAAATATATTTGACTACATCTAAATTCCTATATATCTTAAACACTGAACAAGACATTTTGAAAACGGCAGAGAATTCAGAAGGCTCAATCACTTTGCTACTTCTTTAAGTTAATAAGATCTGGTAATATTTCCCTGGATCGTACGAGTGCTTGTAATACCTACATGTAATTTACTTGTTTGAGTTTGAAAATGAAATAACATGGCATTTTCCATGAAGTTTGAAGATAGTTAACTGTCAGAAATGACTGACTAGATGGAAATAAGACTGAATTTTAAAATTAAAAGCAAAGAATTAAGATAATTTTGAGAAAAACTTGGTCGTAGAACATGAGAAATACATTGAATGTGAAAGAACAAAGAGAGCTTTAGCAATGGCCAAGTGAAATTTAAATTCCAAAGTGGACAGAAGATTAACGTATATATAGCACTCATTTCATCGGTTCATTGATTTTAAGGCCTGAAGAGACGACAGAGATCATTAACTCAATCTCAAATCAGTACTTCCTACATGACATATGCAAATTCCCCAGTTTGATGGGGAAAATGTATCTCTTAGAAAGCTGCCTAATCCTGATTTACAAATGAAACAAATGCTTGGAAGTTCTAAGTAGATACTCAACCAACCAAAGAGTACATGAGATCTATCACATGAAAATCGAAGTTTACAACACTAATTTTAGCAGAGAATGTAAATGACAGTAACTTCTGGTCATCTTTGAGTTATGCAGTTTGTTTCATAGGAGGAATTTTTGAGCAAATACAAAAAAAATACATCCAGCATCCTAGTATAAAATGAAGTAAGCATTCAGAATTAATTACACTTGGGGCTGGCTCACTATTACCAAAGTAACTTGTGAACAAATGCAGCATCACTATGAAATGGCAAAAAAAGTACCTTTTAACAGTGCTTTCCCACTAACTTTTCATACTTTCTCTATAACATTTACATTTGCATCACTTTTATCTGAAGTGATTTATTCCTTTGAGGTAAAGAGGGAGATTAAAAACATACAATTGTACAATACCCACAAGTTCTTCCTGGACTTGGTTCCACTTATTCTAGAATTAGATATGCATTTACAGTCTTTGTCCTACATAGCTGTGTCTCCCACTCAGTAAAATGAGAAGTCCCTGAAGAAACTGTTTGTATTTGAAAGCTTAAAAACATCTCCTTTTTCATTGTATGATGATTCTTAAGGGAATTGAAGAGAAAAAGATAGTGGCAACAGACGGCATTGAAAAGAGCTCTAGTGTTCTGAATCACATTATATTATTTTAGACCATATTTCATAGCATATCCAGAATTCAGGTTATGAGGTCTTCACTTAACCTCCTCCTTCTCTCAGTAATGCACAACATACTTGAAATTATTTACAGGATGATGATTCTTTTGAGATTATATTAGCCCAAAGCCAGATGTCTTTAAAGCAAATAATTACATAAATAAACAAAAGGGGAGGGATTCTGCACAAAATTAGTTCCTCATTTGTCTGTAATAGTTTTATTCGAACTGTGTTGTTCTTCCCCTCCTTTTGCTTTATTACAATTACCATTTCAATTCTGTTCTAACTCAAACAGCTTACCAGAAAAACAGCAAGCAAGGCATGACTGTGTTCCCGAAGGAACCTAAGTTTGTGAAAAACGTTTATGTCAAGATTTTACTTTTATAAATGTTGAGCTCTACCTTGCTGCACTAGTACTTTGAGTTATTTTATTCCTAGATCAAAGTACTGCTCAACAGGAACAAATGTCCAGGGAATGTTTATATTAAGATCAAAGATAAACATAAGCAGAGCAAACTTATCAAGTGTAATTGCACCAGGGTCCAAAGCTTCCTTAGGTCCAAGAGATTCTGACAATGAGGAGAAGCAGGCTCAGCACTCATGGTCCTGTGTTGCATTGCTTGCTCTAGCACCAATTGCCAATTCTGCTGTGCCAAGACATGGAAACGCAAGGGAAATCAGGAATCTCAGTAGTATTTCTCTCCTTTAATGCCAGCCTGCTAACTTGTTTACACAGAATCCCAGTATTTCCACTATATTGCTGGTATTATATACTGAAAACAGAGTCTACATTCCAGGTATTTTTTTGAGTTATTCTCTTAAAAAAACCTGCAGCAGGTTTGGTTGGTTTTTTTTTGTTTGTTTGTTTTGTTTTGTTTTGTTTTTTGTTGTTGTGTTTTTTTTGTTTTTTTTTTAATGCCAAAAGACCTTTCCTTTGAATTTTCATAGCATTTTTCCTTTGCTAAATTATTGCCAGTCTTCATCTGCTAGAATTTATTTTTGACAAAGAGGAATTTCCCCTTGAGTTGAAAAGTGACATCCACTAAGAAGCGGTTCTCATTGCATGTAGCTGCAGGCAGAGGAGAACTTACTTGGAACCTACTCAGAAACGTGTGATCCAAGCAGAGAGCAGTGGCGGAAGCAGGGAGAGCCTGAAGTTCTACTGAACTCTGGGAAAAACCTCGGTCCTGGGCTGGGAATATTAATACCAATAATTCTGGAAGGCAGGCATACTGTTACAAAGGAAATGTGCACAATCTTTTTAATCAGAAATTACATGCAGATAATTTATTCCCCGAGATATTTTTTTTTCCTTAGATTTGAATATTTTCATACTTTTCTTAAATTGGAATGTTTTATATCAGAGGAAACAAAATCGTTATGTTCACCACATCTGATTATTTTTATATTGTCAACCATTCTCTAGCATTTTTAAACAGTTTTCCACTTTAAAAGTCCTCTGCAGTAGGCAGATAAACTGTCTAAAAAAGAATCACTTTTGTCAGTCATCACACCTAGTTTCCAAAAAATCTTCTTCATGTGACGCTATTCTCATACTAAGAGTTGAAAATAGAAATTTGAGTGGGAAAAGGGAGTCTTTCCCTGAAGTTAATGGAAAAAAATATTTTCAGTAGTTGAGGCTTATATTTGATTCTTCTCACAGTGTTTCAGCCAGATGAGGAAACAAGGTACAGGGTCAACAAGAAGACCATTATACCTCTAGGCTTTCCAAGAAACAAAGAGTTCCCTTGTTTCCATTGACCTGGGTTCTCAGAGCATTTTCTGGGATGAAATGGCAGCATGGTGATGAGACGTTCACAAGTTTTAGAATTCGGTCTGTAATGCAGAGAAATGAGAAAGCATAAATAGAAACAAAAAAGGGTTTCCTTATTTTGTTGTTTTCCACATCAAACTGTTACTCCACATTAATTTATGTAGCTGAGGCAACAGAAGTGTTATTAAAAATAAAAAAAAAACCAACACCCAACACCAAGAACCTGTGATTTATTATTCTCTGTGAACACAGGTATGGCATTATTTTGAGAAAAAAAAAAACAACTACAAAACAATATAAATAACTTTCTGGAAATAAATAGTTTTTTAAAGAAAGCATAGGGATATTTCATACCTCTACCATCCATTTTAAAAGAAGATAAGTGGGTGTTTGAGAGCAGGTCGTGATTTATGGGTAGTGACCAAAAATCTCTTATTCCAGAGAAAGCTTTAAGACAGGTAATGGGAATATGTACAGATGTCTCAAGTAGCCACCTGTTCTTGCAGTTTCAGTATGCAATCGCTCCAGGAAGTTAAGATGTGTGGAAAAAAAACAAATTTCTTGAATTTGAATATTTTCATAGTCAGGTTGAAACTTGATCGGTCCCCCTTACCTTTGCAAACTAGAAACATTGTGGCGGAGGTTTCAAGTCTTTTTAAATGGTCTGTAGCTGTAGACCCTATTTGGTGAAATGAAAAATGAACAAAGTAGAAATCAGAGCAGTATTAACGAAGCACTTCCTTTCCTCACCCAACTGTGATGGAGGAGTCAGTTAAAACCAGGTGTTGCACAGGATAGTGGCCTAGTTAAAACAGCAACGGTGTGTGGCTACAGGTTGTAATTTTGCAGTATTGAACCTGCAATAGAAGAATGTTAAGTAGAAAAAGTACATAGTGAGACATTAGAAGAGAATTTAAGGAAGCAGTGGAGGATAGACAGGGACAGTATACCATGCCATGCTAGCCTATACTATTTAACTCTCTTTGTGGCAGGAGATGGGTATGACTTTGCTGTTTTTCTGTCTTTGGTGTAATATGAAGTGACGGTCCTGGAGGCAAAAACCCGAAGAACTAATGAACTCCAGAGCTGGGAGAAGCCTGAAGCTGGGTAGAAGCTTTTAGAGAGAGTTTGAGTTTCCCATTAGCCTGAGAGCAGTGTGCCTTTCTGTCAGACGGAAGAGGTCATGGGTGAGAAATTTTCAGCCAGATCAGACCTGATTATAGGAGGTCCTTTCTGACATACACAACATAGACTCTTCTTAAATCGATCTTGCAAAGCAACAGCCAACAAAATCCTCATTTGTGCTGGCTTTTAATTACTAAGTCTCTTTTAATCGCCTCTGTTTACCAAGGGAGTACAGCAGCTCCTTACAACAAGTTGTAAATGAAGTATGGTAGTTATATCTCCCTAAATGTGACTTTTTTGAAATATTACTTTTGTAAACAGAAGATGAATGTATTGAATTACTAGAATATGTAGGTATTCATGTTCTGTGTTGCTATTATTTCATCAGACTTTCTGTGCAGGTGAAATTTACTTCTGTGCTTTCATTATAAAGCATAATTGTGTTCTGTGCTCAGCTCTGCCTGAGTTTTAGAACAAACATCATTTGTTTATAATCATAGATGCTTCTGAGATTGGATGGTGAATCAGCCCTTAGATTTTCATGAATGTGTGAAATGTGTTTTTGTGTTTTACTGATAAAGAAATGTAGGAAGAAGAAACTCCAAAATTAAGTCTGGTCCCTCCTACCACCAATAATCATCTATTTCACATGCACAATTAGTGAAACACTTGAAGATGTTTTACCTTTTTTTTTTTAACTTTTGCTCCAGATTGGCATCCAGAACTGTGCTTGATACACAAAATGCCTGGTCTGTTCTGTTTGGTATTTAAATTTTAATCAGTAATCAAGCACATTAAATCAGTTAGTTTAGCTGCACGATCCCCTATGAAATCAGCTTTAGCATGGTCCTGTCCATATTTCTTGACTTCTTAGTGGTGCTATAGGATGAAATGGTGCTGAGGATTCCTCTTCATAGAGTATGGGAGAAACAATTTTTATTAGTTTAGTTCTAAATACTGTTTGAAATTCTCATGTAAAAAAGCTTAATATTAAAGTTAGAAATTCAAGCATTTGCATTAGAATTGTCACATGGCACTTGTGAACACCTCATATTGTAAATTGGAAAGGTAATGACTGGATTTAGAAACTTTGGAGAAATATTTTTTTGGGGAAAAAAGCCAATGGAAGGAGAAAAATCTCATTTAAAGGACAAGAAAGATGTATTGGTTTTGAGGAAAACATCATTATTAAAATCCATCAATTAGAACAGGATTTTATTGCCTGCATATATAAAGTGTAGTGGAATCTGTCCAAGGCATAATTCTAGCACTAAGAAACCTATGGATAGTAGAAAATTCCTTTTTATGAGCATGAATGGGGAAAAAAAAAAGGGGAAGAATACTCTTTCATACACTTCAGACTTCTTTTTGAAGATCTGTCCCAGATAATACAAAATAAACTGATATGGCCTGAGCTGGGAACCTGACACTTGGATTTGGATCCAAATCTGAATTTCTCAAAGTATCTATTTGAACTGAACTTTTACTTTGTGAATAATGCCTAGCAAATGTTGAACTAAAGGAGGAGGGAGTGAAAGAAAAATATTTTGCCTTTTCTAGGAAGGAAGTAAGTATATGGAGCTCTGTTTTTCTATATTACTTATTCATGTCCAAACTTACTGAGGTAGTGGTGTGGGGTCCTTTTTTATCATGCTATACATATGTCTGTTTTGTTTTACCACTATGACTTTTAAATGTGCTACATTGCCTACAAAATCAGCTACAAAATTGCAACCCTAAATAAGTGTAAATCTCCTTAAGAATGTTATAAGAAAAGAATCATGAGAGATGTATGATAGTGAATGGCATTTCTGAGGGCAAGACGACTATGACCTTGTTAAATGAATGCATTTATTTTCATTTTTTACTCAGTCTTTCAATTAAGATTCAGATTTTGTTGAAAACCTAATGATCTGAGGCAGCTGCCACTTTAAAAGTGTGCAACTATTAACTTTAGGAAATTTTGACAGATATTTTTATAAATGAACAAAATGCAAGATGGCTTTATTACTTGAGAGAAAACTTGTAATGGTTTCCCTTGGCAGAATTCAAAGCCATCAACCTTGGGGTCCAGTTTCATGGTCTGCTTAAGCTGGTCTGGCTGGAGGGCTCTTACTGAAAAGAGCAATCCTGATTTCCTGGTCTCTCATGCTCACTCCTCCTGTGTTTCCCACCGCCAGGGTGAAAACTAACCCCTTGTTAGTTTTCTCAAATAACAGTCCCCACAGTAATTAGGGCTGACATACTGATGACAGCAGAGGTGATGAGACAGCTTTCATTCTCGTCATTCCACTGATACAGGAACTCTCTGTGTGACCAAGAGTAACTTGCACAAATACATCATGGAAGAAGCTGTTTGTACAATATTGAAGGCCATATTATTAGTGTCCTCTGTATAGTATGAAGTTAGACCTTCACTCAGCTGATTTGTTTCCTTTCAGTAAATTCTCCAAAAGGTTCCATGTGTGTAAGTATCTGTTCCTAATAAAGGGCAGCAGGAGGTATGTCCATCCTATTTTGATCATAACTTCCACAGCTGGGATCTGAATCTTCCGGCTTTCTGTCTGTGCAGTCATTGATGCTCATGTAAACTGAGTTGAAGTCATTATGAAGTCAGTGTGACAGTGCTTTGTATGTCAGTGCTTCCCATCCAACTGGCACAGAGGTAAATGGCAACATTGCTTTAGAGGCTGAATTTCAGGAGAAAATACCATCATTTTAGCCAACACATCTCAGCAAAATGAATTGTTTTTCTTTTGGGAGCAACACCTTTCATCCAGAATAACTCTTGGTTTTACATGTCAATTAGCGTTAATGCAAAAGAAAATATACTTAAATATTTTCAAAGTACTTGTTATCAGCAATAAGATTTTTAATACACTGACCTTTATTTCAGATTGTATTAATTCAATATTTCCTTAACTGTATTTAATTACTCCCTATTAGAATATATGTTTTTTCTCAGTTTAAGAGCATCTCAGACAATGATAATTCTCTTTAGCGTAAGTGGCTCGTTCCTGGTTTATGTCACTGGAACTGAAAGGAAACGTGGTTGCCGTTCTTGGTGCCATTCCATTTGACTAGTAGTTCTCAATGATGTCTGGCTAGAGTTCAAAATTTGATGCTCTTTTGACAGAACGTTGATAGCATTGAAGAGGGTTCATTGTGTCTGAGGGACTGCACTTAGTAAGTGAAAGTGTTTCTATAGTGCAGAGAACATAAATTGTAACAGAAGAGGAAAAAAAATCTCCCCATTGTGCTTTAAAAGGATAACACCAGAATGATGATAATGATTCAGTTTTGGTGAGAGGGCCCTAGCATGATACTGTTAGAAGATGAAAAACTGGTTCTTGTAGTGTAACAGCAGTATATTAAACTTTCAAATAAAGTATTGCTGTGTTTTTTGATTAATATTAGAAGAGAATGGATTTCTATCTATATGCAGTGTTCTCATTGAAGTATTTAACTGCCTGAACAAAATACCAGTATCCAGAATTCTGAAGGAAACTCTAGAAAGTAAATGCTTATCTGCCTTTTCAGTGCAGTTAGAAGTCTTGTGCCTTCCCTTAATATTTGCTGATTATGGCAAAGATTTTTTTTTTCTGTAATCTGCTTATGGTATTTTTTGCTATGCAGATTCTCCGTATGGAATCCCAATACTGTGATGGCATGTATATTACATTACTAGATATCAAACCTAGCAAATAACAGGGAGAGGTTTTGCTGTTGAAACCTACTTTTTCAGTATAATTTCAGAAAGAAATATAAACCACCTCCCACTCCTACAGTACGCTTAGATACTACCAAAGTCAAGATTCGCAGAATCTATGCACTATGTAACAAAATATTTTGCTGTATCCTAACTACTTTAACTTGCTTTATAGCCCTGTTTCCTTCTCCTGAAGTTTAAGTCCAACTACCATTTTCAATTTAGCTTCATGTGCACTGTAGCAATGCAAACTCTTGTTTTGTATTTCATAAAAGTAGATCAGGGAACGCAATACTGTTCCTTTGGCAGCAATTAAGAGAAAATGAAAAAAACAGTGTTTTCATCCAGTAAAGCAGCCTACACCAGAAGTGACAGCTCGGTTGTAAGGTAGGCCTCTAGCTTATAAACATGTGGGCAGGTAAGGCATTTAACGTATCTGAGTACTCCCTCTGAACTAAATCAAATTATTCACTTGCGTAAAATTGCTCAACTACCTAAATATCTGCAGGAACAGGTCCTTAGATGGCAAATGTAAATGCCAAAGTAATTTCCCTCTTGCTGTGCTGTTTAGCCCCGTTCTCCCATTCCGTGCAATTGAAGTAGTAGATGGGCTGTTTTCAACTCCTATGTTCTGTTATCAAAGGCTATAGTGGGAGTATAGGGGTACATAAACACATTTTTTAATTATAAAACGTAGTAGTTGAAAACATTTCTATAGCTAGTAAAATAAAAGTGTTGAAAAAAAATATTGAAAATTGCCGCCCAAAGATGAAGGGGAGACTCTGGGGATCAGAGAAGTCCTCGTCATTAAATTCCTGCACAATTCCAAATGACAGGAGTTTTAAAGAAGCAGTGTCACGTAGTCCCGTATCATATTTAAGTTAATTGGCAAAAATGTTTTTGAACACAAAGACTTCATTAAATTAATAAAAGAAAAGGAAATAACCTTACAAGCCAAATGAAATCCATAGCTTTGTTAGCATCTCTGTGATAACTTCATAATATCAACTGCATTTTCAGCTGTTAGGAGCCAATTGATAGTGCTTGTTAAGTCCTTGTTATCTTTCTGAGTGTATCTTTTGACATTCTAAATATCATTTTGATAAGATTGCAATTGAATGCTGTATCTTCGAGACTTTCACTGCAGTAACTTATAAATAGAAATTGTCATGCTTTAGGTTTTAATTTTTTAACTTTAATTTTTTTTTAACCTGTGAACCTAAAGGCTGCTCAGATAGATCTTCTAGAATATATGCCAGTATGTGATCTGCCATGATTAGTCTAAAGCAAGGTCTTCATTGCAATGAAGATATCATCGCAGAGATGTCGTAAAGTTTATCACTGTAATTTTATCCTCCATTGTCTTTGTGCACCAATCAGTAACTAACTTTATATCAGCCCTTGAAAGATAAGATATTAAAAATAGAAAATGTCCCCTTATGACCATGTATTCTGGAATACGTTCAGGCTTAGTTCTTTCTGAAGTTGCATGCCTATATATCTTTGACTCCTATTTAGATGCTCTTTTACTCTTTTCTTATTAGAGTGAATTATAAAAAAAGAAAAAAGAAATGATTTCATATTCTCACAAATGCAGACTTTTTAGAAGGAATTCTGGGTGAGTTAATTCATTTCAGTCAGTTCTCCACTCTGCCTAAAATGGCTTTTAATGGATGCATAAATTTCCTAAATACACAAATCATCTTTTAACACTGTAGTGTGAAAAAGCCTGTCTTTCTACATGTAAGTTATTGAAGCTCATGAAGTAATCTTTCAGTAAGCTCAGGTTCAGAAAGATCACTGGGCTGAAACACTGTGCCGGGTAGCGAGGGCAGCTGTTACTCTTCAGCATTAAGTCTATGGATGCACCCTCACTGTGCTTCTCTGTTACACAGACAAAAAACAGTGCTGAAATATGACCTTCAGCAAAACCTAATGATGTGTCTGAAAGGTAGGAAGAAGCCTATGTCCATCCTGACACGGACCCAAATTTGTATCTGGCCATGTGGGTGCCAGAACAGATGCCATGTATCCAGTCTGTTATCATGGCACCCTCCTAGAGGTGACAAGCCACCTTTGTGGCTCTCTCTGAAAGAGCCCAGACTTCAGCTGCCACAACAACAGATGGGACTGTAGACAAAGGGTCTCGATCGTGCTTTGAACAATGTGGACACCAGCAGCTGAGTTAAAAACCTTCTGTTGGCAGAAATAAGGAGATGCCATTCTGGGTCAGGGAGCTGCTCACAGGGTTGCAAAGATACAGTATGGGTTTCCAGGTGCACTGGGAGCTGAGTGCATGGAGTGCTGCTCAAGGACATTTGTCATGTAAAATGGATGCATAAACAGAAGAGGAACTAAAATTTGAAGAGGTTAAAATCTTATAAACCGTGTGGTTTCAAAAAGTGCAATAACCATGGTAAGTGCTAAGCACCATACAACATGGTGCCTTCATTAGTTAACATCACCTCTCAGAAGTTTTGTGCGTACTGGTACCAGTCTGTATATTTAACTTGTGCGTATCATAAGCGTCTTGTTGTACCATTTCTGGTTTACAGGTAAAAAATTCAAGTGATTTATCTCAAATTCTGTGTAATAGCAGGGAAAAAGCGATATACAAAGGTGGCCGGCTTTGTAGACCAGAGCTCAGAGATTCTTTTCCCTCCCTTCCTCTCTTTGAGCCTGTTCCTTCTCAAAATGATTCACTGTGGGCAAGGGGTAGAAGAAGAGGGCAGAGGACACTCTGCTTTCAAAGACAGAGCATACTAAATCTGTAAATCAAGATAATAAGCTGCAAAAGCTCTCTCCTAGATTTTTTTTTTTTAATGCATCCAGCATGATTAATTATCTTTTCAATTGTTTTGAGCCCTGGAAGTCCGTGTGAACAATTAGAATGGCGTTTGTGCCTTTGCAGGCACTGAAGCACTTCTAAAATGCAAATCATCAATGAACTTAAATTATTTCATAGAATTTATGGAAAAAAAGGCAAAGGTTGATTAAATGTTGAGTCTTGGGTGGTATATACTTGGTAACCATTAGATTAAGAAGTAGACTTACAATAGTTTGTGCATTACAAATGGGATACAGGCTGCAAACAATGAATGTTAATAAAATCAATGTGCACTCAATGGGTGGGCAACAGCAGCATGTTTAGAGGAAAAGGAAAAGATTATTTCACTGGCACAAAACTAAAAATGAATCTCTCTCTGTAAGAAATACAGAGAGAGATTCTGCTTCCTGCTCCTTTGCTGTGTAGTGTTCTCGTGTAAAACTTCTTTTATATTTGTGCTAAATATGAAAGGGGTCACATTAGCTGCCTCAAAACAGAGGTGAGGGAAGGTGTTGACTGCAGTGAAATCCGCTGGGACAACGCTGTGCCCTCAGGTTATGGTTAAAAATTTCTTTACCATTGGTGGCAGATGTGATTTAAGAGTTCACAGACTGCTCCAGGCTGCTGTAACTGTTTAGTTTGCCCCCAGTAGTCTTCATTTAAATCTTTATGTAACTATTTACACAAATGAATCTAAGGGAAGAAAAGGAAAAAACCCAAAAGACAGAATTAAAGAATCACATAATAAAGTCCTACACAGAAAACTAATTTTTCTGAAATGGGTTGATTTTAACCTAGATGAAGGGGTTTTTTTGTTTGTTTGTTTTGTTTTGTTTTTAACCATTCCAGTGATAAGTTCTAGCAGGGTTTGTGGGAGTGAGAAGAACAGCACAGAGGAGCTGGTTCTTGGCAACAACACAGTTATGTGGAGTCACAGGCTCAGATACCTCTGAAGAGCAAGTGAGCGTACATTGTAGTGTCAGCCTGTTACTCCGGTTTGTCAGAGTTCCAGCTTGTGACCAGAAGGCAAGTGAGTCCTTGGAGTTTCTCAAATCTCATAGCTGTGTGGGTCCTTTATCTGAAATCACAGCCTAATTAGTTCCAGGAAAGACTCATGCTCTGTTTGTGCCTATTAAGCAAAATTTCAGCCTTGTGGAATTTGACAGGAATGTTCGCGTTGCTGGTAATGGAATTGAATTTTCATCTATTATGTTGGAAACATAGTGGAGGGTGAGTTAGAAAAAGAGCTGCATGTAACAGTGGTGATGCACACTGTCCAGATGAGTCGTAGGAGAAGCTGCATGGAATTTTTGAGTAGTGAAGAGAGTAGACCGTAAGGGACAAATGGGATGTTTCAAGCTGTTGTCTCTTCATGTTGGAGAATCCTTTGGATTCCTCCTTTTCTAAAACATACAGCTTAATGCCGAGCCAGCAATTACCTCAAGAGTAATTGTGTAATTAAGTAAATTATTAGACAGAGTGTGAAGTCTTTCTGTTGGGCATCTCTTTCTGGTGATCTCAGCTCATGGCCTTCTCGTGGCTCGGTGTTAGAGTGAAAATATGGAGACATCCAGCTACTGAAGCAGCCTTTAAAAAGAGAATGGTGAAGGGTGGCAGAGACAGGAAGGAAGAAGGATCATAGGGTATTTATCCATAACAGTGGCATTTCCAGTCTTCTCTTAGATAATTCATTTTTCCATTACTGAAAATGGTTATTCTGACTGGAAGAATAGCTACAGATGGTTTTTTTAAGAAGCTCAAAAATACGAAACAAGCAAGCTACACTTTAATAGAATTGAATCACTTCAAAGTATGCATTCAAAGCCTGCTGGCAAATTTCTTGGGTGGCTGGCTATTCACAGAAAAAAACCCACATTTGTGGAGGTGTGGTTTAGCAGGCCTTTTCTCTGTACTGACATGTTTGTGTATTTGTCACTTCAAAGGTGATGAATTAGAAATATCAAGCATCATTAAAATCAATAGGAGTTTGCTCTTGACCTTACTGAGACCAGAATTTTACCCATTATCATTGATCGCTTTGTTCTTTATTTTGTCATTTTGGTCTGCAGCTGTGAAACTTTTGCTAACTTATGCTTTGTCTCCTATGTAGAATTGCAATCAGTACAGGATTGGCTTCCAGGGGAGCTGTTCTGTACTCACCATATTTTTATCAGGCTAAATTACCATTAATATGCTGACTTTACAGTACTTTGAGAAGTCCCGTCACTAAACATTTTTCCCAGTAGAGCAAATGTAGATTACAAGATAATGTTGATATACCTTTTACCTATATTAGGATATAACTTTGATATGTGCGTATATGTTGTCATCTGCAGATTTGACAGGATCTCTACGTGATAAGATCAGTATAAGCATTAAACAGGGATGTCTAAACACAGCATGTGGTTTAGAGCAGCAGGAATCCCATGGAAAGGTAGGTATTTTCATAGAGTTGGCTACAAATAAGCCTCAGGCACCCAAACCAGAAATGGCTGATTGTTTTTTTAAAAAATACTTCTGCTGTTATTCTCAGTGTAGTCAAGCTTTCACTGAGAAGAAGGTTCTTTGGGAAAACCAGCTAAACAAAATGAAACCAAACTAAACTAAGCCCAAATTAAATAAAACAAAACAAAGCAAATACAGTCAGTCTCTAGTTTTACTTCAGTTCAAGCAACTTAATAGCTAAAAAAGAAAAAACAATAATCTCTTTTAGGACACAAAATTTATTTCCCGAACAGGTTCATGCCCAAAGAACATTTTCTTTCAGCTCTTGTTTCTTCTGGTCTCTCCAAAGCCACATTCACTTGTAGTTTGGCTTTTAGCCAGGAGGAAATCCATTAGTATAGCTTATTGAAGATGGAAAACATGCAGCAATTTGTTAATGGGAGAGTGTACTTTCATTGCACACAAGTAAAATCACTGATTATGTGCAGTGATAAAGATGCAGGGTCTGAAGGGTCTTTTAAGCCTGCTTTCTGTGTAGTGCTGTGTTCTTCAGTAGGAACTGTAGTAGCTCAAAGTCTCTCCATATTAGCTTGTTACTGAACCAATGCAATCAAATGTGAAACAGAAAATGAGAAAAGTAATTAATATTAGCAATGGCATTTGTTTAAATGTTGCTTTTCAAAAGCACTTTAATTACAATATGCTTTTCATGTTGGTTGAGTTCATTTATATAGGGAATACAATCATTAATTATCATAATTAAGACACCTGAATTCAGCCTGACTGGCATTCCTTCCACCCTTAGTTGTATCATTGTTTTATCTCTGACAGTTAGGTTTTCAATCAGATGTTATCTACTTTTTCCTAATCATTAAGAAATGCTTTACTAATTAGCACATGAAATTCATCCTACATCAGACTGAATTGAATCAAGGTCTATTATCTTGAACAGTAAGACACTTCAGAATTCACAGTAATAGGGCATGAATATGTGATACAGTTCATACACATTTCATGAACCTCCACGTTACCGTTATTTTTTCAAGACTCTGCAATTAGTTATGCCATTTTCAGGTCACTTAATTCTCTCTCACTGTTTAACAGTCTGTTAGATTACAATGCTCTAAAATCTCAACTTAACTCTTCCTATACTCCGCTTTGCTGAGAGATTTCTGTACACAGTAAAGATGCATTTCTAAAATACTCCCTCATGTCCTGAGAAACAAGCTGCCATGCACAAAACTTCCTTGAATATTGCTTCTCAGAAAAAGAGGACATGTTTTCAGTTATTATGCCCATTCTAATTATAATTCCTTAAAATGAGTAATGGATAGCCAGGTATAAAACAGAAGCTCTTTCCTTGTCCCCAGGACGTAGAGCAATTGTGCTGAAAATTTAAATATGCTCCTTGGTTTATCTTCCACTGAAGATGTTCTCCTCAGAGATGGGATAGGTCTGACCATCTTGGGGCCAATCTAAACCTGATTAAAGGGTTTTAATCCGCCTTCTAGTAAACTGTCCTACATGGAAGGGAGGACCCTTGCCCTTCTCTGTTCTCCAAGACCCAGTTCTGTAGTTTTCCCTTGATGAAGTAAAGGAAAGGATGTTGGGTTTTGTATGTACTTACTGCAAAACTGTCTGAACAGATGAAGCTGTATGTTATGACAGCCAGGCTGTATTACTGCACAGAGATATTAAAATGATTCTGTACAATACTAAGGACTTCTCATTTATGTTACAAACCTTACAGGCTTGCAGTCTTTATATTTGTATATTTGGTGCAAATTTCAGACAATCTCTTGTATGTGGATTTATTTTAAATACATGAATATGTGTCAGCTTGCAAACATCTAATCTTCATTGGTTCTAAAATGTGTGAATTTATCATTTAGGCAAAATAAAAACACAGCAGTTTTTGATGACTAAAAAGTGGAATGATCCTGGATACTTAGACATTCTCACAGGCCTTATTTAGGTACACAAACCGTAGCAGCAGCTGGAAATCCTGCTCTTGGCTGGACTTCTTGTGCAACTACCAAAGTACAGTGGATATAGGCACTATTATAATGAGGGATCACAACAAACCATTACTGGGTTGTTATACTAAGTAATCTTCCACGAACTTGTCACACTATGAACAAGACATATTTGTGGATGTTGACAGCTTTTTGAAGTGGAATTGCTAGAGTGGCTTTTAGCTAGATATATCTTTGATAATCATATCCAGCGCTGTGTATTTTACCATAGAAAGTCTGAGAATACTACCTATGAATGAATGAATGGGGCTTACTATTGGAAAGAAAACATGGTGGTCTACCATTGGAATAGGACCTTCTTACCGCTCCAGTCCCTATTTTACAAGATAGGGGTTAGAAAAGCATCTCAACATTGCTCAGGGTTTCCCACTACAGAGCCATGAATATTTCTCAATACCAAGATCTAAACCGAACCTTCTAAGACAGGAGTGCACTTTTGTGGTGTGTGTCTTGAGACTGTTCATCTCTATATCCTCTCTATTGTCTTAAAGTAGTGTTGGCTTTTTTGAGAACGATGTATTTCTGACTCATATGGGCTACTGGAGAATAAACCTCTTTTCCTGTGTAATTGTACTGCAGGTTTATGAATGAAAGGCCTTGAATTTGTAATCTCTTGAGTTAAACAGGAGATAGCTGGTAGCAGAAAACTTCCCCAAGGGCACTTATAGCTTTAGAAGCCATTTCCCAGCTTGCTGCCTTAGAGGCTGAATTTCTTGAGCTTAAGGATGAGCTCTAATGGGCTTCTGTTTTCCCAGGACAAAACTTTCCAGCTTCAGTGCTTCAAAAATTCAGTAAACAATGCTTTTATTTAAAAGTTGAGTAAGTGGCCAAAATTTTATAGGCATTGACTCTTTACAACCCCAGTATCTTCAAAATAATTAATTGATGAAATTCTCAGAGCTTCTGAGGTTGTCAAGATCGAGTTTGTTCCACCCCTGGTTACATCATTGACAATTTTAATCTTTTAAGTTCAGCAAAGTGAGACTTCCTAGAACTTGGTAGCACATGTAGGCATGGGACCGTGAAGATGAGCTTGCAGAATCATTTCCCGACCTTTGATCCTTTAATTTCAGACAAAGAGTTACTGTGGTTGCTTAGAATTTATTCTTTTGTGGTTGCCTTCTGTAATCGATGATAGCTCATGTTGTATTTCGATGTTAAATACTCTGTTAGAAGTGTGTCAGCTATCCAGACAAGAAATTACCTCTTCCCTGTTTTCCCTTTTTAACAGTGTATCAGCTTATATGAAGCACATTCAGTGAGGAGCAGGAAAAAATACCCCAATCAAAATAGCCATGCTGCTGAAAATGAATGATTACTCCTGAGGGAAGAAAGTAGGGTGGGAGAAAAGCTGCATCATACAATTCAATAGAAAATAACATTTGTGTGGAAGCAAGAGAGTAGCATATGATTTCCTTCCACATCCACACTGAGCAAGTATATTTTTGTAGTTCATCATTTCTCTTTAGCTGGTGTGTTCAGTTACTGCTCGTCTCCCCGGGGGATTTTGATTAGTAATGGAGGAGACTTCACCTGAAAATGGAGTAGCCTGATATTTGACAAGTTGGAAAAATACTTACTACACTTTTTCATTCAGCTAAAAATGTATTAAAAAAAAGGGCGGAGGGAAAGTAAACATGTATGTCAACAGTCTCAAAAAGCTACTATGCCATTTATGGAAAACAGTGTAATTATGACACATAATTAATTAGTTAATTGCAGAGGTATTTATTATTTTCATATGGGAAATATTACTGTAAATAGTCCATTAATATATTTGTACCCATAAAATCTGAAGGCAAATAAATAATGTTCTTTGGATTCGTGATCACATACACAGTAAAAAAAGGCGTTGCCAAGATGATGCACTGAGATTAGAAATGGCTTTCCAATAAACCTGTTGTATACCTTTGGGCCTGAAGACTAAAGGTCCTAGAAGTCAAAGATAAAGTTTATAGTTGGATCTAATGTATTTATGATACTGAGGCGAAAATCCAGCTTTCAGCCAACCGTGCTCACTAGTGCTTTCACACAAAGGCTGTGTATAACATTGATTTCAGCAATTAGTGAGCATAAAGTGACTTCCAGGAGCATCGCTGGTTCCAGTGTTTACCCAGCAATGAGAACGTTGCTAGAATTTATAATATTTCTAAAAAATAAATGGGCTTTGTGGTAGTGTGTGCTATTCCCTTTCCCATCATCTGCCTCTGCATCTTTGTTTCATTTTCCTGATGTTTGTTATTTGTATTTACTGTTTTGCTTTCTATGACAGACCTGCTTCCTAGCTCTCAGAAAAATCCTCATTTTGCAGCAGAGTATCTTATAAACTTGTGCATTTTGCCTTTAAAGTTAAATGTTGGAAACTAACATATTCCAAATGGCAACCAAATAGAAAAACGTATTCCAAAATGCTACAGGTTCCCACAGAAGGGAGATGGAAGTGTGTTGTGCAATACGTAGCACAAAGCGTGTGCCTGGCATTGAAGAACAATAGCGTCTGGCTTCTGAGCCACTATACCATGATTAAAATTGGCATTGTTTCCAAGTCAAAGCTCTCTGTGCGAGGAGAAAGTGTCCTTCTCTCTGTATCTTTACTGCATAACAACAGCTCTACCTTGGCAGCACCGAGTTGGTAACACATGACAAATGGTTTCACAGGGACTAGCTGAGCTAGAAAGTGCGAAGGAAGGCACAGTAAGCACACTATCATTTTCCTTTAGCATTCTTTCATTTCACTCCTTCCCAGGGGCGTATGCAGCCCCAGTTTCAATTCAGGGGGATGAACGCACCCCATCTTGTCATGTCGTGTTTCCGTATCTCATGGCTGTAGGCAGGGAGAGCCGTGCACTGTCTGGGGGCCTGTATCTGCCAAACGAAGTCAGGAAAACAGAGGACTTGTAGCACTGGGCTGGTTACATGTGAAATTCTCATCACAACAAAGGGAGTGGGAATTGAAAGTGAACTGTTGGGCTGACACTCTCTACTGAACCTGCACTTTGACTTCAACCAATCCGCTGAGAGCATCTCGGACAGGAGCTGACCTTGAATAGCAATCACCACTTGGCCTTACCAGAGGTAGCTTATCTGTAGTCAATCAGGACTTATACCATTTCCCATTCTAACAATTCCCTCAATACAGATGTTTTGGTTGGTGCTCATAACTCATTTCCTGTAGGATGGCTCTATCATGAGTGTCCATACTGTGACCCTTCCCAGAGAAGATGAGGACTCAAGCAGAACAGTGGTGTCTTCTGTGTTCAGAGTCTGATGTCTTAAAGCTGCGATACCACATTAGTGCCACATTTTAGAATATTTTCTCCTCCCTGGTACTCACCATCTTCTGGTAAATGCATGACTTTGGTTTTCTGTTTTACAGAGTTCATGAGCTAAAAACGATTGTAAGGGAAGACAGATGTAGAAAACCAGCAAAAATGCTACCCAGCATGGCCTTATTGAAGAGCACACAAATGCTTGATGTAGGACAAGAATTTTGAGGGTAGGTAAATAAAACTTCAAATATAATAGACCTTAAATTAAAGTTATTTTGTTCTAGAATCACAAGATGCTTATGTGTAAAAACAGGCTTACAAGACAAAGAGATTACAAAAGCAAATTGCTTATGCCCCAATATTTCACTGGTTCTTTTCTCAGCACTCTAGTTTCCACCCTCTTTTTACCTGCATACCAATTTCATTTTCTTACAAGTGGTTATTTTGTTTTGATTTTGAAATAAGAAAATATAGGATTGCAGTAAGAGTAATTTTCATGTGTTCCGCATCTCATATTTCTATGGTGGTTTGGTTTTTTTTCATCAACAGTCTCTGTCTCAAAATCTCTGCTAGTTGGGTATAGAGCAATCCACACATTTTCCAGTAGTATTTCCACTCTTCAGGGTAATGTTTTTTGGACCAATATATTGTAATATTAAGGAGGAAGAAAATATCTTCTAAGAATTCATCTTATTTTTACCTTTTGATGTTCTCAACTGCCTTTTTTCTGAAATCTGATGGGTTGCAAGACAAGATTTTAAGTATTTACAACCATCTCTAATAAACCGCTTCATGGATATTTATGAGGTGCTGTTTTAGCAGGCTGTATTATAATATTAATCAAAATCAAGGCTGCTGCTTGGAAACACTCCAAGAGTTAGATCTTTGCTGAAATCTTTCCAGGTATCTTTATTTTTCCCCGTTCCTTTTGTTTTTTGTTGTTGTTAATTTCCAGTTAAGTTATTTATCAGATATTTGAATACATATGAGTACAGTTTTGACAGAAAGTCAGAGAATCCTAAAATTAATCTTTGTTTTAATGTTTATTCAACACTTTTATATTTGTTTTCTGTTTATTTTTAAAGGAAAGGAGTAATATTAGCAGGAAAAGATATGAGGCATCCTGCTGTGCCACTAAAATTACATTGTACAAGCTTATTGCTTACAACTCAAAATGTCCTAGGATGTACTGAAGACTTGTGTATAAAGTCTTGATGCAATTTTTATCTACCTCATTTAGAGGTCTAATGAATCCAGGGGGCTAAAGGTACATTTCTAAATACCTGCTTCAGGTTAGGGATTGTTGTTGCTGGACGCTCAGCTCTTAATTTTCAGGAGCACGTAAGTCAGGCTGTAAGTGTGTTGAATGATTCAAACCTTCAAGGTAGCAAACAAGATTTAGAAGGTATTTTTCAGATTCAGTCCTCAACAGTTTTTAGAAGTCCACAAAGGTAAGGGCAGACCAACCAGCTACCACACTTCCAAGGAACTTTGATAATGTATGCATAGATTTCTGCACCGAACACATTACATCCTTCCTTTTTAGCATGTTAACTTAAAAGTCACTCTGATGTGGTCGAACAGAATCAAGACCTGAAATGATTTCTATTACGTTGTGCTTAGGGTGCAGTACTCTGGCAAAACATGCCTGCTATTTTATGAATCTCCAAGAGTTATTGCAGAATTGTTGGGGATAGAACTAGACTAATTCTTAGTTTTCTCTGCTTTAATGTTTTGATTTGGTCAAAATAATTGTTCTGGAGAGCTCCATAATGAAACAAAAATCTATAGATACTGTATGAGAAAGACCATCAACATAAGAAATACTTACATGGAACAGAATCAAAGACAATTGAAAGAATCATGAAATATATTTAATTTCAAAAATTTTTTAGCTGTAATGATCTGAGATACTACTTACTGCATGTCATTTGAAATCTACAGTATAATTTTTACTGCCTTTCTCATTGCCCTTATACCACTGTCATAGCATTACGTGAAGCTATAGTTAATTAGAGATTGCCGAGTGTTAGTGCTGATCATTTCTAATTAAAACATCTCTTAAATGTTTTATTGATATATAGTTGGCTTTGCTATATTAGAGACTTTTTGCTACTCAAGTTTGAAACTTACCACATTTCTGTGGACAAGTGAAGACTCATGAAATAGGAAGGTTAAACCTCTGCGTATCGTATTAGAGCCATCTGCCTGCTCCATCCAATAAGCTGTAGCAGCTGATCTAGCTGATCGCACAGAGACTTTCTGTATTCTTACCACAGTGTTTTTGTAGAATCTAATACTGTAACATTTGGTCAATAGCTTTAGGGAATATCATGGCAAATGTATCTGAGGGGAGATGACAAAGTCTGAGAAATAATAAATGTTGATGTCCAAACAGTCTTACAGGAGTTTTAGGAGTTGTCATAGTCACTCTTCATCTCTTAGGAAGCTTCATTTAGTTCTTCCATATTGAATTTAACTCTGGGCCCAATTCTCCACTTAGTTCCTCTGTATTGAATTTAACTCTGAGCCCAGTTCTCCACTCCGTTGCACTGGTTTGATGCTGGTGTAATCCCATTGACTTTCACAGAAATACAACAGTTCAAGAATCATTAAATAAAATACCATCAGGCCTGAAGTCATACAGACAGTGCTCAATCCACTGTTATATTATTTGTTAGCCATTTGGGACAGCAGCATCACTTGGGAAATGTTACTCTTAGCAGGCTTATAACAGGCCATCAGTCCCTTCTGCACCACCATCCCAAAGCTGAGAGCTATAGCAGAGTAAGTTGTTAAAAATCAGGTGGAAGGAAAGAGGAGGTCTCCAAAAGACCAGCTAGGGACTAATGGAAACCTCAGTAGAAAAAACATGTCTGACCTTATCAAAATCTCAGAGGATTTTAGTGGTGTTGTTGAAATCAGGTTATTCTCATTAGCTTTGTGAAATCAGTCTGACTGAAGTTTGGGGCTGAGATTGTGGAATTTGCCTTTAAGGAATGTGGAAGCAAGCAGAATGTGTTTTGAGGGCAGAAAGGAGGAATATGCAGGGACAGATATTTTATATCGGCAGCCTGAATTCCCAGCAGCGTGAGCTTTTGACTGTCAGTGAGACTTCAGGCACAGACCTTGTGGTCAGTGATGCTCCATTTTGGGCACTAGATCATCTGTACTAGAATTTCATGCCCTTTAGCCATTAGAAATGCAGGCAATGCAATTGTGGCTTCTATTGTGCAGAAAGCTTCTGGACAGGGTATTTCTGTCTGGGCAAATCTACTTGTACATGTAAAGCCTCACTTTTGCAGTGCTGAAATGGGACAGGCATTCCTGTGCAGATCTTCTGCAGTAACCTGAATTTCATCCTAATAGATTGAGTGAATAATTAAACTTTAATTTGCCTGTGCCTACATCTCCAACGCTATAAGTTTGCAGAGAGAGTGCAAACATGGTGTTGTGAGGAAGGTTATATGCAGAAATCTGCTCTGACTGACTGAGAACGCATCATCCTTGATGTATTCTAGCAATGTTTTTCAGCAACATTGGGAAAGAGAAGGATGCATTACATGAATCAAATTAACAGGGCAAAAAGGCAAATACATGAGAAATGTTAGTTTGTTCTGCAGTTACAGTTCTTACTGAAGTTAAAAGGAGGGAGTAAGGTGGGCCATTATACCCATTATTGGTTTGCCATACAAAACAGGCAATTACTTATACTTCTGCTGTTTGAGACAGTTTTGCTGTTTTCCTATGCTGAACTGTTGTGTTCAATTCCAGAGTTACACAGTTCTAGGTGGTGTGCTGTAGAGAGCAGAGAAAAGGCTGTATGCTTGAATTAAAACAGCAGCCAGTAAAATCTATTGTATTTCATTCCTTTAAATAATTCGGATTTGTAATTATGGAAGTTCTTTTATCCAGTATGTCAAAGTGCTTTGAAAACAATTAGCACAGCTTTTACCTCTCTGTAAAGCAACTGCACAGCATAAGTATTACTTGCTGCAATATGGTGTCAGGTCTTGGGAATTTAGCTCAGGTACCCTTAAGCAGACAGCCCAATGGTCAGTGCCAAAGTGGGGTTTGCCCATGTTTGCATTTTTCAGGTACCAAGGAGATACAGAAATGCCAAATGAACTGAGCCCAGCTGTACTCTGAAAGCTCTGTGTAAACCAGACAAGAAATCCTGAAACCAAGCTACATATTCAACCTGCTTGCTTTACTTCCAAGTACAGAATATCTTATTCCTTTCCTGGGGTTATCCAGATTGGTACTCCCCTCTTTGCGATAGGATGAGTGCTTCTGCAGTTTATGTCCCCTGTGGACCTGCCTGCAGGGTGTAGCCTGGACATCACAAAAAATGGCTAGATTTTTTAAGCAGAAGCATTGCCATTTCAGATTGCCTCTCAATAATCACAGCGTGAAAAACTTTAAAAGCAGAATCCCAGTAAAGTACAGTTCAGGCAACAGGGGGCTGGTTCTTAACCTCCTCCTTGCTCTTGTGACCCAGAAGGATGTTTAATGGGAGAGGGCTTTGGAGTGGATCTCCTGCTGAAGACGAGGCCGCTCGTGCACTTCTCCAGCTAATTTGCCCTTCCCATTTGAATGAGGTGTTGGTAGCCTGAAGATTGCACTCAGTTTCCTTAATGTGCGGAGCACATTCACCCTACATTCAGAAGCTACCTGCTATGGTCAATTCTCCCTAAAAGCCATTTGGAAATTCAGCATTTTTTGCTTAAACACACTGCAACGATATCAGCCCTTTGCACAGTTCATACATCAAGCTGCTGCTGCTAAAGGGGTGCATTTTATTCTTGATGAGCCTGTTAAAAACAGGTGCTCGCCCCAGGATTTTAAGATACCCTAAGGGTTTGACTTAAATCCAACAGAATTAAGAAACGTTAAAGGAGGATCTGCATCTTTAAAGTAGACCCATTGTGTCTCCGTGTTGTAGATAAGCTTCAGTCAGTATAAGAACAGGGGAAGTTTCACTGCGGTAAGAGCAATGCAGTTTGAAATGTTGGCAGCTGGTAAGTGCAGGTGAGGATAAAGGCATGTCTGCATCATTCACTTGCATTACATTTTGAATATATTTTTCTTTGTTGGAAAATCCTCCAGATATGTGCACCCTTCTGCTTTTCAGTCCACATTATCTTACTGCTAGTGTGCTTAATTATGTCCTTTCCACAAAATCCTCAGTTTTAATATTCCTTGGAAGCCTATTTTGCCACTTCTCTCTAAGATAAAATATCCCAAATATCTCTGCAGGCCTCTGACTCCAGACACCTGTGTTTCTACTGAACATGCAAATGAAATGTTTTTTCTTCTCAATGAAGACACCTCTAGACCCCAAGGTGATGCAAAGTCTTGTCCTTTTATCATGATAGCTGTATTTGCTGCTTCTGAAAATAATTGACCCAAAGGGGCTTTCCACAATTCACTCAAAACAAACACTGTAATTGAGTGATAGCTGTCCATGAAGAGGTACAAACTGGAAGTCTAACATCTATTCATTCTGGTGTATACTCATACTTACCCATACAGGTTTTGTTCATGTTTCAGTCATGCAGGGAGAAAATAATTCAGTGAGCTTTCATTTGCACTACCTGAAATCCCTTCCAACCTACATTGTTGTAGGATTATGTGACACTATGCATCTTTAATTACACTTCCTTGCACTGAGTTTGTTTTAGCTCTTTGATAATGGGATCCTATTCAAATATATCGGGTTTGTCCATTTTGAGTCTGAAAGCACAATTAATGTCAAAATTTCAGTTGAACACATTTGTTTATGCACTCTCATAAAGCTGGTGTTGTCCTATAGTAAGGTCAAATAGTCACATTGATTTCCACTTGGCATCTAGACTAATTCTTAAGGACTATATGTAGTAATTGTTTTGTATGCTAGAGTTGCTGCAGGGTTTATTTTCAAAATGAGATTTTGGGGTAGGTTATCTTTTTGTTGATTATATATATAGAATCATATTTAAAAGGATTTATGCTATCTTCTTGTTCATATCAACTGAATTTTCAATGACTTCCACTAAAATTTTAGGGATCCTCTGCTACAAATGAGCGTTCTCGTAAGATTATGTAGGAGTCTGATAAATTTTTGGTTTTGCATTACTTCTCCCAAGCAAAAATCAAATAATATGGTTATCATTTGGAATCATATTGTTTTAATGACACTTTAAGGACATCGGCTGAACAGAAATTTAAGTTCCTATTTAGTGATCCATCAGGTGATTTGGCTTTATTTTTAAGTTCTCACAAAAGCTCGCAGTGCAGAAATCAGACTGTTTTCAAGAAGCCAATTCTGTGACTTCACAACATTGCAAGGCACCTGAGAAACTGAACTGTATATTTCAGTTCTTAATATTGCTCTGATAATTAGCTCCATCGCATGGGAACGTATGTAAACGTGGCCATTAAAACTGCAGCCTCATCTTCCTGTAGCGGCCTTCCTGTATTTCTTAAATACTTATGAGGGGGCTGCAGGAAATGACAGTACAGGAGAGGAATGATATCTAATAATTTGTTGATAAATTCAGCTAATTTCTGGAATATCGGAGTTCCTGCCCCTGATTTGGCAGGCTTCATAATGACTTTGCACAGGTAATATGGCCTTTCTGAGCTTCTGTCACTCACCTTTAACAGAAGAAATAGTGTTCGTCTGTCCTGGAGAGGGAAAGCAGGATACATCTGAAGGATAGTAGTAGTAGAGGAATAAACCAGGTCATATAAATACCTGATCAGAATAAAAATTAAAAAAAGCAGTCGCTGGGTTTTCAACTGGGATTGTGTGGGGCCAACAGTCATTGGCATATTTAGGTGTCTCTGTGGGGAATGGCTTTAAAACTTATCACCTTCAACTGTGATACACTAAGTAGAGATATGTTATCAGGATACTTGACATTTATTGAGACAATTATTTAGTCATCAAAACATCTACGTACTTGAGCAAGGGAATCGACCCTTATCTTACTCAGGAGGCTGTAAAGACATACACATCACTTGCCTCTGGCCTCAAAGAGAATTAGTGACAAATCCAGGTTTACAGTCCACAGGAGGATTCCTGGCCCCCAGTGCTGTGTTTAGACTATTGATGACATCAATCATAGTGAAGGCACAGCGCAGTCCTCCAGCCTCCTATGTATTGCTGTTTTTTAAAGATAGCCAATGCCGAGTCACAAGTACTTGAGCTTCTTTGCGGGAATGAAGAGATCTAGCTTGCATTCTGTCACTGCTGAAGAAAAATGCAATGCATTTATCACAGGAAAAAAGTGTAGACTTAAGATTTAGGCTTCTTACCATGTATAAAGAGTTGATGTATGTTATTAGAAACTACTCGCCTAGGCTGTATTTCATATAAGCTTTTAGAGCCATCTAAATCAACTTCTTTAGCTTTAGGAAGATAAAGATTGTAAAACAAATTATCTGAGCATCAGGAGACCTATCGTGTTGATTTATACCTGCTACATACAGTAAGTATGTAATTCACTTATAAATCACACAGCTGATGCATATTTTCAGAATTATCTGGGTATTTGGTTAGTGCAAGTTTAAATGAAATAATATGAGCATGTGTTTACCTTTTGTAAGACAAGAAAGAACCTCAGGCAAACAAAAGCATTAAAAATGATTAAAGACACCTGGAATACAAGGCCATTTTTCTTCCTGTTGTCAATGCTTAGAAAGTAAGCATCTGCTTGCTGCAGCATTGCTCTTAATAATATTACCTGCGCAGGTCAGGATGTCTTACCAAGCAGTGAATACATTTGCTGTACTTCTGTAAGGCTGTGTTTAAGAATCAGATGGTTCTTCAGCTGACTGTACCTGGACATCTGGAATGAATTTCCTCGCAACTCATTCTCATTTACTTGCATGAGAATTGTTTATTTTCAGAAATACTTTTCAGGATATAAGCAGAAGCTACAGAAAAGCACAAAGTGGCTATGTTTCTCGGTTATTTAAATAGATAAGTTGTCTGAATTGTGGCATTTTTTAGCTACCATACAGGATCTCTTGCCATGCTAAGTCAAGACCAAGTATCTCTCTTGGTTGTAATAGTGAGCTGGGCCAGGGATGCCAATCGCTGTAGCCAGCAGTAGGATTTCACTACCCTGAAGGCAGACATTTACAGCTGATCTGTACCTATGTCTTGATTCAGTGCCTTGATGACCATAATCCTCTTTTTTAAAAAAAAAGCAAAACAGAAAAGAAAATGAAGAAAATATAAGCAGTGGTTTTAACATGTTTTCTGATGTTCTCATCTTTATTTCTAAAAGAAACTATAGATGTGGAGGGGAAAGGAGAAAATGTATTCACTTTTTTTCCCCTAGGAATTAGGTGCTAAGTAAAGCTGTAGCAGCATTTAGTGATCTCTCCACTTGCCCTCTTAATGAAATTGTGAAATTGACTAATTAAGTACTACTTACATTGTCTGTGGAGCTGTTTGTCAGTTTCTCATAATTCTCTAGTCATAGGGAAACGTGTGTGTGGTATTGTCTTAGGGCTGGCTCTTGCCATCTTTGCAAAACCCCTGAAACAAACACTAATCATTGTCTTCCTTAGGAAGCTATTGAACTGAACAGCTAAAAAGTAAGTGAATTCTGCTTTGGCAAGAACTCTCTTTTGAAACAAATTTGTATTAAGGAAGTGTAAATCTGTGCTTTAAGAGTTAATATCTGAGTATAGTAGGGTCTTTGTATTTCCATGGCAACAGCTTAACATGATCAGTAAGTAGAGTGGACTATTTTGCTGTGAGGTGTCATTAGAAGAAAAATCATGCTGGGAAACACACATGTATCATAGAACAAAATCTCTTCTCCATAGTTTTGCAAACAGCCAATTTCTTTGTTGCTCCATATTGATACATTGTTTTAAAATTGCTGTTACAGTAGAAATGGAAACAGTAATTTACATGGCTTTTAATTACAGTTTTCGCGATTGCAGTGATGTAAACTTAAAGGAGCAACTTTACAACAGAGGTAATCTGACAGCTGCCACTAAACCTTTTATTTACAATACGTATTGCCAAATGCACTTATTTTTTTACAGCAGCTTTTCGTTGCTGATGTGTTGCATAGTTCTCTGTGGTAGCAGGGATGGGCTCAGCTGCCGTTTTAGTCATTTCTATTAAGAATATATTGATAGCTGACGCACCAGCAGCAGCCCGCCTTTCTGCCAAATCTGTTATTTTTAAAAGGTCAAAGGTCTAGAATGAATGTGATGGGACGGATTTGCTGTTCCTCTTTGCTCTGTGTGTCACTCACAGGGTGTCATGGGACACCTGTAAGTGTGTCTAAGGCATAAGGCATCTGCAGTTTTTTTCTCTGGAGGTTCTTGTTGATGATGATTACCTGAGTCCTACCACACATTTTGAAAGCAAGCAGGGGAAGTTGTTAGAGTACACTGACCGGTAGTTTCTCTTTGGGATGTTACTCTTTCTAATATGATCTGGATGGAGAGAACATCTGAAATTTCTGGCCTATTCTCTACTGCCGACATCCGTCCAAGTTAGGGCATTTGAGGGTGTGCACCAGCTCAAGGTGTCAGGTATTATTTTAACATCCTGAACTGAACTCATCCCCTTACAGACTGCAGCATCTACACAAATGACTAGTTCACCTCATGGTATATAGGAAGGGATAAGAGATGCTATTATTGCTGCATGAAGAAAATCCAACTGCAATATTTTTTTGACAAATGGTGGAGTTCCGTATTTTTAACTATCTGAATGTTGGCACAGCAAAGCAAGTCACTCAATCCACTTTATTTTCCTCTTCTTTAATTCCAGGTCTGTTTTTTTTTTTTTGCTAGGACTTTAGGATCTGTTTCATGTCTTCACTGATACAATGTTCTTTAGCTCCACTTGTGTGTTTTCCAGGTTATGTTATCATTGGATAAAGCTACCATTTCAGTTTTGTTTTCTCTGACCATTGATTCACAAGCAGTGGACATAATCTGCAGTACAGAACACTCCAATTATACAAGATAAAATTTTATCGTCGTGAGGGTAGTCAGATATGGGTCAAACCCATGATCTCTGTCATGGGTTCAAACTGTCAGAGAAAGGGATCAGAGAGGAATATTTGTTCTTGGAGATACTCAGAACTTGGCTGCACAATGACCTGAGCACCATGACCTAGTTGGCCCTGCTTTGAGAGGGAGGCTGGATGAGAGATCTCCAGAGTCCCTTTCAAATTAAATTCTTCTATAGCTGTGTTCAATAATCCTTTTGAAGACTAATTATTTATTTTCTGTACTTTTAATTTTCAACTTAAAATACATTACCACATGGCTTGGTCTCATTAAAAATTGTATAGTGATATAGTCTGGAAGGAAATTTATTTGGTAATAAGAAAACATGCCCAGCTGTGTTTTTCCTAGGATGGGGCAGGCATTAGTGCCTAGCTGCGCTGCACTGAGTAGAGGAAAGATCATGAGGCTGCAAGAGAGATAAATCAGTGCTGATACAAAGGGGGGGAAAATAAAGAGAGTAAGACCACTTTCAGATTGAACCTTGCATGTCAGTCATGATGAAGAAAGCTTCCAGAGTTATTTGAGCAGATGAAGAAATCATGGATGAAGATGTCAGTGTGTCTTTGACTGTAGAACATGAAAATCCATTTGTTTTAAGCTGCCTTTGCCTCACAAGTATTTTAGCAACAAACACTTCTTGGCAGAAGTATTAGACTGTGCATGTCACTAAGACCTAACTGGACCTTCTAGGCACTAATGTCATATAAATAATATTATAATGGAGCCCATTTGATACTGAAGTCAGAATGTAGTAAATGTAGAAAGTTATATTTGACAGAAATAAATAATATTATTTCCACTGCTAGGAAAGAAATAGTGTGTCAATGGTATCCATAAATCAGGTTATGTCATTCTCACTTAATCAAATTTACCTTGACAGGATTTTACTAAGTATCACCCGTGTGTTACCTTGTGTCAGCAGCTATTTGCATCCTTATGCAAAACAGTAATGCAGATGACATATAGAACAGTCTTGTATCTTGGACTCAAAATATATTTGTCACATCTTATTACTGTCATTTGGCACTTTATATCAGACCTATTAAGGTGTAACCCTTAATAAAAATTATGTTAAAATAAGGGTACCTCCTTTCTTTTCAGTTAGATGATGGAGGAGTGAACACGAAAGTTGCAGTCTCCTTGTGAATTACAACTGTGTATGAAGTAGAGAAAAATCCAGTGGGGTTGGACCAAGTGTGAGGATAAGATTGTCCACCAGACACAGCACTGGCTCAAGTGGAATTCAGGTAATCTCAGTTTTGTTCTTGATTCTGCCATTGTTGTACCTCATGATACTGCGTAAGCTCTTTCATCACCCTAAAGTTGCGTGTCCGTCTGTAATTTATTTGTTTTATCCAGTTAGCTTATAGCTTCAAAGGGACAGGGACATTCCCATGGGTTTGTAGAGTGGCAAGGACTGTAGCTGAGACTTCTGGAATATACTATTGTATAGATAAGAACAAGCAACTGTATAAAAGTGTATATACAGACTTTGATACTCTCTAATCCATACAAATCTTGTCAACTTGGATGCAGGATCTCTGCTCAGTTCTTCAAAAGTAAAAAAGTCAGATGAGGTTTTTTTTGTTTGGTTGTGGGGTTTTTTTTGGCACAAAGCTGTCTGAACTTCCAAGACTGTGCTTTGTTGATTTGAGATGATTTTCTTTTCAAAATAAGAACTGATGATTTTTCCCCCTTTTTTAAAAATCAAGCACACATTTTAAGTATTTCAGTTTCCAAGCAAAATTTTGATGCCTTTTAAAAGGCAGTATTCTGACCCCAGGTCTATAAAAAAATGTTTTATGTAGGCCGTCATCTAAGGGACACATTGCTTATTGTAAGAAAATAAAAAAGGAGGCAATAAGTTGCAAATCCCAAAGCAGCTAAGTGAGAGTGGAAGAGTTCTGCTCTGGGTTTGCAGAAACTGTAAATTGAGGTTTAGTGATCCTGCTGGAACCTGAGGGAAATGACAAGAAAAATTGGTGTTAAAAATAATCAAAGAAAAAAAATACAAATAGTTGAGGGGTTTGGGCTTAGGGTGACAAGGTGACAAGAAATTTCTGGAAGGTTTGCATTCTGAAAATAAATGTCCATCACCATCAGCGTTCTCAACACCTCTGCAAAACACTATCATGTCCTTCCTGGAAAAGATCCTGAAATAGCAGGACCTGTGACAGAAGAAGGAAACTGGATACAAGGGAGTTACAAGGCAACAGAACGCAAACCACAAGCATCCCCCTCCTTCTGGACATGGAACAAAAGCAAACCCAGATGTCACTACATAAAAAAGGTTCCAGGTTTCTGCCAGCTCAGTAGGGGGCATGCAAAAGTACAGCTGGTGCTGTGATGCAAGGTATTGTTTAGCTTGGCTGGCCAGGAGAAGATCTCCTAGAACTCTCAAATGATATTATTGTTCCATACTGTGTATGATCCCTACAGTTCCCGAGGGGCATCCGAGGTAAGGCAGTTCCAACCCCATGCTAACAGAGGCTCTCTTATACACAACTTGCCATAGCCTGATACAGGCTTTCGTCTCCAAACTTCTTTTAGTTCGCAATTTACATTTTATGTCATTTATTGTAATTTTATTTTTGTTCACTGCTTCTTATAGTGTGCTTCTGTAAGGCTGCCTTTGAAAGTGGTGTTTGCTTGTAATAGCAATTATGGGATATTCAGTTTCTGTGTTTTACAATTCTGATGAATTTTGTTCAAAAATATATTTCATATACTGTTTTTCTTTCTTGATTGGGAGATCTGGCCTTTAAATCATATTTCCAGAACATCTAATCATCTAATGAACTTCAGATTTATAATTTGTGAAAACAAGTGCCCTTTGAGAAGGATAAAAATGACATTTATGCAAACATTTCTTCTAAAAACGAATTTGCTGTCTATTCATAAAAATGCAAGGAAACTTTATCTCTGTGGTTTCCTTGTTCTAATTCATTTCACAAATGAATTTAAGACAGCTAGCAAACTGAGAAAAAATTATCCTTGTTGAGGTGTTATTTCATTCAGTTTTAAATATTAATGTATGATGTTGCATCGTTATGTTGTACTCTTCACAAAGATGATATAAACCGTTTGTTAAAGAAAATATGAAGCTTCTGAAATGTCTGCTCATAAATGTTTACAAGAGAGATCATAGGTAGAATTATAGGCAAGGAAAATGAAGAACAGATGAGCCTAGGGAATGCTGGGATAAGACATGGTTGGCAAACATCCAAGCTTGATTTCTACATGATGACCTTTTCTTTCTTGAGATCATAATTTTTTTGCTTTAAAGGCCACTGATCCCATGATCAAAGTGAAAGATCTTGATTCTGTATATGAAGAGGATATGCATAGTGAAATACAGGAAATCAATAATGAAAATGGATGGAGGTTTTCAATGATTCCACTGTGAAATGTAAGAATTGCAGACGTATGGAGAAATTCAAAAATTCTTGCTATGGTTTGGTTAGTAAAGGCACAACACACAGAACAGAGTAAGGATATGTTGAGAGTAAAGCGGAGAGTGGGAAGGACAGGCTTAGGGTCCCATCGCACCGTTATGATTTTGGGCAGCAGCTTGGTGCAGGGGTTTTTACAGAGAATCTTTGCAAACTGTCTGACTTACTTGGAGTGCCCTTCAGCTCCCAGAGCAGCCCAGGCTCGCACAGATAAATCCTGATTTAAAGTCTCCTTCCCTCCAGGGCTGCAAATCTTATTCTAAGCGCAGATTCTCCTGGCCTAGCATGCATAGCTAAGGCAAATTTCTTTCAAAATCTTAATAAAAAGGTAGTGAAATGAAGCTTGCTGTGAAATTCCCTGTGATAGAAATAAGGAAATCTTTATGGATTTTCTTGCATGTTCTCTTTAGGGAATTGTAAGATAACCCCAACATATACACCATTGGGCTTGTTTGTACTCTGCTTGACTACATTCACTCTGGTCCATGCAGATAACATCTTGCTTACACAGTTCAGAATTTATTGAGTTTCCTTAACTAGATTTGGGCTTTATTATTTGTTTGTCAAATGATAGGCAATATTAATGCTACTGTTTTCTCCCAACATACAAATTATACAAATGTATTTAATTTCATTACAGCAGTTGAATTAATTGTGTATAATATGATATCAGGACTGTGCTACACAGGAAGAAAAGCAAATTAAAGTAGCAATAAGCATAATTGAAATCCTTTACTTGTTTAACAAAAATATTTTTGCATTCTCTTTATATTTGCTCTTCATAGTTTTGGTTGTCCTATTGTTAATTCCAGCAAAAACAAGTCTTCCAGATTTGTAGCTGTTTTGACATGCCACTGTTAGCTCACTGAAATGTGACAAGTACAGAAGAGAACTTCTGATTGGATTCTATTGCAGTATTATGCTATGCCTACCAGTAAAAAATGCAGAGAAAATTGAATCCTAAAATTATCTGCCTCTCTTCCATTTACTCTCCAAGCCATTTCTTCTATTTTTCAATTATCATCTGGTAATAAATGTGTCATAGTGCAAGATGAGACCTCAGTGGAATACAGTAACACTGAAGACAGAATGGAAAATTCAAGAATATTCAAACTTGTTTGGATGCAAATTTGGTCATTATATTGAACAGAAAGGTATGTGCTGCAGAGAAGGAAAATAGTAAAGCTCTAGAAATTTCCTGTGCTAACGAAACACTCCTCTGCCACATCTGCCACCAGGCACTAAGACATCCTTCTTTCCAAATAAATTTCCTGTTCTGAGACAGGCGATGTGGTTTGTGAAACATTTAATTCCCTTTAAGTGTTTATCTGGGAATTAGTTGGGGTACAGACATTGGATAAATGCCATGTCCTTTGGAATCAGTGATTAAATTTATATGGGCTTCTATACACAGGCAGGATTTCTGTTCTTGTACTGATCCCCTAAATGTAGATCCCCTAAATGTATGAATCTCACTCTCTAGTGTTAACATTCCTTACCTGTCTCTGAGTTTGTCACTGGGTGTATCACACACAGGTGAACTTCCTGCTGTTAGTCTCACCCTCTCCTAAGATATTTGAATTTCTGAGTAGGAATTGAGAGAAGAAAACAGTTTTCAGATTTTCCATTTATCTGTAGCCTGAAAAGGAAATGACTGTAAATTCTGGAGCTTCTGCAACTAATTCTAGGGGGAACAGTTTGCCAGCATTTGAATCACTAGGAACCAGCTTGTTGGGACTCTAGACATCGTTTAACCTAACTGTGCAGAACTCTCGAAACTCTCAAGAGCACCGTGGAATGTTTTCAGTATGCTAGTCAAGGCTCGGTGGTAGTTACCCATTCCAAATATGTTTCTGCCTAATAATGTAAGAGTTTTCCTGAATAATAGTGGGTAACTGCTAGGATGCTGGTTTGCGGTCTCTGCATTGCTTCACTGCTGGAGCTAGAAAACTGTGCCTTATAGAAAGGATCAGTAACTTATTATATCAGATTTAATCAAGGCTGAGCAAATGATTTTTCTGTTGAGCTTTGGCAGGTGAAGAGGCTGAGACTGTCATGGCCCATCCACTCCCCTGGTACTTGAGGACCTTAGCTTGTTTATAAAGCAAAAGGTGATGTTCTGTAACATCATCTGTAAGTTCATCATCTGACTTTGGAAGGGATGAGCAGCATAAAAGAGCTGCCTAACCCATAGATACTGTTCTATGTTATACACTGGCCATGAATAAATCTGAGCTGGTATTCAAGAGAAAGCTTTTCTCTTAGAAGAGGCAGGGTCAGAGGTAGCCTGCAAGTGGAGGTCTTCAAACAAATCTGAAGGTGGCGCTTGATAATAATGTGTCTGTGGGAGCAATAAGCCGACAATTAGATGCTGTAGGATGTTCTTTGTATGGCTGAATTCCCAATGTGCTGAGAGTCTCGATGAATGGACAGTTAGACTATACACAGGGGAGCATAAGGACCTCGTCTGCTCACACAAACTATGGTCATTGACTGTGCAGCTGAGTCAGTACAAACAGAAAATTGGGATCATGTAGGACAGCATGATCTACACAATGTGCTGTGATGTACAAATGCAGATTTCCTGGATAAAACCAGAATCTTAGAATCTTTACATGCCATTAGATTTTGAGCTGTGTATAACTGTCCTGCAGAAAACAGACTAATAGTTTTTGTGTGTGGCTCCATGTGAGGAAACTGCAGGAAAGGAATAAAATTAATTTTTTACAATTTGCCTATATTTTTAGTCAAATTTCCTGTTGTATACATTCAAGATAAATCAAATTAAGACAGTGATGTGAAAATAGTACAATATTGCTTAGTAGCATGCTGGCCCTCTAATGTCAACATAGGTATTTCTGACTCACACTGTGTCACTGAGCGGAGAATTAATCTAACACATTTTACAGAATACATGTGTAAGTTTTGAGAAGCTTCAAGACAAACCATTTGAAGTCCAGTACTTCCAAGAGTGGAAGGTTTTTTTTAAAATCCTTTTAGCATGAGAGAGAGTGAGTGAGCATTGAATGAGCCTCTAGAGGAATCTATCATTTCCTATGAATTACATTCTTACTGATCTAAAATAAAATTAATTTGAATAATATTTTTTTACATCTCTGAGGAGGAGATGTAACAGAGGAGAACTGTTGTTAGATTTGACATTCCTAGATATGTAAATACTACACCTGCATCTGATTAGTTATTGTTTTCTTCCTTCAGAGAGTCTCAGACCTCACGTTCACCATTTTGTTACTGAATCATAGAATCATAGAATTATTTAGGTTGAAAAAGACCATTAAGATCATGGAGTCCAACCATTAACCTCACACTGCCAAGTCCACTACTAAACCACATCCCTCAGCACTGAATCTACACGTCTTGTTAAACACCTCCAGGAGTGGTGACTCAACCACTTCCTTGGCATCCTGTTGCAATGTTGGACAGCTTTTCCTAATATCCAATCTAAACCTCCCCTGGTGCAACTTGAGGTCATTTTGTGTTGTCTTACTGCCTGTTACTTGGGAGAAGAGACTCTCCTTTCAGGGAATTGTAGAGAGTGACTTGCTTTTTCTTGGCATGAGGGGCCCAACACAGTATTTGAGGTGGGACTTCACTAGTGCTGAGAACAATGGGACAATCGCTTCCTTAGTCCCACTGACTATTCCTGATACAGGTCAGGATGCTGTTGGCCTTCTTGGCCACTTGGCTACACTGCTAGCTCATATTTAGCTGGCATTTGGCCAGAACCCACCTTTTCCACCAGGCAGCTCTTCAGCCACATTCAAAACATCCCCTGACAATACAGGGCTGCCCCACCATCTCTCCTTTCTTTCCTGTCCCTTCTGAACAGCCTGCTGCCATCAGTAGCCACACCCCCGTCATGGGATTCATCCCACCAAGTGTGAGAAATGGCATCTAGGTTGTAGCTTTCTAGCAGCACGGTGGCTTCTGACTCCCCCCGTTTGTTGCCCTTGCTGTGTGTATTGGTGTAGAGGTGCTTTAGCTGGGCTGTCCACTCTGTCACCTTAGAGGAACATCCCGTAATTCCTTTGAGGTGTTATTATTGTATTGGAGGGCAAAACCCAGTGATGACAATAAGTAACCCACACTTCTTTCCCCTGCTAGTCATCTTGGTTATACAGGGGTGCAAAAAAAGGATGCATTCACTTCAGCCAGAAGAGACCACATGGAGAGCTAAGGAAATAATTCCAGCTCTATGTCACTGCTGCCTTCTGCAATGACTGTTAGATGTGGTTCTCTGGCTCATAACCTGGATAAAGTTAGTTCTCCCTCAATCAGGCTATTTCTTCATTTAGCCTAGTAAGAGACGAGTTAAAAGGAAGCAACACAACAAAGTCCTTGTCCAATGCTATTATCTGTAAAGGCTCATTGTAAAGGCTGATTTTTATTTCATTTAAAGCTTCCAGCAGGAAAACTTCACACAGTAAGGTTGGAAAGACAGCCCCCTCGCTATTGTTCTCCACTTTTGATTTGCTGTGAAAGGATGCTCTATTTTAAGAATCATGATTGTCTTCTTTTAAGGGCAATTTTAGGACTGTTCTCTTCAAGCAGAAGTAGATGGAGGTGGAGATAATAAATCCAGCAAAGTACATTATAAAGGCCTAATAAATGCTAGGGCCGCGGTATGTACTTTAGCCTAAGGGGATCAAGACCATTCTCTCTGTCTCTCTTACACACACACTGACTGATCATAACAAGATAAAATACAGATTTTATCGTATTTATGTGACAATTCTAGCCTAGATCAAAAACAGGCAAATGGAACAAATAGGCATCTAAATTAAAATAAGATTTTCAAATACTTTAGCAAAACATTTTTTAATCTGACACTTTTAAGCCACTGCCTCAGCCGAATGGATCTTGAGAAGAGATTAGTTTTCAGAATTTGTTACCACACATCTAATATTGTTTAAATTAGATTTGATTAAATACTTTTCAGGCTTAAAAATAACAGGATTGCTTGTAGAATTATAATTCTAAACATACCTGCTCTACCTTGTTAAGGGAATGGGAATAAAAAACGATGGGAATGTAGTATATCTGGATTCATTTTCTAAGGTGTGGACTTCTTCCACAGCATTTGGGGGAATTTCCTATTGGCCCAAGATAGTTCTCTAGCTTTATTTACTCTATTTTTTTTTTTTAATTGGCATTTTACTAGATAGTTTCAAAATTACATAAATTAAAAAGTAAACCACTTTCACTTGAACTCTGTCAACAAAAAACATCACTTACCAGGCAGTTGCACACCATGTCAGTTTGGACTCAGAGCTAGACTTGTAGAGAACAGAAAGGACCAGTCTAGAAAAAAAATAACCCAAAAAGCAAATGAAATAATTTGTGGAGCTTCCAGGTCACAACAAAATCTCTGAATTCTGAGATTTTTATACAAACTAAATACAGATGGCTATACATATTAACAAAATGTTGCAGTCAAATGAATATTTCTCCCGAATGTCTTACTGTTGTGAGGCTTAAGGGATGCTCTGCTGTGTCCAGCTTTGGAGTCCTCAGCACAGGAAGGACATGGACCTGTTGGAACGGGTCCAGCAGAGGGCCACAAAGATGATCAGAGGGCTGGAGCATCTCTCCTACGAAGACAGGTTGAGAGAGTTGGGGTTGTTCAGCCTGGAGAAGAGAAGGCTCCAGGGAGACCTTATAGCAGCCTTCCAGTATCTGAAGGGAGCTTCAGGAGAGCTGGAGAAGGACTCTTTGTCAGGAAGTGGAGTGATAGGATGAGGGATAATGGTTTTAAATTGGAAGAGGGGAGATGTAGTTTAGATACTAGAAAGAAATTCTTTACTTTGAGGGAGGTGAGGCACTGGAACGGGTTGCCCAAAGATGTTGTGGAAGCCCCATCCCTGGACGAGTTGAAGGCCAGGCTGGATGGGGATTTGAACAACCTGGCCTGGTGGGAAGTGTCCCTGCCCATGGCAGAGGTTTTGGAACTTGATGATCTTTAAGGTCCTTTACAGCTCTCTATGCTCACTGTCCAGGCATAGCCTTGTCTCTCAACATTGGTGGTACTAAGGGCTTCATCAAATGAAAAGTTACTCATTTTTTCATGCATTTAATGATGTTCATAAACAGTAACTCCTTCCCATGACTTGAGGAAATTTCTGAACAGAAAGAGCACAGCGCAGCAATGGTTTAACCATTCACGTGATAGCCTCCTTAATGCATTTATAGAGGAAAAATGTTCTTGGAAAGTCAGTATCCAAGCATCCTTTCTTTCCTATTTATTGCAAATTCAAGAAAAACCATCAAAAGATTTTAGAGTGCTTAAAGATAGCTTAAAAGATATGAAACGAGCAGTTAGTTGGCGGAAACCTGCTTGTAAAAGCTGGCACTTTTGGAAGGTTCTTGCTGTTTGGACTGTATGAAAGATTCCCGTAATGATGTCATTTACAAATATTTCTAGAGTGAAACTTTTGCCTTAACTTTTGCACCAAAACTTTCACTGATCTCTAAAGTGAAGTTATGAGATACTAGAATAATTCTATGTGCACATCTCAGTATCCCCCTTCTACAGGTCTTTCTTTTTATTCTTTCCTTTTGCAGGACGACATACATTTTGCAGAAAGGGATGACAGAAAGGGTACAAATGTCCTGCTTCTGTTCCTACAGGAGCAGGAACAGAAGGGGCTCTGAGGCCTTCTTCACTGTCCTCGTCAGTAGTTCATGAATGAGGATAAGCACAAGGAAGAAAATCCATAGGTATTGAATCTCAGACGGATCCATCGTATTGTACTAGAAAATATCTAGAGAACACTAAATCTCCACTGAGGAAGACCCTGTTTTGTCAGCAAAACTCAGGAAATTAGTGTAGTGCAAGTGCTGAGAAAACCTGAAGGTCACATCAGCTGTTCCTCCCAAAGGGAATTCTAAGGCACAGGTGAAATGAGGTGTCAAAATACATGAAGGCTGAACAATATTTTCTTAGTAACTTTTGTTAGTCTCCTACTGATACCCTTTAATTGAAGCTTCCCTTGAATTTTTCAGCATTTGGCCTCGACATAATATATCAAAGAATTGTTATTTGGCAGTGTAAAACACCTCTTAAGATTTGCATTTGCTTTTGCTTTTGTGTGGAATGAATATTATGTCTTTTTTTTTTTTTTTTTAAGTGATTTTACTGCCCAGTCAGACCATTAATCAGACTATTACTGATGTTAAGCAGGCATATCTCTAGAGAGTGACCCTTTCTTAGATAAAATTTTGATTACCACACAAAACTTGGTCTTGTAAATAGTGATAACATAACCTCTTTTTCTTTTAGAAATCTGCGATTCAGCAATAAGTGGCTAGGGGCCTACCATTAATCATTCATGAATATCAGAAAGAATATTCAATTAGAGATGTGCTCTGGGACACTGTAATATTTGGAAATATGGCATGTTTCTGGTGACTTTAAATAGCACGCAAGTGACACATCCAACTTTCTGTAATAAACCAACAAATAATGCAAACTGATAAGAAGTGATTAAACTGGATATGGATTTTAAATACCTCTTAATTAATTTTATATTTCCAAAGACTTGGGATGATGTTTGCAAATAACATTAGTGGATGTTGAAACCTTTTTTTTCTTTTCTGTTTTCCTTTGTATATAAAAACTAGGGTGAACGGATTAATACTCAGGTGGATGGCTGCTTTTCAGATGCCCAGATATTACTTGTTTGTATGTATACAGGTATTTAATTACATTTGTGGTTCCAGCTTGATTTGATTTGCTTTTGGAGATGGGATGAAGTCTTTTAATTTAAAGTGCCTTTTTTTAAATTCACATCACATTTTGCTCCTATATTTGGCAGATTCTTCTTTTCTAGTCACCTCAGCTCTGTATCCTGGGTGTTCAGGGTTACAGCACAAGCAGTGCCAACTTTGGCTGCCTTAAAGTAAAATTAAAGAAATAACAGATGTTCAGCTGGGTTTTGAGGTTTTGTTCTACTTCTAAAGATAATTGTCCTGTAATGGATAAAATAATCACCTAATTCCCACAAATATGATGGAATGTTCTCTTAAAGAACACTATCACAAAAAGTTTTCTTTCCAAGACAGTAAAAACTTAATTTCTGGAAAAATACATCCTTACTAGGATTTTTCAGGAAGCTTATGGAACTCAAGTACTCTGGTCCAAGTATTAAAAAAAGTGACATAGTGATAAATAAATTAGTGACACTTCTCAGTTCAGTAGACATAGGAAATAAATCAAATTCTATATCTCTCTAATTAAGATGGGATAATTCCGTTTTATTTGCATTTGTGCTTTGCTGAAGGCAGACAGATGTGTTACAGTAAGTTTTTTTATTACCACTTTTTATTTACATTGTGATATTGTTTTTTATTTACTTTTTAAAAGACATTTTTTTTTCCTCTTTTTGGTTTATTTTTTTTTTTTTTAATTATGACAATGACATTACAATGTCCTATAAAAGAACGCTAACATGCACATTGTGAGAAACAAATTGATCACACCTTCTTAATAATTGGAAAAAAATTGACAAATGTAAGGCATTCCCAACCATTTCTTCCTTGAGTTTGTCCACTCGATAAATCTATCTCTATTTTCTTAATGCTCTGAGAAGTGTAATTAGTGTAAGATTCCTCTGCGAGTGAAAGATGGATAGGTGTGTGGAGAATTCAGGAAGGGAGGAGAGGAAGGAGGTATTAATGTTGAGCCGGAGCAATCTACAGCAGCTGCAGTCAATCTTCTGGTCTAAACAACTGATCATTAAAAGTGTCTGAGACATTCAAATCATATTTGCAGTACTAGACTCTTTCCCTCCAGTATATACTAGAGGTATTTCTCACAAGTATAGCATTTCTACATTTCTTTTACAACCAGATAACGAGAATGACTGAAAAATGAAATTTTTGACTTGATGTATTATGTGCATCGTTTCTGCCCACGTCCTATTTTAAATCTGACCTTGAGACTCCAGTCTTCAGTGGACCCAAACATTCCAGGAAGGAAATAAAAAGAACCCCAAATGGTACTTTTTGAAGCCTTATCCAGTCAGTCTCATGGTTTGTTAGAGTTCATGCTACCCTGTTGGGCCGAGTAATGGAGTATCTGCTCTAGAGAAAATCCATCAGAAGCTTGTATGGAATCATTGCTATGGTTTTCTTTGAACCTGCTAACTCCTCTTTCCCCCTTAAAAGTAAACCAATGAGATGGATATATGTTGTCAAGAGGAGTTTTCATTTTGAAGGATGCAAGATACTGCACACCGCCTGTCCTAATAATCATTCAGCCTGTCACATACCATAATACTGCTCTGTGTGCGTGGAACAATATAGGCTGCCTTTATCATAAAACTTGCCCCAGGCAAATTTCTGAGCACACGGATAAAGGGAATTCATTTGTGCCCTGATCATTATGACAATGTTATTCGACAGGTAGAAGGGCACCCTGATTCTGTCTTGTGATGGCCTGATCAGTATTGATGGCAAAACACTTGTGCTTAATGATGCCCATAAATGCCAGTCGAACATTTTTTCCTTGTGTTTAGGGTCTTTAGAAGTGTAAATATTCCCTCATTTTCTTTTGTTTTCTGAGATACAGATAATATTTTGATTCCTGACAAGCACTCAACCTATGATTGAAAGTGGAGAGGGTGACACGGTAGCGGCTGCTAGATATAACAAGTGATATATTACTTATATCAGAATATCACCTGATGCTTTTATAAATGGCCTACATTTCCACAAATATGGTTTTGATCGTGCACTTGAAATTCGGGTCAAGCAGTCCCATAATTCTGGAATCTCTGCCTAATTTAGGAGTTATGTTTTCTATCTACTGGAATACTGTTTCTTCCGCTTAAAAATTTAATCCATTGCAATTCAGGAAAATATCAGTTTAGTGGTAATCTCTGGCTCCCTATTATGCCCCCTGGCTTCTCCTTCTTTCTGGCAGGATGAGAATGTCAGAATTAAATCATGTCTTGCCAGTGGGTTGCCTGGCTTCAGTTCTCTGAATGAAAGCCCAAATCAAGTCGTCCATGTTCCATTTTTTTTTCCAGCTCACATGATTTTCTCTATGTAAAGAATTCAAAACACTAAAAGCAGTAAATTGATGAGTGGCAGTCAGCTTTAGGTCCATAAAAGGTAAATTTTGTTAAAAATAAGAATAGCGGTGCCTGATTGTATCTGGTCTTTTATTTCCTGTTTGGGTTGTTTTCCGTTTTAGTTTTGGCAGATATTGAGTAGCATCAGGTCATAATAGCATAAGGGATCAACTGGTCAATTTAAATGAATCAGAGATCTGGCTCTAGCAGGTTGACTCCCTTTTCTCACCTCTTGCCACTTCTCACAAATGAGGCACTTTTGTGATGCTTGGAAGCGCTGCCTTGTGTCTTTATGCATCACCATTTCTGGCAGAAGAAAACATAGGCAAAGGGTAAAGACATAATATTTTAAGAGGTTTTCTTACAGACCACATGCTGTTAAAGACAGGTCGTTGCCCAGTCTTCTCTGCTCCCTGGAGTTGTATGCAACGTGTGAAGAATCGGGTCATACCAACTGCAGTATTCATAAAAAGGTTAATCGCTTCTAAGTAGCTAAGAGTACAATGTCTTACCTTGCAATCTGAAGGCCAGTGAGAGTGTTCTCATTATACAGCACCTCTTACTTTCCTGGACTTCACTGTGTGTGTCTTTGCTAAAATTCCTGCTGGGAGAGTTGCATGGCTGGCAATTTTTAAGTTAGAATATTCTTCCTTGTATTTGTTTGGTAGCTGAATCTAGTTTGTTAATAAAGGACAGGTTTTACATTTCCAGCAGAGCTTTAAAATGCTATTACTCCAAACACAGTAGTTAATACTGGCTGCTCCTTCTGTCAGTGAATTTAAGGATGAGACCATAGCTTGGGTCTTGAAGAAAATTGGGAAAATAGTGAGCAGTCCAAAAACAAGAACAGGGGTTGGACTAACAGTGGTTTTCAAGGTGTTGGTCAGCATCCTCTGGGAGTCTCGGGACCACTTGTGGAGAAAATAGGGAAAAAGAGAATTAAAAAAATAGTAAAACTGATTTTAGGATGCTTGCACTTAGTATTATGAGGGTGTGGGTTTCCATCAGAAGCTTGCAGTTCAAAATGGTTGCCTCTGAAACCAGTAGCTAATGATGAATTTGCCTTCTTCATCTTTTATTCCATGCTGTACTCTGAGAAAAAATAAAGCTGCCCCTTCCTCAAAAAGGAATTTAAACAACGTGCAGAACCTGAAATATGAAAAGCAAGATGGCTGAGAATGGACTAAATCAGTTGAGGATATTACTATAATGAACTTAATTACATGGGGAATTTATAATTATTTTATATTGCTTTTAAAAAAATCTGGTGTTGAAGACTCTGCAGGGAATTAATAGTCTCAAAAACAAACTGCTGGTAACATTTAATACATGCACCAGAAGAACAATTATCCCCTTAAGCTTTTGTAAAGAACTGAGGAAAGAGAAAAACAGGGAAATAATACACGGTATATCATAATATAGTCATATGCTTAATTGTAATTATTAAAAAGGAATTTAAGATCATCTGCTCTCCCTTCCTGCAGTTTTATGCACATTCTGAATACTTTTTAGCCGCATTATCTTGTACATAAATGCATAAAGACACATATCAGCCTTTTTGTGTGAATAAAGATGAGTGAATTAATAGCTCTTGTCTTAAGCTCTTCTCCTGTCTAAATCTAAGCAGGTATTAAAACTCGAGGGGCCAGATTCTAATCTGTTGTGCCACTGCAAATTAAGAGTGATTCAAAGGAACTGAAAGTGGTGAATCCTAATTTCACAAAGTGTAACTCAGATTTGAATTTGGCCTTAGGTTTTCAGAGTTTCATCCCAAGTGAGTGCAGAAGTGTCATGTATTGAGGAAGAAAGTATTCCCCCGAGTGACTGTGGCAGAGTTCCCCTCCAGGTATTTGGATACACAAATCTGAAGCATTAACCTGTCTCATTTCCAAAGTTTCTTGTTTTGTCTCTGCCCGTGGATGAGGCAGCTGCTCCACTGACTTTATGGCAATCCTGGGGAAGAAGAGCTATGCGTTTGCTTGCTGCAAGTTAATTGTCAACTTAAAAAACCTACTCCCCATGCCCTTCCTCTTAAAAATGGATATTGCAAATTTGTATTCACTCTTTTCCTTCTTGAATTCTGCATAGGCGTTACGAGCTTTCCAATGGTATCCTTGGGGTTTTACATTCATCCTAACATATGGCACGTATGTGAATCTCTTCTCAAATTTATTTGAGTTTATGTGTGATAGGGAGCAGTTAGCTGGGTGAATTGCTGAATCACAGAACAATTATGGCAGGAATTCTCTGGTTTTGTGTTTTTCTACAAATGATATTGTACTACGTTGCATTCACTTCAGTTCTTGGCAGGACTGATGAAAAGTAAGTTAGAGCTGTTGCCATCTGGTAACTTTTGAAGCAATTCCCCCACGTGTTCCTGTTGCTTAATAATTCTTTGTTTATACAGGTAACCTGATGTTCAGTCTTAGAGCAAATACAGTCACCTTTCCCTGTGTTTCTTCTTCCATCATTGTGCTGAAGGCTAGTTTCCTACAATGTAGGAAAATTGAGGAAAAGTTCCATGGGTGCAACTGGCTCCCCCATGGAGAAGTAGCTTTCTGTAGCTTCTCCAACATACCCAGAGAACTGTCTTGGGTTTGGTGATTCTCTGCACACTCTCTGCTCCCACCAAAAAGGTGAGGTTGAAGCTGTGCTCTTGCTTTCTCCTTGCCAGGCAACTGTCCCAGTCACTAGCACTGGGTGGGAAACTGCAGCATTTGGAGGAAAGCTCATCATTTGCGTGGATATCAAAGACAACATGAAAAATTGTGGGAAAAAAAATTCTGAAAGTTTATTAAGCGCTGTGGACACTTGTCTCAGGACACCTGCAAGCTAAAATCATTTGAGGCTGGAAAATATCTGGGAAAGTATTGCTATGTGCTTGCTCTGTCAGCTGCTTTTAGAGATAGGATGCTGGCTTAGAAAGACCTTTGCTTTGTCCCGATGTAGTTCCTATTATGTTCATACGTTGAAAATCAACTTCTGAAATTGAACTAGAAAAAAGCAAAAATTAAAGAAGAGTCATCTGCCCATCTCTATATTTAAACAGGCAAGGTTAATTGACAATTGACATGCATTTGCAGTGCTTAAGCCGAGCAGGAACAATACTTGAGAATTGCATTTCTGTCCTGCATCCTTTTAACTTTCATTTTTTTTCATTCATCTAATGTCAGATGAGATTTTAGTTTCTTTTTACAACTGATAAGAGAAAGTTTCTGTGTCTCTCTCTTCCTTTAACTCTGAATTTAACCTCAAAATTCCATAAGCTCCTGTCCAGTAACATCTCCCTGAATAATGTGCCAGAAAAACATCTCACTGGTGCAGCTCACACAAAGCTGCAATCATGAAAAATGGGCTGCTATTTTGCGGAACAAAAGACTGGAGCGCAACAGGCGATCTTTCTCCATGTGACAGTTTGCACAGCAACTGGAAATTCTGTCCAGAATTCAGCTGAAGACACAGCAAAGCCTAGAGAAAAAAATATCTCCTCAATTAATATCTGGCATATATCCCTGTTAATTTGACTCATGTCCCACAAGTTTTGTGTGCCTAAGTGTCTTTAGACGTGGGATTTTTAATAGTAATTAGCAAGCACTTTTGCCATTTGTCTCTGACATTCTCTTTCCAAAGCCACACTTCACGAAACGGGAGCAAACAAATGGACAATGCAGGGATGACAAATGCACGGTGTACAGAGTTCACCAGTATAAAAGGCTATTTCAATAACTGTCTGGAAGATGGTTAAAACAAATTACTCACCTTCTAAAATCCTCAGGGAGCCAGACTTATCAATCCAAAGGGTGAACTTTGAGGTTAAAATAATGTGATCCAAACTGTGTGGAAGATAGATAGACAGATAGCTGGTCGGGAAGGAAACTTTGGTTGAAATAACTTTAACTGACAAGCCGTTATGCCTCATCTGATCCCCCATACATCAGGAGCAGTCTTGCATACATATCCCTGTTTATCTTCCTGCCCCCAGTATGTTTGAGTTGCTTCCTAATTTCTGTCACATCCATTTGATCAAATTTTATAATGGTAATTTCCCCTTTCAACATTATAATCTGATACCTTATTAGTGACTTTACTGTTTTATTAGCCTGAATAAATCCTGCCATAGTAACAGGTGTTATAAGCATTACAATGTAATTTACATAAGACATTTCCAAGCTAATGTGAGGACAGAATACCTACCCCAATGCTAACTCATGGAAACCCAATCTATGCTCGTTATATTTCTTTAGGTCCTTTTGTTTGTTCCAGAAAGCAGAAAGGGTTACCATCTGATCTAAGGCTGCTGCTGTAAGGACCAGTACCATTATTAAGTCTCTAACGATTCAAAGACTGGATTTTATACAGTAAATATAGTATAAACACAGATTTTGTTGGATTGTGTGGAACACTCCAGGTCCTTATTCCTAGTTAGGGCTAAATCGATTTTTACAGTGCAGGGAGGAAGAAGAGACAAGGCACCATTTTGAAGAAGGAGCAATGAGAGAACTATGTGAGTCACAGGGCCTCTCTGAACTCCCAAAGATAAGATTTCTAATTCACATTTAAACATGCAGGATTAATTTGACTATAGTGGATGGCAAATGCAGATGTATTTGTCTCCTCCATTTTCCACTCACCCACTTCACCATCATGGAGTTAGGGTTTTTATCTCTGCACATCTTGAAGAACTTGCACCAGACAGAGTGAAGTGCCATCCTCCCCGTGTTCCCATGCTGGGGTGTATAGCCAAGTTCTTGAAACAGCTGGCGTATGGCAAAGAAAAATGTCACTAAAGGGATAATAGTACAGTTAAAATGATGAAAATTAAGGCACATTTTCCTAACAAATTTTCCTAATGAATAATACATTTACTAATAAACAAAAGGGCTGCCAAGGACATGACAGATTGGAGATATAGCACTTGAGTTATTGAAAGTGGCAGACAGGTCACAACTTTTATTTATGTTAATAGCTAACCACCTGTCAGATAAATTGGGAAGTAGATACCTCCCCAGCAATGCCAGCAGGCGCCTTTCAGAGCTGCGAGGAAGGACCAAGAGGACAGAGCTGAGCTAGTGATCGTGCTGGCAAATGAGAGATGTCTTTTCTTCTCTCGTCCAGTTATACCTATGTGGTAATATTTGCTCATTAGGAAAGGACTGAATACTCTGTGACTGGCTTGATTGATACATCCCCTAACAGCTCTTATCTGATTGTGGCAAACAAAATTTAACTTCTTCTTGGCAGGCAGGTCGTCATCTGTGGCGTATAACACTGATGTGCGTGGCTCCACTGCAGAAACTGGCAACTCTTGGGTACTTATTAAACATGTGGCAGCCCAAGCATTGCCCTCAGAGATAACTGAATCTATTAGAGACTTCAATTATTTGGAGGATGACACTGCATAGCACTTCTTTTTAAGGTTTGCTAACTTGTCGGGAACTTAAATGGTATTTCTGACATAGTTAAAAGGAAACCCAGAACCTGCTTGGGTTCAGAAAGAAAGTGATCTCCCCTTCTTTGAAGTGATCCCATAGATATTTTCAGAAAAGGAGGTAGACTCTACATAGTTCTCCACTTAATTTAACTGATTAGATAACCGATCTGTTTCTAGCAGTTCTGATTTCAGTGTCTTTCTCTGCCTGACAACATTTGAACCTACCCTACCATTAAGGACTTACAGGATTGATTTTCATCCTACTCTCCACTCTGCTGAAGCTATTTCACTTTACATAGAGTAATTAAATACTCAGTAAGCCACAGAGAAAGAGAGTAAGAGTGCATATTACCCTGCAGCCCAATAATTAGTGCATTCTGATATAAGCTGTCATCACAGCTACTTGTGCCTACTGTTCTGTTTAAAGAAAGGCCTTTAATCCAGCATTTTCCTGTGCAGGTGATGCTTTAAACCCTAGACGAAAGCAGCGCTCGCTCTCATATTAATTTACATCCTGTGATTTATTTTTTTTTCGAGAAGACCTTGTTCTTGAAGTTATTTCAAGAACAAAGTTCTAGATTAATCCCAACCTTCTGTAACTACTGGAGGTGTTTAAGGAGGATAGTTTCAGAAATTTTTCTTGTACAGAAAGTACTAACCATCTTCAAAGCATAATTCAGGTATGTAGTTCCACTGCTTTCTGAAAGTTTCTCTCTTCACTGACCATATGAGAGGTTTGAGTAACCTTTGTCCTTTGGAATTAATTTAAATATCATATGAATATAAGCTTTTTTAAAGATTTTCTCAAATGCATTCAAAGTGCACAAGATAGAGTTGGTCCACGGTACCTTCATGACCTGGGAAAGGCACTAGGAAAAGAAAATCTGTTCTTACTGATCGTTTGATTTTGCATTAACAATAACCTTGGAACTCCGTTCATGGATGATTCTCCTGTTCCACAGAGAAGATACTCTCTACGGTGGCAATTAGTACCTCAGCATAAATGTTTAAGTATGTGCAAAGGAAAACCTGCCACATTGTGTTGTTACGGCTGTTTTTCAGCTGGGATGCTGATATTTTATGAATGTTACAACTTAGCCAGATGATCAACATATTCCTGATGACGCTGTTTGCCAGTAAAATAACTGCTGCTGCCTACCGAAGTGTTCAAACCCTCAGACTGAAGCATTGTACATAAAATCTCAGCATTTTTGCTCGCTGTTTCTGTGATTGATAGTAATAAACATCACTTTTGTGAATGAGAGGCTTCTGTGTAAACACTTGCAGTGTATTATAAAAATGAACATGAAAATGTGCATTCTTCACAGAGGCTTTTTCTGTTGTTTTTTTTTTTTTGATATGCGTCCTTATGCCAGCCTGTCTCTGGCATATTCAGAAATTCAGATACCATATGTCCTTATGATCATCTTCAAAACTTCCAACTTCAGGCACTCTCCCTTCAACATGGTTCTTTTATTGATAAGTGCTGCTGCTGTGGCTGCATCTGCTAAAAGCAACTGTGCACAGCTCCAGTGACTAATCTCATTTAGGTTAATGGTATCTGCAAGGTCACTTGGGAAGGATATGAAGACACTATTATCCACCTGGATGCTGCTGTATGGGTAGAGATGAAGCAGGTACATAAACTGTTGGAGAGAGACCTGTCATGATTCTCACAGATTTATAGATTACTGGGGCTGTTCTTTAGAACTGAGAATTTAAATATAAGCAAAATACATTTCCACAATTTGGTTGTTCTTAGAAATTCTAGAGTGCAGTTTTGCTATTTCTGAAAAATGTGTTCAGCTGATGAATGTATTTCTTTGAGCTGGAGAGAAAAGAAACAGAAGACCTTCCTCCACACACCTCTGTCTTGTGGTTTTGGGGAAAAGGAGAAAGAGAGGTGAAGCTTCTCTCCCTAGTGCAGTATCTCTCTTCCTCTCCCCTCCCCTCTCCCTTTCTCTCACTGTCCCTGTATTTTTTTCCCTCTCTGTCCTAAAAAATAGTGGTATGTGGGGAGTGGGGCCCGTCCATACACCTGGACAGCATGAGAGAAGAATACTTTTTTTTGAATTTGCTGATGGCCTTGATGCAAAAAATTGCTCCTTTCTATCCCATCCGGAATAGCAGAAAATCCAAAGTGTGTCTCTTGAGTGTTTTTTGGAACTCCTCTTAGGGAAATAATACTTTGCTTGAGGCTGGGAGTGAATTCTCATATCCTTAACGATTTCTAATTATTTAGCAGACAGGATTTGGGGATTTGGACTACTTTGATAAAAGTGCTTTAAAATAAATAGAAAAACTTCAGCAAATTAATGTATTGCTGAGTGACTATCATTTGCTGTATATTGCAAAATACAGATGGAAACAGAACAATCTCCATTGTTGTTAATTGCTATTGTTAATGCTTTTTAGTTCGTACATGAATTTCAGTGTAAATAGCACTTTCTTTTGCTGCTAGCTTCATGGAATATTTGCATACAACCATAAATTCCTTACTCATAAAAAAACCCTGTTAAAAACACTGGAAGATAATCTGATGCTAATGCATCAGAGGCTTTTGCTAACAGGAGAGAGCACAGAGGAGAGGTGGCAAATGTGCTCCTGCCTAGTCAGCTCTCTTGCTGTACTCTCACTTTTACTTGAGGTTTGAATTTTTAAAAATATTTTTTTCTTTTCCTTTGGAAAAAGCTAATAATTGGATACACAGTTTATCTGACAAGCTACACGGTTTCTTTCAACACTCAGCTTGTGTGCTGTCATAAATGGATTTTGGATTTTTTTATATGCTTGTCCCCACTTTCCCTACAAGAAGTTCCAGGTGCTGGAGTAACACAGAGAGGTCTTTAATGGCATTCAGGAGAACTGGGATCTTTTCTACTAATAACATTTTCAAACTATCTTTTCCTTGGCTCTTTCCCCCATATCCCGATGTGTCCGGGCTTGTGTACCAAATGATGGTAATGTGAACATTCCTTTTTGTCCTGATTTCTTTTTAACAATTCTGTAAATGGAAAAGATGCTCTATAGTAGAGCGAAATCACTGAGGCATTACTATAATTCTGATAATGGGATGATTATTTAAGTATTCTTGTTTATTGTGACTGACCTAGTCTCTGCTTTCTGAGTGCTATGTATAGACTGTTTGATCTGGTAGATTTAAGGTCAAGGAAGAATATGCTTTTGTTGGTATAGAAACAGCTCAAGCGCAAGGTAGAGCTGTTTATTGTATTACCTGTGATTTTCATTGAAACAGACTTCCCAACTTGTGTCTGTACCGTTCTGTCTTTAACATAAATAACACTTTATCCCATTTAAATATCAGGTATCTGAGCTCAGAGGAGACAAAATTTAATAGACCAATCCCTGAACGATTCAGAAAGTCACAATTCAGAGCTGGATAGCCCCAGCATTTCGAGTTTTTAAGCAAACTGACTGTGAATACTTAAATTTTGGGAGGCAGGAAGATGGATGAGGAGACATACTGTCAGACTAATATCTGAGAGCTCACCCCATAACTTACAAACATTGTACCTAAACCCACTTAAGCTATTTGGTTATGCTTCTCCCCTGGTTCCCTTATTTCTGGTGAGAATGGGGGAAGCTGTACTTCAGCCTGAAGCTGTTTGGTGCCATTCCATTTATTCAGACTATTCCATCTCACTTTGGTGATCATTAGAACTCGTATTGTCTGTGTAGCACACCTTGCCCTGGGCGCTTTGACTCACAAATTTCTATTTCTTTCAGAGTTTGTGTCCATTCAAAGCGAAGACACCTTTGCCCTAAGTTGCTACGATTCCTTCATAGCTTGACAAAGCCCAAAATAACAGATCCAGTAGAACAAAACCCGATGCTCCCTCTGACTTCTGTGGCAACATAGTTTCATCAGGAAAACAAACAAAAAACCACCGTGGCCAGAAGGGCCACAGTTAAAATGATTATATTCTGAACCAAAAATGTAAAAAGAGAAAATGATTGGAAAAAAAATTCTGAGTGCTTGAAAGTGCAAATCTAGGACAAACATCTCCAGGTTTATGTCCTGTTCTTCAGCTAGAAGTGCAGACAGCTTTGAATGGCTAGTGTGTTCCTTTCTTATAAATATTATTCCATAGTATGCAACTGAGGACGATGTTTTTAAAGGAAAACTAAGCAGACATGAGTGGAATCTTTGCACTGAGAAATGACCGGTTTAGTATGCAAGCGACAACACTATCTCACATTCATTTGAATGCTTGCCATCTGGAACAGATGCATTAGTTGTGGCTCCAGTAATGACATGGTGGAGGAGAAGACCTTCCTCACCTCAAGATTTCACTATTACTTAATGGGGCTCCTCATATGAGTAAAGTAATTGTATATTCAGGCCAGTGTTTTATTCAGCTGTCATCTTTACTTTAGCCTATAACCAAGCATCTTGCTGTATAGTCTTGCTTGAATACATGCAACATTGCAGCATATATTATATGAAAGATGCTATTCCGAATGAAGTCATATTGTATACTTGACTTTGTTCTGTATTGATATTGAATGCATTTCTAGAACGGTAATCTTCTATGTACAATATGTGTCTGAAGAGATTATATCTTATTTTGCACACCAGGGTATCTTTAGAATTGTTTATTATTCATGTTATATTTTAAACTGATGCTGGTCTATGCAGATTCTAAATGTGTTTGTCATATACCATTAGTCACCGTGTGAAATCTCTCAGTAATAGTTAGTTCTTGAATTTTCTGCAGCTAAGGAGAATTTAACACTGATTGATGGTAGATCACTTAGCTGGTTGGCAGACTTTCCAATTTACGGCAGGAAAATTGCTCTTTTCTTTATGCTCATTCCTTCTTCTGCAGGGGGACAGTAAGATGTATGTGCCAGGGTGCACATAACAGCAAGAATCTGATTGGCAATACCGCAGGTCTTTTTTACAATTGTGATTTTATCATTTTCAAAAACTGTACTGAATGTCAAGTATTTCAGATGCAATTTTTAAAAACCTCTCTATTTATCAAATGTCGATGATATATCCCTATCATATTTCACATGCAAAAAATGACCTAACATATTTTTGCATGAGGAAATGAGTAAGCTGTCAGCGCTTCATCCTTATCTTCTAATAGTCCCAAATTCTCAGTCCTCTAAAGGCTGATTATCTGTAGAGTGAAGATTAGCAGGAGAAACAAAGATATTGATTTGCTGTGTGCCGTCTGCAAATATTTCTCATTAACCACTGATTCAATCAAAAAATAATAATAGTATATTAGTTATTCTTCAGTGAAAGACAGATAGGGGATAAATCCCTTCGCTTTAACTCAGCAGTGAGATTTTCAAAGACTGTATTTTAAGATTTCGCACAGAATGCGAATGAAGAATGGCAATATGTAATTTTTAGTATCCATTTTCTTTAAAGGAAAAAATAAAGATAAAAGTTACCATATTTAAAAACATAAAAGTCTGTTGAAATGCCAACCATAAATTCTAGTAAATTTAACAATAGCTTTTGTATTAAAAAAGACTTCTCTATGAAGAGGTGTGTTGCTTAATTTCAGCTGCCAGCAAGAGCTGAAAGAATCCAATCTTTACTCCTTCATAAGGTTTACAAGTATAAGAGGTTCAAAATGCTGACTTTGCAAACTGTTCTGGGACACACAGAGGTACTTTCTAAAAACATACACATAAGAGGAAAAATAATTGGTAAATTATTGTTTCCAAAAAAATATGAAATATTGCTGTCGCATTGCGGTTTTAGGGCCACGGAGCACAATATAACTGACACCTCCAAAACAGAGATAGTAAACATGGTAATGAAAACAAATGTGCTCAAGTGTGCACTGGGGCCCAATTACCCACTTGCACAAAGACTTCGATGGGAGTTCTGTGTGTAGCGCGGCTGCAGAATGGTTCCCGCAAGGAATGAGACAACCACGTTAGAGCTACTGTCCCAACAAACCTGTTGTTTGGGGAATTCGTTTTCAGCAGCTCCTCCCACAGCCCATGCTGATGGCAGACCAGTGCTGTACAGCTTGAAATTTATGCAAGATCAACCGTGTAATGAAAATTATACCAGTTCATAATTATTATCTTTTATTACTACAGACGCTGTGTGGAGTTCATAGAATTGCAAATCTAACAGAAGAAATACTTGGCATCCTTTTAAAAATAAAAACTCAGTCTATTTGTAATGCTGAAATGAAGAAAGTGGGAACCAGGATAATGGAGAGCAGCATTAATGAAACACAAAGGTAGTATCTTGATTTAATTTTCTATTCTGTCTCAGCCTGTTTTCACCCATTTTTTACATTCGTGCTTGCCGCCCTACTATCTGTTCTGTGACTGCTTTTTGAAAGATATTCATTAGACAAATATCAGTTTCATCAAAAACACATTCTTAGTATTAAGTTACTAATTTTCTAAAGGGCTATTGTGGCATTGCATCTTTTAACATAGAATTACCCCAATCTCTAGGTAGGTAGATGTGCTGGATCTAATCCCACGGGTGACAGATGATGGTTAAAAGTCACTCACAACTTCTCAGATCTCTGAAACCAAGTCTATGATTGTAAAGGCAAAACCCAGTCCTAACTAAACCATGCCAGTCTTTCAAAGAAGATCTTACTGACCCCTGGAAAGTCTGCTTTATCAAACAGAAACTAGGCCCTTAAATCCACATCTGGAGCAAATCGGCTGGAATGTAGTGATCCCAACGTATAAAAAGATTCTTGTATGTATTAGGTGGTCTACAAGTGTCAGGAACTGGTCTGCTTGTCCAAACCATATATCCCTTCATCTAGCACCATGTAATTTCCTACGCAGAATCTATCAGGTAGCAGAATCTATTCTGCCATCAGAGACAGTTTATATCATACAGCAGAAAAAAATCCTGGAAATTATATTAATTAGAAGAATTCAGATATTCACAGACCAGTGCCCTTCCTGAAAATCCCACTAACTCCCCAAAGCACAACACTTACAATAAATATCTTGCCTAGTGGCATTGGCAACGCTGTGCTTTGCTTTATAAGGCAATATAAAATGATGTGACCGAACCAGATAAACAGACAAACAGATCTTCAGTTGGTGAAATCGGATGCAGCACCAGTGACGCTGACTCTCTAACACAAGCTTAACGAGGCAGTCTTCTTTTTCCAGTGCCCATTGATTAGGAATCGAAATATTTCTACATATTTTTGTAGCCACAATGGTCTAAAGATGGAAGGCAAACAAGGGTTTCAGGAAGGGGTGACGGTTTTTTGTTAAAATATTTTTATTGAGAAAATGAGACAATTATTCTATTAGACAGTAAAATAGAATATTGTACTCCACATACAGTGATGTAGAATTATCACAACCAAAGTCTAAACCAGCTTAATATTTTCACTTTTTCCTCTGCTTGATGTTTTCATTATTGCTCTTACTGGGTTTGTAAGCAAATAAACAATAATATGAAGGGAATGATTACTTTAGTACTAAACAGCGAACCACCAAAATCAGACAAGCTATTTTCTGACATCATCAGAAACCTCGCAAGGCAGGATGTGGGAGAGGTGTAGGGTGACTCCTGGCAACCTTGAGGAATCTAGGCCAGAAACTCAGATTTTGTATTGTAACTCCTCTGATTACGTGACCTGGTAATTTTTGACATTTGGCCACGTTTCTGTCTCTCTGTGTGGCTTCCAGTTAGTTACACCTATGTGCCAAATCAAAGCTTCATGAAGTCCGTAAAATGAAAGCACAGATGCTCAGGTGGCTGCCTTACTGATGCTTCATTAGTCTTAGACTCGGTAGTCTTGACTAGTCCTATTTCTTCTGGGATTCATTCACAGCCTTTGTCCTAATCCTAAAAGCTCTCTATGAAGGAAGAGATATCTGCCCCAGGGAATACTTATCTAACTCTCAGCATAACTGAGTTAAGAAAGTCTGTAATGAAAATTGTGAGAGTCAGAAATGAAGCTTTCATAAACGAGTAGCAGCACATTATGGAAGGAGCTGTCAGAACAATTTGTATGTGTCTGTTGCAGGGCTTTTAGATCCAGCTACAAATCATTTCTGTGTCTATTCACAGAAGAAATCTACCACCAGCACACAGATACAGAAAAACAAACAAAACAAAAGAAAGTTTTATTAATACCAGTTGAAGGTAGGATTCTCTACAAGTTTTGTTGTGGCAGCAATCCAATATATTGATTTAACACTCAGACAGATAAAGTATCAAAATCCAGATACTTATCCAAACAATAATCTAAACCCTTTGATGCTAGTGCTTTTCTTCTTACATTTGAGAGCCTCAAAATCAAAATATCCAGGTTGTTTTCTCCATAAATGCACTTCAGAAAAACGAATGCCTCATTTCTCTTATTGTTTTTCTACAAAATTAGAAAAAATACTTTATTTTTTATGCCTTTTCTGTCAAAGTCTATTAGCCATAATGAGTACCTCTGGTTTTCACATCTGCAAACATGAAACTTCAGTACTTGTTGAGCTTCTGATGGGTCTCTGAAGCAAAAGTGGCACTCCATGGAGGAATTACACTATATTAGAATAAACATAATGAAATCATTCTTCAAAAGTGTATTAAGTTGCACAAGGCTGAGTTTGCAATATCCTAAAATGAGAAGAAAGATCTTCTTCAAATATGAATAAGTGAGAGATTATTTGCAAGAGGGGGAGAAGTCTAGCTACAAGCACAGGTGCTTTAAAGCACAAATCCGCAGCATTAAGCTCTGGCACAGCTGTTTCATAATAAATAAAAAAGAGAAACACCCATTAAAGTCTCATATGATACAACCTACGAATAAGAACGTCATTTGTTTGTAAACTACTATCACATTAACAATGGAGGCCAATTGAGAAAACCTCCAGATCTGACAAGATGATTTTAAACTAAGAGTGTGGAATTGTTTATTAAGACTTTGAGTGACAGTCTAATATATTAAATCGGTTCAGAAGATTGTAAAATGCATTAGCATTAGCAATTTAATACCTCCAACAAATTTAACTGTCACTCATGAGCATATCTGTCCTTGTTAAAGGAAAAAAAACCTGAAGCGCCATCTTTGTCTTGATGGACAATAAAGTTAGAAAAGGCAAAAGCCTTTCTCTGTACATCGGTGATGAGAGAACTGTGTTACATTTATCATAATTAACTTTCACAGTTGGCAGCATTTTTTGGCAAATGTGTTATTTGCTCAAGCTCGTGAAAGAAGTTTTAAGAACTAATCATTGGAGCCAAGCCTTAGCTTGCAATCGTTTCAGGGCTGGATTTTAATCAATTTAGAAACGTAATTACATGCCAAATGTGTACACAGTTACTTTGATTACACACAGAAATTGGGCAGTTTCATAGTCAACTAACTGATTGTAGGCAGTTGGGTGCAAAATGCCTCATCTGAACCAGCAGTTGTTAATAACCTTGTGTTACAGCCGAGTGTGGAACAACAGGGCAAACTTTAAAAATCAGGGTCTTTAAAGGAAATATTTCAGTTTTCAGCCTTATTCCAGTGGCTACGTTTTCTGTGCTTCCTTTTTAAAAATATTTTAAGTGTCACTCGTAATCGAGAAAAAACACAACTTTTTAAAAGCTGAACGGAAGAATCAAGTTGAAAAGCAGGTCACTCAGCTGTACTGTGATTACTTTGCAGTGCAGTAATGAAAAGGATCCCAAGTGTGATGTCCCTCAGACAACGTTACGAGGGTTTCAGTACAAATAACGGAGTAGAGCTGGTTTGATTTTTGAAGAAACAGAATTAGCAGAATGTCAGACGATTGACACGAATTGCCGAATGAATAAACTGCGGTGTTTAGCTTACTGTAATTAACATTACTGTGCTATTCAGGAGTGCTTAGATAACTGCTGCATGTTTATGAAAATGTTCCTGAATCCTAATATTTGTGTGACATCCAGTATAATTAGTTTGACAATTAGTGTCAATTATTTTCTGGTCTCACATTTGGAAACTTTCAGCTCTCCACTCCGGGAGCAGCGCCGGCCACCCAGTTCCTTTGGTGACCGGGGACGGAGCACATGAGCAGCAACGAACAGATGAAATGAATCGTTTGCTTCATAATAATCAGGATTGACAGGTTAATAACAAAGTCACTACCTAAAAAGAAGTCACATTTGTGACTATAATCTGAAAAAAATACTTTAATTGCCTCTTAGGATAAATGGTAAAAATATTGCACATAAACAGAGCTAGAAGAAACAGGCATAATATTAAACAGTCTACTCAGGATTGTACTGACAGTGTTTTTTCTACCCATAGAATCAACCTAAACTTGTTCTCAGAAAAATTATATTTTGGGGCATTTTATGGGTAGAACAGAGAAACAGGTGGTGACAAACCGAGTGGCAAGAACAGACACTTAAAACAGCGAGCAGTTCTTATTCTTCCTGCATAATGCAGAAGAAAAGGAAGCAGCGCTTGCCTGTTCCTGCCCCATTGCAGGTTTTACAATTAAAGAATTATCCCATCAGTCTCTCTTTAGTAGGACACTACATCAAAATTAGTCCTAAAACCAGCTTTTCCAACTAAAACTGTTGATGTTTATGTTTTCTTCTTTCTTTTCTACTAGTAGCTAAACCCCAAGCAGTACATAAAATTGTCAGCTGACAGGTTTTGTTGCTCAATCGTCAGTTCAAAGATCTTTCCAACTGAAGCTGTTTTAAGTGACCACTGACACCAGTACCTGCTGATCGCTGTACTGGGGATCGAGCCACTCCTTGGAAGCTGCTCATCAAAACAAAGGCCACGATATACTGTTAGATGTGATGTAATTCTTGAGATCAAAGGAGCAGCCCTGCTAGCCCTCACTAATCAAGCTAGGAGATACATAGCTGTTTCTCCTGAAAAATGTTCTCCCTGGTAGCTCACCTTCCTAGTGGCAGATTCTCAGTGGTGCTGGAGTTGGTAACATGCAGCTTCCAAGCATCCTCCAGGGCTGCTGGTGTCTCAGTGTCGGACAAGTTCCGACAACCTGGTCATGTTGGAGCGTGACTTGGTCCCTGTGGGCAGGGTTGCACAGTCAGAGGATCTTCTTTCCCGGGGTTAATGCCCTGTGAGGATGCTCTCCAAGGAAATCCAGCCACCCATTTTTCTTGCTTTTCTAGCTAAAGCCTTTTTTTTAGCATACACAATGAGATTGAAACTGAGCAGTAAAGTGAAATGGGGAACTGTAATAAAAATAATAATAATAATAATTATTATTGACCTTGTCACCTCCCTGATCCAATTGTCCGTTTAGTCCCAAACCAGTTGTCCAAGGTCAGCAGAGGGCACAGCACGTGCCCAGGAATCAATGTGTAAGAGCAGAGGAGAGGCCAGGGAGAGCCAAAGTCAGCACTTTCCCTGAGGAAAATGCTCATCAGTCTTCAACCTGGAAAGGATAATACAGCAACCCTTGGTAATATTGAAGGGTTTAAATTTAGAGCCTTCTCCAGCTGATTTGTTATTCAGCTTCTCTGTCATTTTACACGGTGATTATTGGTTTCTTCACCACAGAAAGTGCATTACTCTGGTGGAAACAAGGAATGTTTCATTCCAATGCCTTCTGGAGGAATTGCTCTCTCCAAACATTCCCATCTCTGATGCCACAATTAATTCTCCACACTTTCTCTCCTTTTCTGGCACAATGAAAGGAAAAGATGGAAGCAATGGATTATTTGGAAAACAAAACAACAGAAAGTAAGAATCATTTCCTAGAAGTTAATCCTTCTCCTCTGCTCTTCTCTCTTTTCTGTCCTAGAATTTTGGGTTCTTTCCAAATTTAACAAGATCTGTATGTGATGTCTTTTTAAACTCTGGAAAAAACTAATGTATAAAAGAGGTATGACAACTGGGAATAGGAAATGCCACCTGTAACCTCCTTTTTACCATCAGACATACAAATTATGTCTCCCCTTTCAGTTCTAATTACAGATTGTTCTTCTTCGAACTGGGGAGTTATTTCTTTTCCTAAAGAAAACCAGTTTTAGCCCTTATTGTAAAACTATGCTGCATTTAAGAAGATGTATACTTCCTATGAGATTTTTTTTTAATCAAAACTGTACCAATAAGAGGCAATTTAGAGAAATGAAGACTTTTTATAACTTGATCTTAAAGCTGAGCAAAATTTTCTGCAGAATGTAGATTTACAGACCTGAATAATTCATTTAATCTGTGAAACATGATTGAAACCATGTTTAGAAAGAGCTGCCTTGGGCCTCCAAGGCCAAAGGGAAAGTATTACATTTGAATCAGTTTGATTTTGTACTTCCTTGAAACATAAAGTGTCAGCGTGAGTGCAGAGATAATAGCAAACCCTCACAGGGGGCTTGTCAGGAGAAAGCCAGGAAGATTGTGAGGTGCTTTGGTAGTACAGTAATAGGGGTCAAAGAAGTGCCTAAGGTAGGCAGGTACAGCCAGAGCTGAATACCCTTTTTTAAAAAAAAAAAAAAGCCTATGTAGCATTTTTGGACAGGAGGGGAAATTTCAGGTGGTTACCTGAGCAGTTGGATTCAGATCACACGAACTGAAATGCAGCTTGGATGCCGATGTCATGCTGTTCTTTCAAATGTCTCAGGGCCCCCAAGCACAACACCTTTAATGACCATTCTACAGTTTTGCTACCAACAATGAAGCAAAACCGAAACAAAATAATCGCCTTCCTCCAAAACACAAACAAAATTTAGTGTCAGGGGGCTTTTCTAAGAAAAAAAAACCCTAATCTAAAATATATATAAAAGTAATTGTGAACTATGCACTTTCCCCCCAGCTCCTTTTCCCTTGCTGCAGTTTTAATTCCAGAGCAGGTCATGGACAAATAGCTGAGCTTCTCTACACGGCTCCAGTCCATAAGATTCAATCAGTCTCTAATTAACAAGTTGGTGGTTGGTAACAGAAAAATATTGAAGTTTATAGAAGTGCTGAGCCTATTCCTCTTACAACACATCACATTCAATTTGCTTATTCCGGAAGGTAGAAGAAATTGAATGTGCAATGTAATTTGGTCAAGCTTTGGAAGTGAATATTCCAAGTTATACTCAACTGCTGGGGTTTTTTAAAGACAAATTAAAATACCAAAAAGCAGCACGAGAATACATTGTTTGTGTTCAGTGAGCAAGGCTTAAAACAAAAGCCAAAGGGGGGAAGGTAGTTACCAGCAAAAAGGGAAGTGTACTGAATGTGAAAGGCAACGTATATTATCCAGGTTTGGTGATCAGTGTAAATCCAACATGCATCTAAGGAAAGCTGATGTGCTGTGAAGGCCTTCTATTCTGAGAGGTGAGGATTTTTTTTTTCCTTCTTACTAAAGAAGGCAACTGGAGCAAATTTCTTTCCAAAAAGTCTCTTCCTGAATGGGTTTATTTTCTTTATGAGTAAGTTTGTTTGGTTTATCTGTATCAGGTCCCTAAAAGAAGAGGAAGTGGTGTTCAAATGATATCTAAATTCCTCATTACCCGCAGAGTGCATTCCATCATGCTGTTAAAGGGGCGCTGAATGCTTTCACACCCTTGACATCTGAGAACAGTCAGTAACACCTGGGAGTCACTCAAAAATGATGAAAAAAAAAAAAAAAAAGCTTTAGATTATCAGTAATGAACAATATACGGAGGTACTGAAAAACAGTTTTATGACTATTCCATTAGTGTTTGAAACTCTTAGAAAGAGTGTAAATGTGGCTATTTTAAATAAAAGTAGCATTTATAAGCATCACACATCAGTGTACTACAGAGCTACACAATGCACTTGAAATATGGAATTTAGGTTCACTTGATGGAATTCAAAAACTCAGGATGTTTGCTGTTGCTCTCCAATGGGCTCAGTACTGTATTCTCAGGAGGGGGAATTAAAATTGTTCAATGATACCCCAAAGACACGAGGTACAGTCATTTATTTAGTGTCGCTGTGTGTTTTCTCTTTAAGCAGAGGAAAAGGCACCCAGTGCACAGGATGTGCACCTCGGGAATATTTTAGCAATCTGAATAAATGCTACAAAATAAATGCTGTCATCGCTTCTCCACCTGTGAGGCAGCACACCAGGGCCGGGTATTCAGCAGTGAATATTTTGTATCAATTTGAGATGGAGTCAAATCCCTTTGGTAGTCAAATCTTTCTGCAGATGGTTTTTAGATGGGAAGAGATTTTGTTGTTGTTGAAATAATTTTAGGAAAAGAACTTCCAGCTCAGAAAGCCAGTCCTCTGCAATACAGGCTGCACAACTCTGCTCCAAACAGCAGGTCTGTGCACAGAATCGTTCATGTTAACAAAGAGCCCTATCAAATGCGGCTGGGTTCTTTAGCAGCTCCTTCCAACACCTCCATTTTGAACTGCAACATCTGCCCAAGAAACCTGTGAATTTTTCTGAGGCTGTTTATTCCTCCCCATGTGTAAAGTCCAGAGTGCAACAGCTTTGTTCCCAAGATCAGCAGGAGTTTTAACCAGTACTGCTCTTCTAAAAGCGTGTTCTTCCTGACGTGTGTGGCTGCACAGAATGGTTCCAGTTAGATTCTGGTGGCAGTAAATAGCAGTATTTTAGTCATACTGACATCTATATATCTTTTTTTGTTGATTCCTAGAAGATGACTTCCAGGCAGCCACAGACATTAAAATATAGCAACACAAACAGATATTATGGATTTAATTCAGTGGTTTGAAATATATCAGCCAACGTTAATTCCCACATCCCTTTCCAGTCCATTAAATACTCTATTTTTTAATTGAAGTTATAATATTTATTTGCTCATTCTCACCTGTTTTGGTATGCTACATTTCTTCAGTAATTTCTCTAGTGATTTGTGCTCAGATTAGTTTATTCCTTCCATTATCTCTGATTTAATTGTCCCTGATCATATAGAAAAGGCTGTGGGCCAATTTTGAGTTGATGTAACATAATTTAGATTCAACTTTGTTTTGAAAGTTTCATGAGCAACGAGATCCTCATTGTTTTACAGAAAATAATAATAGCCATACTATCTTATCAAAGAAGCTGACATCAGTGAAGATGAGGCCACAGTATTCAAAGATTAAACGTTCATTTCAGAAGGTTACAATTTACTACTTCCATCAAAAAAGAACTTATTCCCTTTCAGTGAAATACATATTACCAGCACATTAGAGCAATCTTTCAATGGGTTGTAAAATATATCACTTAATGGCTGAAATATTTGTTAGTTGAAAAGTGCACTCAACCTTAACATGATTGGGCTTTAGTTGTAAATCTCTGCTTAATAACAGTCACCGAAGGGAGGAGGTCTGGGCTTAGATATTTTCATTTCACCGATTCTAATTTTTGCATGAATCATGTGAGACAACTTAAGCCCAGAAGTTGATGCTTTCAATTCATTATTTGTTGCAACAGTCATTCAGCTGCACAGGGCATCTCTGTACTGATCGACACTCCAGGAAATGCTACAAATTGTCAGGTTTTTATTAAGCCAGTGGTGTGCAGAAGCCACTTTATGCTCCACCACTAAAAAGCAGCGTGTGAATTACCCAGGACAAGGCTCACCTCTTGTGATGAAGAAGAAAAAGTTAAGGCTGTTGTGTTGTCTCAAGCCAGCCGTGCCATGTGAGGAATGTCAATGAGACCAGAATGAATCTGCAATCAGGACAGGTTCAGCCTCGTGGTCCTGCTGGCAACTGGAAAATGCCTGAGAGCACTTCAGTGGATTTTAACACCAGCTGTACAACCATCTAACCAACTGTAACCAGAGCAGGGCAGGGGAAGCACTCCTGCACCAGCATGCAGACATGATGGTTTTACAAAAGATTATGTTCCTAGAAAGGGCATCTTTATTTTGTGAAAGTCCTACAAGTTAAACCAAAGCTCTCTTACTCTAATAAAGCTAAATTATTTTCAGGTCTTGGAAGACAAACAGTAAAATTCTTTCCCCCTCAATGCAGTTACTAACAGTCACTAAAATCACAGCCTGTGGGCTGAGGAGATGAAATACAGTTGCACTTTGCAATCTCAGTAATTCACAAGAACTTGAAGCGCTAATAAATTCTGCCATTTGAAATTTATTGCAGAATTTGAATCTGCTGCTTGTTGTTCAAATCAAGAGCATTTATACAGATTTCAGTAAAGCCTGGGATGAGACTGTAATGTTCACATTAGGGGATGATGTTACAGTGAGTAGACTTACAAAGAGAAGGTGATTAATTTAAAAAGCAACCAGAAAAAGACACGTCATGTATATGTACACATCTACAGCTGAAAGTTAGTTTCCTCTGTTTTGACACCCTTTCTAACACGGCACGAATAAATCCCCATATTTTAATGGGATGTGTAAATCCAGTAACATTGTAATTCCAAATTGACAGCTCAGTAGGAGGCTAAAATTAAATAACAATAATAATAATTTGAGAAGGGAGGCATTATAGAATTGCACCAAATCCAGATTGCAGGCATCACGTTAAGGTAAAGTCTCTGGGCTGGATTCATCAAAAAGATAGCAAGCAGAATTTCTGGAAGTTTTACATTTCAATGAAAGAACAGTATCCTTTTTGTCATGTGGAGAGGCAGATAAATGCTGAATATTTCCAGCACTAATTAACATAGGCCAGATAACCTCATTAAACAGCATGAGGAGGTTGGAGGAATAAACCTCAGTGAGGACCTGTTTGCAGACTACATCTAATCCCTCCTTCAGAAGTCAAGATGGGACCCTTGAGCCCAGCCACGAAATGGAAAACTCCTGCAGCTGATCCATGTCTTTCTGTTGCTTCTCTTGCCAGAACAGGCTGCCCCCTGTTCAGGCAGGATGATTCCAGTGTATCTCATCTCCATTTCTGATAGAGAACTGTCAAGGTGAAAAGTCACCTGGAAAAGGCACTACGGCCTGGAGTCATAATAATCTGTTTTCAGAGATTGCTATCAGTGCAGTGCTCTCCAAAATGCCTTATTTTCCTGATGCAGTTCTGCTTGTGGAATTCAAAAAAGCCCATAATGAACAAAGATAAATATCAGGATTTTTCTGGACAATTAAGTTCCAAAGTTTTCTCTTTCAGAGAACGACCTGCCAGCTGCCACGTCATCTGCAAAAGTAGGGTTGCAGCTCAGGTCTCTGACTGTAGTTCCTGTGGCTGTAGGCCAGCACAAGGAGGGCAGCATTTCAGACACAAAAATTCACATAGTGCCTTAAACTTAACCCTCCAACCCATCAAAATTCTGATTTCAATCTTCTGATGATCGGGATTTCTCTAGTTTTTGGAGCAAATACCTATTTAGTGTTTAAAATGCTGGAAAGCAAGGGAGAATTGGGTTTGATAAATCAGGGAGAGCACAGGAAAAGGCAGAAGAGTCAAATTAACATGGAATGAGTACGTCTGTGGAGGGAATGGACCAGGAGTTCAGGGAAAACCAGACTTGAGCTGTTTAGACTGCTCTGACAATATTCCCCAAGCACTGAGTGTTCAAAACCAGAATGTTGTTGCTTATTAGTGAACAGCATTAAGAAGAACAGGAAGGCCTTTGAAATAGAGAGAGAAAAGAAGGATTTTTGATGGGTCCTGCAGTGTATATGTCTTTTTCAGTGTAAAACTTAATCTGCATTAGTGTATGCTGCTTTGCAATAACACAATAACGTTTGGTTAATGCAATCTTTTTTTCTTAGCACAGAGACGGTCGTAGGTGCTTGCTCTTGTTCTGCAAGTCAGTGCTTTCATGAGATAGATTTTGTGTGGCACTGTGAAGTGATTTATGTGTGTAAGCAAAGTCAGGGGAAAGTCATAGATTTTAGTATTCTCTAGTACTTTCTTTAACTTGAGCAGTACTTTCTGTCCTGTTTCTTTGATGTACTGGATGCTCGATATCGCTAGCAATATAAATCCTTGCTTCAATCTTATTTACATAGACAGAAGTTATGTAGTGACAAGGTCCCTTCAAGGCTTGAATGGTTTGTTAATAACATGTACTAAATAGCATCTGGTATCAATCTTGTCCTACAGACATGCCTGTAGTGATTTAAAGCTTTCATTCTTTGAATTCAAAATCTAATTTTTAATGCACTTTCTGTCAGCTGTCTTCACAGCTTTTAAATGAGATTCTGTCATCTTGACATATTCACAGATACATTGAAACTTAACTAGAAAAAATGAAATCAAAACTTCTCATGTCTAAATAAAATGCCTATTCATGCTCAGATATATTTTTGTTTGGTATTGGCTTTCAGTTATTTACTAATATGGAGATCAATAACATTTTTATTTACTGAATGGCAAACTAAAAAGTAACTAATTGTTTGATTTAGCCCTGACTGCTTAATTGTTTTCCAAGAGGTTATTATTATTACTTAAATAACAACACAATCATAGGCTTTCTTTTTCAGATTAACTTATTTGTAAAGCACTCAATTAGAATTTTACCTGCAAAGCTGCACCACAAAGTGCTCTATGAATGCTACGTTTCCTTTGGTTTTTTCCCTCATCTGCAAAATCCCCATGTTTAAAAGCAGAAATAGGGTAACAAGAGAATATCTACGGTTGTAGGATGCTGATGGGAAATTCTGTTTTAAACTAATACCTTTCTCCTCACTGATGCTTCTGTCAGAGCAGCCATTTTAAATTCTCCTTAATAGTCACTGAAGACCACTGGTTCACATCAATTTGGGAAGCTCCTGAGATGGAGCATGTTGGTGTTAACTCTTTGGACCTGTGCAACATGGACGGGTATTGAAAAGAATGCCTTTAAGTATAAGTAAGCCACCATGAAGACATCTTTGGTGATGGTGGTGATGAATATTTTTAGTTTTCCCGTGACTAAACCATGCATATTGGTGCAGACTAAACTGCAGCTTTGCCTATGTTTAAGGCAAAACAAAACACAATATTTCCTTAGGGCCAAGCCTTTAGGGAAGGTGAGGAAAAAAAGAATTCCCAGGTCAACTCAATAAAGTAGCTGTTGTGTGACTTAGTGTGTTTGTGGAAGGACAGACGTGCCTCCTCCTTAGTGTATTTATCTGCCCCCAGGCCCAACCTGAGAGGACGTTAATTGGAAGGAGAGAGTCAGTGAAGTGATTCTCTTCCTTCTTTAGCTGCTTTCTGCATCTTCTGTCCAGCAAAGATTGATAGCTCCAGAAATGACAACATTTGACAACTGAGCTCTCTGTGATGATGGCACTGGAAGGAAGTCTGGGAGGTTCACGCTGGTGCTCCTGTTAGTGGCATAAGCAGGGTTGGCCAAAGGAGTCACAACCTTCCAGTCCGGCTGTCACAAGGGATGAAGGCGCTTGGACAAAGGATTTCAATGTAGTGGCAGTGGTAGTGCCAAGGAGACTTTTCCCTGGAGTTAACCAAGAAGTGGACACGTTGAAATCCCATTGCTGAATATGACAGATGTGACTAGAGAGCTGCCCGGAGTCTTGGAATTGGTGATGATATTTAACAGTCATTCGTCACCTTGATATGTCATGCTTCGCTGAAGTGTATCAAAATGCTTTACAAACCTTTATTAGGCCTCAAAATATGCTAAGGAACATTATTTTCCTGTTTTACAGGTGGTTTTCAGTAGCTGCTGCACAGCCACAAGGGGATCAGTGACGGACTCAGACACTGAATGCGTAAGTCCTGAATCTCATCCATCTCTGATTACTGAAATACACATTTTCCCAGAGTTGAAAAAAATGGTAGAATGAATAAGGTCTTGTTCTTACAGTTACTGCTGGTCTTAACTGTACCTCACTTCACACTGGTTATTGTATCTGTTTGCTTCTTTGTAGAGCTTCAAAACAGAGGCAAAAAAAGAGTAAACCAGTTGGATACAAGGCTTGAACTGCTAAATGCATTTGATTAAAACTGACAGAGATTTTAAGAATAAGATACAAATAAAGCTATTGAGAAATAACAATAGAAAACTATATTTTCAAGTGAATTTTTATAGGGAAAGCGAGAGGGGCCGTGAGCCTATTGTAATTGATACGAGGTGTAGCATATGTCAAGGGATCCTGTGTGCTTCTTTCCCAGGGTCACCTTTGCAAGCTGCAGTCATCCATAGTGGCTGCCCTTTTTATCTCCATATGTAGTATGAAGGCTTTTTTGGATGTTGTACCTAATCTCTCTTTTTTTTTTTTTTCTTTTTGGAGATGACATCTGTAGCTCTTGGGAACACATTACATCATCTGTGGACACTTCCATTTAGACTAAAACTTAAGTTAGACTTAGGATAAGGGTGGTTAAGTGCTGGAATTGGCTGAGGTGGTAAAACCTGCATTACTGCAGACTTTTAGAACAAGTAGGGCATAGCTTCAGTCTAGCTTTACCTTGGTAGGGGGCTAAGACCTCCCCTCTTATTTTCTATTACTCTAAAAAGGAATATGACAAGTTATTCTTCACTAATTGGAGTCTTGTGCAGTTGTCTTTAGATTCCCCTTCTCTTACTTGTTCTTCAAGAAATGTCTCCGCTTTCTTGAAATCCATTGTACAGATCTTCTAGGTATCTTTGCCCTGCTATGATTCCATATATATATATATAAAAATTTAACTGCACAAAGTTCTTCTCACATACACTGTCCTATCTTCTTTCTTTCATCTGACAATAAAGCTTCTATGGTAACAATGTCTTTTATTCTGTTGCGAATTTAAATTCTTTCTTTTCTAGCTTTGATTTCACAGACAAATGCCACCTTCTTTTAACCAGGACCAGTCCATAAAGAAGATAGGTATGAAGAGTCTATGTCTTCTTATTAAAACGATGAAGTGTAAGTAGAAAATGTGCTTTGTTTTTGAGAAAGACATTAAAAACTTATAATTTAGAGATTAGCTGCTCTATAAGAAGGAGATGTTGAATATTTCTCATCTGTCATCAACTCAATATCAATTGTTATCTCCTCAATATCAATTATTATCTCTTTTCCCGCACTTTCCGTTTTATGTGTAATTACTATTCATCATAGTTATGAAATGTGAATTATGAATTATTCATGAATTAATGAATAGCTTAAAATTTGAAATTTAACATCCAAAATGCATTCTGTGTTGCTCATTTGCAACTAGTGCTCTGGATTCTATTGTTTGTCTCCTGATTGTCACACTGGTGTCTTTGGCTTTGTCGTTTGTGTGGTTCAACACTAACAGTCCCAAGAAAGGACCCCGAAGGCTTCCTCAGGAACGCTGCATGGCTTAGTCGGAGAGCTTTGTCCTGGATGCGCTTCTAAAATAAATTACAAAAAAGAGTTCATGAACCTTGACTCAAACCAAAAATGGGAATAATTTTCCACTTGATACTCTTTTTTTGGTGCTTATTTTAATTCAGGTGGAATTATTAGGTGGAATATCTGCTGGGAAAAAAAAAGGAGGATTCAGATTTGATGGAGTATCTGGATTTTTTTCAAGTGCAGGTGAAATATTGAAGTCCTGCAGTCTGTATTTCAGATTCTATCACTGTGCATATTAGTGCCATTTCCTTGGTTTATTTTGCTTAGACAGAATTTAGTGATGAAGATTAATTTATCCAGTGTGTTTCAGGTAATGCTCACAACAAGCCAAGCATCATTAAGATCTCCAGAGTCTTATCATTAACTACTCTTCTCATGGTGCTGAGTTTACCATTATGAACTGGCAAAATTCAGTTAGGCTTAATAAAACAACTACATTTGTCCAATTTTGGATCAATAGCTCTTGTTTTGTTCTTTAGCCCAATGGGCATTAATACTTAATCATCTTTAGTCAGGAAATGGTACTATGACTCTCATTTGTCTTTAAGCAAAAGAACATTCATTACTGGATGTAAAGTCTGTTAGATTTTCCTTCGATGGTATATTCCTGTGGGAAGGCAAGTAGCAAGAAACATTTCTTCAGCAGTTTTGCCATTGTGCATCCTGAGTTTTAATTGCCACCATACACCATTTACAGAACTTAAATTTATCATGCTTACAGCTGAGGAACTGTGTTCCTAACTTCTAGACATTTACATTTATAAACTTCACTTTCCAACTGTCTCCTGAGCAATAAGTAAATTTATTCACTTGAACCGGCTTTGGTTAATTTTCACTTACTTTTCTGTAAGACAGCACAAACTTTTTACAGAGAATTTTAGTAGTGGCAATTATCACCATTTTTGATTACTATGAACTTGTATTAGCCTTTTTTTCAGTATAAAAATGAAATGAAATGAAAGCCCTAAGGGACGCACATCTAATATTCAAGATTTTATCACTTTAAAGACTTGCTGCAAATTGTGTAAAAGCAAACTCTGCACCTTCTCAAGGCACAGAGTTTTAATCATTTTTATATTTCTTTTATGAAGAGATTTTCTTTGCATCTAAAATAACCTAAAAGTGTCTCCAGGATCAAAATGACTTACTTTTTGCTTCCCTTTCATAACTATTTTTAATATTGTGTTCTTTTTTTTTTAATACTATATTAACTGCAGTTTTACAGGAACCAAGACTCTTAAGCTCCTTGAGCAGTAACTGTGTTTGGCGCAGCCAGACCTACTCAAACCTCTTCTGCCTCCTGTTTTAAGGTCCACATGGGAACTGTTTTGACACAGGTGCCATGAAGCCCTTTCCTTTCTCTAGGAAAGAAGACCAGACAGAACGCTGCCTGCCACTACATTCTGTTTTTCATTTATTAGGAAATTTGCCAAAACTGGAGAAGAATTGAAGTTACACCTTCATCACTCCTGATCAAGCCTCTCAGCCCATAGGTTGTTTGAAACCTGTCTCTTTCTTCTTCTTTGAATATCATCTAAAACTTTAGTCCTAGTTTTGCTTATTATAAGAATCTACTGAGAAAACTGCTAGATTTATAACACAGGTCAAGTCATTGGCATAGTCTATAACACATTTTATTGTTACTTACACAGTATTTGTGATGAGAAAAATTTTTATATTAGTGTATCACGAGAAGTAATTCTAAGTATAAATGGCCTTTTTAAAGATGTAGCATCATCTTCCTTTCACTGCCTGCCATGCTAATAGGAGAACAGCAGATGCTCAGGCAAGATTCAATTCACCTTAATTCGTTCAAGCTTAATTAGCAGCTGGGATGCATCTGGCAAATAAACATGAAAATAGTGACAGCCTGAGTTAAAGGCAAGAAGTAAAAGGCTTTTGTTCATCAGCCACATGTTCTTGGTTGCGAGTATTATGTGCTCAAGGCAAAATGATTTTTAGACTCCTTTTCTTTTGCGAAGGATAGAAACCCTCATTCCCACACCTTCATTCCCTGTATTTATTCTTGCGCAGGTGAGTCATGCTATGAGATGTTCCTGCACAGGTAAACGTTTGCACCATCACAGCTTAAATATATGGCTCGAGCTTGTATAAACAGAAGAGAGTAGTTTCTTCAAGAATTAGGTAGGCAAAATGGACCCCTTGAGATGTAATTAGGAATTATTTACAACCCTGAATAATGATCATGCAGTATCTTGCACAAAGCAAAATAAGCAAAGCCAATTCTGGAGAGATCCCTGCTGCCATTAAATATGTGACTAACTAGCAAAATGAGGGGCATAACTATAAGAAATGTGTGATGCCTTTGCAGTAGTTTTAGTTCCAGTGCTCTCGCCTATATAAATTCCTTATTTGTGTATTAGCTGTTGCTGAGTAAGTGGTGAAAGTAGCAAGGTTTTTTGAAAGTGGAACCATTGAAAACACAGGATTCCTTGGGTTCACTGTCAAAGTAAGGGTTTTGGACAATAACGAACAACAGAGAAGTGGCAACATTATACAGTGGTAAAAGCCAAGCTATTCACAGCTAAATGTTAGTTCCTGATGTAGCCTGAACAAGGCTTTGGCAGGTGACAAAGGGAGAGCATGTGAACTGTGGCTTTGATTTCCCAGATTTATCTGGATTATATAAGGAGTTAAGAAAGGAATCTTTGTTTCTTCTTATTTATGTAACACTGACCACAGCATCTTCAGTCCATCAGACATCTTCAATCAAAATCTTAGCCGTCTGCCTCCATACTCTGTATTAAACAATCCTCTGAGATGACATTTTGTGGCTCACCAGGACACAGTGTATCTTATAAGCAGGTCAATGCAATGCTGGGGTTTATCTTGAATGGAAATAGTATGAATTTTGCAAAAACAGGTAAAAAAGCTTGCATAAGAGTGCTGATGGTATGGTAGCTATGGGTTGGAAGACCATTGAAAGGTGACAAAACCTATTGTAAGAAAACTGTATAACTGTGAGTAAAATGGCAATAAAGTAGCTGCCCTCCCTTTTTTTTTAGGTTTTATTATCTTCCTTACAGAAAACTCTTTCAAGATCGGTTTAGGCACAGAAGGTTGATAAGAGAGAGCTCATCACAGAGCTACAGCTGAGGGCCTCGAGCCATCTCTGGTAGGTATTACTGTATTACCATATCCACTGTTACACAAACATGTATGACAGATAACTAATGTAAACATGGCTTTCTTCTGGCCTTTACATGTCCAGGGCGGGGCAGCAGGTCTGTCCAAAAGCAGTGCTGTTTTTCAGTTTTATCACCTCATTCAGAGTTTCCACTGGATTTTCTTTTTTTTTTTTTTTTCCCCACGACAGACTGCAATAACCATCTGTGTTTTAGAGGATGTTTAACTTGGAGTGTAAAGACAAAATGTCTAAATGAATGCATGAGGCTGAAAAGGCATCAAAGACAGATTTGAAAGAGGTAAGATCTGATACAGAGCAGTTTATTACTGTTTATTGGCTTGTGGTAACTCGATAGCTGTGCTCTGCTAACTTCAGCTGCATTCCATCAATGGCAAACGAGTCAGATGTGCGGGTAATGGTTAGATGTGAGCGTGGTGGACCTCAACGAAGAGGTGAGTAAATGGCTAATCCGTGCTGAACACAGGGACAGCAGTAGCATAGGGATAACATTGAATTGCCCCTGACCGGGAAAGACTGGGGAAGGACAGCTTGAAGTCGTAACATGAGGTCTCAACCTGAAATTAATCTGAAATATTCCTCAACCCATTTCCCTGATAATTCTATTTACACACAGCTTAAAAATACACCTTTTAAATTGACATTTTCATTGAAGTAGCAGCCAGCAAAGCAATTCCATCGGCTTGGGTTGGGCTACAAATATGTGTCACTGTACACGCAGGCCCAAAGGCTGTGGAGGGGGGTGGATGCCATCTGCTTTACCCTCTTCTGCTAGAAGGTAGGAGCAAAGTTCTCAGCCACTTCAGATGTGCAGAATCAGGCCAACCGTCACTTTTGAGATGTAACTGTTTTGTGAGTGTAGCAGATGCTGAGTGATTAATTATTTATAATGGCACATTTTGGATTATGAATACAGATAAAAACTCAGCAAAAGCTATTGAAAATGAAGCCTAGCTTTTTTATAAAGTACCTGGGGATACTGCATTTCAAAAGTGTTCTAGAAGTAAATCTCAGTATTAAAGCCATTTCCATAAGTTTTTAATGTTAAGCCTCTTTAGCTCAACAATGAAAACACTTAACTTCACAGTTTGACAGAGAAGTGTGTTAGCAAATGTCATGGAAGGACTATGTCATGCCAGTAATTCATTCTCCCTAGAAAAATGATCCTGCAAAGTCCTTATGATTTATGAGAGGAATTGAACCAAAATTAACTATCAGATAAGTCATTGGCATAATCACTTTTACCCCTATTTTGTTTGAAATCTCTATGAGCACCCCATAGACATGCCAGTGGATTATTCATCATATTTTGTGCTTTGCTACCTAGAAGTGGCACATTGTAGGTACTTCTAACTAAAAGATTGATTAATTATATACTTCTAACCTGATTTTAGTCTCGAGGATCTATACTGGAATTAACTTACATAAAATCTTTGAACTTGTAACAGTGAACAAAGACATCCCTGGGTTACGCTGACAAGCAAGTTTTTCTGGGGCTCCTGATGGCTCCTGATTCACTGAGTGCTCACTGATACTCAGTGGTGAAAGAAATTGAGAGGTAACAGAGCTAAAGCGATTTGATTGGAGTCATTTAAAGATGGGAGAGACCCCAAACTCTCCTAGACTCGAAGAAGAACTTTCATGAAAGGACCAGGCCAATATTTCAGGTGCTGTTATTAAGCAGATGAGTCTTGCTTTAAATTTGGGATTTGTCTGATATTTAAGTAAGCCATTGCAGTCCTCTGCCCTGACAGAAAACTGCACTGACCTCCCTCAACAAAGAAATGTTTCTGACAAAGCTGATTAGCCCTGCCTTATGAGGTACTGCTGTTATTTGCTGGGTATAATATCTTATTATGCAAATGTTTCACTAAAATAAATATCCTGGTAGTTTAGGACAGAATTTAATGTCAGTACAGTCGGACAATGTGTGTCTGATTACATTAAGCACAGGGTTGAAGTTCTGCTTCTAGACCAGTGATTCAACAAATCATCTAGTATTGTATGTACCGTGATCAGATGTACAGCCTAGGTTTTGCTTTGGGGGAATGTGAATATTTGAAGTTAATAGCACATTTTATTAGTACCAACATTAAGTAAAGCTCATGTGCTTGGGGTGTTAAAGTGAGTCCAAACAACCAAGAAACACAGTGAAACAAAAATGACCTCTGAAAGTCAGTCTCAGCACACGCTTCCCATCACAAGCATTACAGCAAGTGAATTCTTGGCCTGATTATTAAAATACCTAAAAGATGGGCCCCTGTACCGTTTCTTTCCCCGAGCCTTGTCCACCCAAACTCCGCTTCCAGCAGTGAAGCAGGCAGGCTCCCCAGTGCACGGCTCACCTTCACTGCACAAAAAGGGCAGGATTAGGTTTTGCCTGGGTGACAGGACTATGCAACCTCCTGGCATAGTGAGGAGAGCTGGCATTATCAGAAAAAGTCAATGTTCAAGAGAAGTAAAAATAGAATAGGCCACTTCCATCAATTTCTGGTCTGAGAAAAGCATGAGGCTAGAAAGCAAAGCAGGGAATGTTTTTAACAGCTATAGATTAGAGAGTGAAAGTGGATCTAAAAATCTCACTTTTTCCAGGAGATGTTCAATACCTATCCAGTGAAGAGATCGCAGACTCTTAAAGGGATTAAACCAATGATTACACTAAAGTGGCATTGCCACTTAGAAACAGACTTCTAAATGATGGAGGGTGAAGGAAGGGCAGTAAAGGTGCAAACGTGAAGAAGGTGAGTGCTAAAGGGCAGCAACACGAGGGGAGCTGGGGAGGAGTGTTACGGTTTTTACACCATCAGGAGAGACCACTACAAATAAAGAGTTTGGAATGAGATTGGCAGCTGGTAAGACAGAGACTCTGTCAAGAGGATGTTGCGATAGAGGGAAAGAAATGGAAGAACTACTTGGGTTTTGGTCAGAAAGATAAATTGAAAGTATTTGTAGCCTCCCTAAAAATCATAACAGGTAAATTTTAAGTTCTTGCTTCCTAAGGTAAATCATCAGAGAATACAATGTGATGTATAGGCAGTGTTTGTAGTAAACAGAATAATTAGAATAATGTGTAGCCTACAGTATGTATAAATATATGCATGAAAAATGAAGACATCGTGAGTTTTTAAGCATGGCATTAGACGTATGTTGACTGTTATGTAATTAAATTGCTTTCTCGCTATCTGTGTTTTATTTAGTTTCTGCAGAAAGAAATGTTGCTTTTTGGATAAGCATTTCTGTATTATGTCATTAAGGGTATTGAATGATAAAGAGGAAGGAAGGAAGATTTCATCCTAAGGAGTGTTATTTTATTATTTTTTTTCATACTATGGGACTTTAAATGCCAGAGCAGAGATGGCCTGTAAGTCTAATTGCCAAAGCCACTATTAAAGTAAGAAAGGAATTTAGATGGGATTTGTTCAAATGCCGTGTACAGTAGAAGGCAAATAGTCTAATCCATTGTGGTGATTCTGATTGGAAATAAAAACACATAGGTCCATAGGATTACTCTATTTTAAGAAGGAGGCAGAAAAGAGGGAAATTACATCTAAATCCATTCATTTTGGAAATGAATCGCCTTGGAATGACAACCTCATTGAAAAGGAATGACACTCAGATTCTGATCAAGGTCCCACCAAAGTCTGTGACTCCACAGACATTGAGGGAAGGAAGTTGTGGAAATCACCTAAAAAATACATTTGGGTTTTTTTCTAAACTTGAGTCAGAGAAGTTGCTCAGTGCCCTGGGATGCAACATGGTTTTCCAGCATATGGGCACAGAACCTAAACCTGCTGTCATACGTGTGCCCAAAGTCAGCTCTGCTCAAGCACATGGCTTAGTCATGAATGTTACAGAAAATTTGATTGCCCTCCTGAGAGAAAACTGAGGTCCCTGTACTGTTAGTCATGAAATCGCCCGCATCTCACATGAAAGATATTGTTGGAACAGTCGTTACATTGTGGTTGCCTGAGATTTTTCATGTGGAAAGCTTTCCAATTGAAAGATACAGTGCTGCCAAAAAGCATTTCTTATGAATAATGCTGGTTCCAATAGAACAAAAATAAATCATTTAAAAACACTGGAAGATTATTTTTTTCTTTTAATTCAGTTTTTAAGAAAAATGAAAATGAAAATTCATCCTTGGCACTGTAGAGAGCACAGTCCCTCCTAGGTCGACTTGCCCTTTTCCTGTGAAAGGGAAGATGTTTTTCTCGGGGATGTCACTGACACTGATAGTTTTCCCCCAGTCACTGTCAGAACTGTGTCTTACATCCAGCAGAAACATCCACTTGCCAAAAAATAAACACACACATCACATTTGGATAGGAAGTGTTCCTACTCGGGTCCTCTGTAAACATCTTCAGAGACAGGCTGTTACTTAAAGAGCTTCCAAGACGTGTTGCCCACAGAATTAATATTCAAGAATTATTACGTTTGGCATTTGGAAAATATTTTTCCTCTTGAACCCCCCTACCAAACCCCAGCTGGTTTATACACAGTATCCCAGGTAAGGATGGTAAAACTTTGAACTCTGGTATCTGAATGGGGAAAATGAGGGGCAGAAAGGTCTTCCTGACTTGTTCAGGTCCTCACTGTGAACATCCGTGGTGAATCTGTAAGGGATTTCTACTCCCTATTCTAGACTAAAATTAGGAGACGATGCTTCTTTATGGCCAAAATGCTCAATAAGCAGCAATAAATCGAGAATGCAAAGACTTGCATTTTAAAGCTGCTGCTTAAATGGAGAAGCTTAAAAAGCAATTCTAAACTTAACTGAGGGTGGTAACTAATATAAGGATCTGATAGCACAGACATTATCTGTTAGCTGGTTCCTCAGTTAAGCATTTCTGTATTCGTTATGTCAACGTGTGGTTCAAAGGAATTGTAAGGACTGAATTGTGTTTTACAGCCTCAGCATTCTTGAATATGGAAGAAGGTTTGACACTGAGATCTTTAGATTTCCTGTAGTTTTCCAGCTGGGTAGGAGAGCAGACACTGTGCCCAAAAGGCTTTTTAAACTGGCTGTGGACTGCTACCAACTAAATGCTTGTTTTAATCTGTATGCCAGTATCTGCAAAGTGCCCTGATTTCAAATGGCATGAAAGAAAACTGTGAAGGTGCCGAGAGAGGTGACTAATTAAAGATTATGAAAGAGAGATTAAAATCCTGTGGGCCTTTCTAAACAGTTAAATGGCCAAATGACACATCCTCTCCTGTGAGAGGGCACGGAGCTGAGATGCACACCCTGCAGCTTCTGTACTAAGCCTAAAGGGAAGCAGTTTTAAGGTGTTTCTAGTTACTTGTCAGTGGGGGATCTGTACATCCCTTGATCAGTACCACGATTTGAAAGGGATCATGAATTTGCCCTCTCCCCCTGGCCTCGATGCCCTAACACAAACTGTCCTTGAGACGATCATAGCAATTCACCTCGTGCCTTTTCTTTTTCTTTTTTCCCCCTTTTCTTTGTAAGTCTGATGCCAGATACATTATCTTAAACACTTTCAATTTTAAGTAATGAAAAGAGGAGAAATAGCAACTCTGTGGGAATATTTCAAGGGGATTCTCATCCAATATAAAGACAATGGCAGAAGATGCTGATGTGTAAATTGTGGCCAAGGGGTAAAAGAGAGAGAAAGAAAAGAAAGCTAAATTGCAAAAAGGGTTTTAATATAACGGAAGACAAAGAAACTCTTTTTAATCCCACACTACTTTTACTCTGGTGTAATGAAATGAGGGCTCATGTGCAGAAGTTAAACAACACAGGGATAATGTTTGCCACTATACAAAACAAACACTGGTCTTCTGAGAAGAAAAAGCAAAACTAAAAGAGGGCAAGTAACAGCAGTTCGTGTTTCCAGGCTGTCAAGAACTGCCCTTTGATCAGTTTTATCAAAAGCTGCACTGATTGTCTTCAAGTAGAGCTGGTTTTGAAAATATTAACCCTCCAGGGTTCTGTTTTGTTTTCTACTAAATCTGAAGGCAGTGTAATAAAAGGGTCATTGGAACTAGATGTAGATAACATTTTACAGCCTGATCCTGGGAGATGCTGGGTTTTCTCAAGGTAATGCAGTTCAAGGTTTCTAAGCAGTTTTCTTAAAGCTTAGCAAACATGTTTTCAAAATGATGATCAAATCCATCCTTTTCAAGGTATTTAAATTAAACAGCCAGGTTGACTTCTATTCTACCTTTACAAGTTTTCAGTTAAGAAAAAAACCTCCAGTTGATTAAGAGGAAAAGAATGTTTCCATCTTCAGCAGACCTTGTAGTACCATTCACCCATCTCAGAAAGGCTAAAATAGAACTAGAGGTACAGAGATGGGTGACAAAGCACAGAATGCCCTGTGTCTGAGGAGAGATGAAATAGATCATTTTTTTTAGCACAGAAAAACACACTGACACAAGAATACAACGTGATAAAATTGTGAGTAGTACTGGGAGGGAACAGGAAACTGATGTTCACTTTCTCATGGTAAAAGAGTAAGGCAATAAGGCGATATCAAATAGAATTATACAGTGGTAGGAATTAAAAAGGAAAAAAGGAGCACTTTGTCACAGAAGCAGGTTAGTTAAACTCTGGAACTTGTTGCTGCAAGACAGTGTAGAGATCAGAATTGCGAGTGGGGACTATCAGCACATCTGCCTGCATATAAGAAAATACGTCACCGTTGTGCCATCGCATTCTGATGCTTTTTCATCCTTCCCATTAGAGTATTTGCAGTAGCAATTTGATTCAGACATGTCTTGGGTATTTATGCTGAGCACCGCCAATATTCTTGTACTGTTTGTCTTGAATGTCATATTCCAGGGGAAGAAGTGTCATTGAAGAAGCAGGAGGCAATAGCTTTAAAGACTAATGAGTAATTCGTATGTATCTTGGATTTCAGTTATAAAGAGGCACCCTGCGTGTCTCTTTTGGGCAGAGCAGTTTTTGTGGTTAACTTGCGGATGGACTGGTTCTTTGGGTTCAAGACAGTTTTATAGTCAGTAAATTCAAGAGGGTAAAGGTTGGCTTTGCTGTTGCACTGACAGGTTCTGCAGCTGAACCAGCACATGGTCTTTGGCAAGTTACTTCCTGAGTGAGCAGAAAGTTCTGTTGCAGAATGGGTGAGGAGCTTAAGTTCCTATTTGTACTTACACAAATCAGTTTTAAAACACTTCTTCCACTTTGCCACATCAGCTCACGTCCATAGAAATATCGAAAGCATTGGGTAGAAGTGCTCTCAGGTGCAGACTTGCCAAGGACTGTGCACACTGATCTTTCTTTGCATTCCTGGCTTGGGACAAGTATCAAATCACTGCAGTTAACCACAAGGGTGCTGTCCCTGCTCCTTCTGTAGACACTGCCTGGGAAATCCATCTTCTCTGGTAATAAGACTTGTCTCATAGTCAAAACCGTGGCAGAACAAGTCCTTCCTGAGGCAAGAAATATTATACTATAAATTCAAGGCCTCTTATCCATAAAGTGGAAATTTTGAGATGTACTGTGAAATCAGGGGGATCTCTGGCATGTGTTTCATAGCTGAAGTAGCTGAGTGAAGGTTATTCATCCTACATGGAGCATCTGGACAAGAAAAGCCCCAAAGCAAATGAAGTGGGATTTCACCGCCTCTGTCCAGACTTGAAAACAGATGTTCAACAGAATGTCAGGAGAGAAGGGATTGCTGACTTCATAGTTGGGAGCTGTTTTGGAGAAATCCAGTATGGAGACTATGCCAACCTGCGGTCAGAAAACTCACGTCCTCACGTCCATGATTTGCACAAAGTAGGTTCAGATGAAGTCTCTGGATCGCAATGGGAAAAGGCTTCTTCTGATCAGAGCTCCACAGCATTCACGAGAGAGAAACCAGTCACTACAATGACAAGGTCTTTAAAGGCATATGGGATTCTTACCGTAGCTGATCAATTAATCTTTCTTCACTTGTTATTGTGCCTCACCTACAAAGTAACAGGCTCACTGCTTGAATCAGAGAGCTACTGAGTGCAGACTGGTTTGGAAGTACGCTTGAGAGAGTGCTTGGGAGCACATACTGTTAGTTTTGGTTGACTTAAGTTACACTGAAATCATTCTAAAAAAATTTTCAGTTAACCTAGATAGCACAGTTTGGAAACCTTACAAGGATGCTTTTCTTCTTAGTCTGTCCATGAATAAATCTTGCATACAATAAAGAACAGGTTTTTACCATAAAAGCTCACACTTGTTCCCTACTACTTTGCTGACAGGGGGCACCTGGCTAGTGCTTTTCAGTAGAAGATCCCAGTTCTGTGAGAAGCCCTGGGCTGGTGGGTCCCCATCCAGCCTGCCCTGCTCAGTGAGAGCATGTCTGGTGTTACCGTTCGAAACAATACAAGAATGAGTTTTGTATTAGAAAGTTCATTTTGGTAAGTGGTTCATGACACCTGCTTTGAGGATGGCTACAGCCTTATGTCTGAAATGCTTGGGTGTCCTCAGGGATCCTGAAACCACCCTCAGCACAAGGTGAGACAGACAGATGTATTTGAAGTGCTTATGTATGAAATGTGAAAATAGTATCTCCTCTGCTGTGTTCCCTGTCTGGATGTTACACTTTCTGAAGGGCCCCTTACCAAGTCAGCTTGCAGATCTAAATTTCCCTTAGTGGTGCTCAGAGATTCCTTTCAGGTTCTAATCTAACCCACTCTGCTCCCAAGGCCTCTTCACTCCCTGAATTTCTGTGGGATTTTTCTGGTGTTTGTAAATGCTGATAATGCACCCTGCGTGGCTCGTTAGGAATCCTTACTACCCAAGGGGTAAGGCAAGCCGGGTTACAGCAACCCCAGCGCTCTCACATACTTGCCATCTGGCCAAAATGCATTTTTCTGCCAATCTGCGTATTGCTTACACTGCAGAGTGACGCTTTTCGACATTGCAATTAATAAATGCAGATTGCGGGTTCTACTGGAGTTGAAAAACAATGGTAAACAAATACTTTTGAGGATATAACAGGTTTGGTGGCAAACATCCCCAGCTTGCTCTTTGAGGGACACCACAGAAAATAGCTGTTTATTATAATAATTGGAATTGTGCCTCTAATAAGCATCTTCTTCAGTAATTTGTGGAGGGTTCTCTTAGGCTGTGGACATGCATTTCTATTAAAAGGGATATTTGTTCAAGTTAAGCCTAATTAAGAAAGAAATGATGCAAGAGTTATTTGGAGGGCTGTAGGGTAACAGCCTATCCTGATTCATTTTAAAGTATTTTCACTTGGTGGAATGAGACTCGCAATCACTCCAGAGGAAAAAAATCCTTAGAGAATTAGATGAGAATGATTAGGATGATGCTAATGCCTTAATACCAATAGCAAGTGGCTCATTGAAGTCCCTTGTGGAAATGGGCCAAATGGACAACACCGGAATTTTTACTAAACACAAATATTGACAAAAACTATTAATAGGTAGCATCTACATTATTTACAGCTCTTTTACTTATTTTTAAAAGCTTGAAGATTTTTATTCACTAAAACCTAACAGGTATTAGGAAATTTGGTCCTCATCCAGAAACTGGACAATTAGTACTAGTCACAGGACACAGTACGTAGTATGGTAAATAACATGTAGGTTCACAAGTATCTTTGTTCTAATGTACTTTTTTTGTGTATGAGTTTTTGTATCTCAGCTCATTTAGTGGTTTTTTAACTGCACCTCTATTTTTCTCAGGCCAGACTTCATGTTCTGAAAACTGGGTCCTATTTCTTGCCTTCCCTTGGTGTGTCTCCCTTGATGTGCTGAGATACCTTCTTGTTGTTCACCAGGAGTCAGAAAGAGTTGGGAAATATTACTTAAAAGGCCCACGCTTATTACATAACTTTTCTGTTTGTATACTTACATCTGGTGATGTCACTTCCATCAAACTCGGTGTATCAAGACTGCTGATAAAAGGGTGACTCTCCAGATTATTATCCTTATCCATCAATTAGAATGTCACAATGATGAGAAGCACCAGCGGGCAGACTTCGCTGAAATACCTGTGAGGCTGCTAAAAGATTTATGCCAGTTAAGTATTTGCCTTCCTCTCTGCTTTCCACACATAAAACGTTGTGGTTTAGAAAGAAACTATAAAGTAACGCTGGTTGGTTATTGTGATTTGATGAGTATTTGATCATCTTTGTCATTTCTATATAGTCTTTAGCTGAAATGTTAATCTCTAATTAGATTTCAGGGATAAATATTTCTGCATTCACTGTTAATGAATGTTTTGCAACGAACTTTACAGAATTTTCAGATTTCCATTTCAGCTGATGTCCCAGTTCTGATTTCTGCATTAGTTTTCCCCGGTGCTCTGTGATTTGCAGTTTTCTGAGAAACAAGAGTTCAGCTGACACAGACCAATCCTACAACTTGCTGAGAGTTTCTCCCAAGCATGATAACTACCACCAATTTCATTAGGATTTGACATTATTCAGTTTTTTTCCAGAGATTCTCAAGAGTCATCCTTTATTTGCATTGATGCCATATTAAAATAAGTATTGTAAGAATTTTAATTCAAGCTCTTGTATAAATATCTGAGAAGTCAGTAATAAATAGTCATAATTAGTAGACAGAAATAAAGTACTTTAATCTAAACTACAAGAGCGCAAGAAACAGATGGGCTTAAGTGCAAATAATTCTCTTTTTTATAACAAGCTCTTTTTTCACTTTTTAATATCTATCACTGCAATTCAATTTCTTATTTGCCAAATGTGTTTTGAGGGAATCACATGCTACTTGGGAGTGCTGCTCAAATCATTCTAAAGAAGATGTGGCTTTTGTTAATTAAATTAATCCATTTTAATTAATATTTCTGTACCCAGGAAGTGAAAACCTGAGTTTGCTTCCTTCCTTTATTCCTCTGGGGAATATGAATTCTGTATATGCAAGGAGGATCTAGCCATTTTGAACAAAGAAAAAACTGGTTTTGAATAGATCTCCTCTGTATTAATCACAGGCATTCGGTACAGCCATTTCTACAACTCATTCATAAATCAAATCTATGCTCTGATTCACGTAGTCTGAAGCGTGTTGCACTGCCATGCATTTGCTGTAGAGTCCTCTGTACTTGCAAGGTAGGTCATACACTTCAGAAGAGCATCAGACCAGTTCAGTTCATAATTGAAGTGCAACTGTGCAGTTTTGTAGACCTGATTTTTGTCTAGCAACTGTGCAGTTTTGCGGCTGGGCTGTTTGTGTGTGCACACTCAATCTGATCCATCTCAAAAATTTCACTTGCACGCACAGCCTGGCTGTGCTGGGCAAAGGCAGTGAGTTTGTGCTCGGGTAATAAGCTTCTTTGCAGAAGCTTCAATCTGATTGAGCATAACTTAACTACTGTGTGTATCTCTACTGAGTCTTCCTCAGTAATCCTAGGAACAAAAGTGGCAGGCCTAAATTAAGCTGTGTGTTCTCCAGCAGAAAGTCCAGTCTCCCTGTATTCTGCATTTTGTCCAGGGGTGTGTAATCACGCAGTCCAACTGCTGAGTCAAAGGGCTGGGTTAAAAAAATAAAAATGTAATTCTGGCATCAGTTTCTCATCCTTTGAGGCAATGAGTCTTGTTCCTCTCACTCTAGCTACAAGAGCTGGACAGCATGGGGCTCTTTTATATTCTGAATTGTCACAAATAGCACTTAGTATTCACTAAAAAGCTATTGATCTCTCTCCCTCAAGTCCTAAACCTCCTTGTAAATCAGTACATTTTGTTGAGTGAAAAATAATAAGAAAGCCTGGATCTAACAGTTCCTCTGAAAAGATACTAGACCCCTTACCAGTGACCGGTGCTGTTGACCTAATGTCCCATCAGTGCTACAGTCCACAGAGAAGGTTCCTGGTTTGATTAAAAGTGTTACCATGTGAAAGATTCGATTTCACCTCATACTTACATCCAAAATGAGTGATAGCGTTCAATGCTTGACTCCATTTGAACTCCCATCTCTCTGGTAAACTTCAAAGAACACTAAGAACTTTCCCAGATTTGATCCAAAAGCAGATTTTTTTTAGCGCTGTTGTTATTCAGGTGCACTTGGAGGAAAGAACCTCATTTACCCAGTTTAGTCTCTGCCTGCAAGTGCCTGGGCTAGTGTCTGAGATTGCTTCATTGGTGTTACTGAGCTTCCAGAATGGCTTCTTCTGGAGTCTCCTCTGGCTGCAAAAGAAGCTTGAGGTTCTACCTTGGCAACTACGAGATGCATGAAATTAGGTGGTCTGGAACCTCCTCTCTCCTCATCTAATTTCTCTCCAGCATGATTTTTCCTTTCAGATGTATTCAGCTATGCTTTTGGAGGCTGAGAGGGCAATACTTCAGATTTGGGATACCTCAGCTGGCCAATCAAAACAGTCCCATTTTCAGACTGTATCCTTGTGGTGGCACCTAAGGGCTCTCAGGACTTCGTTTGCTTGCCATGGGAACCTGCTCCAATCCCTGCTTGGTTACTGTGTTCCCATCCCAGATTAGTGCCTTGGCAAAGGGCTTGTTGGATAATTGTGTGTTTTGGTGTTGCCTGAAATCTGTCAGTGTGGCCAGAGAGAGAACATGAAGTCATCATTTACACCTGAATAGATTTCCCATAGGAAAATAAAAGAAAAGAAAGCACATTTAGGTCAATCTGACCCACTCTCTGTCTTCTCTCATCTGTCTTCCTGGTGTTCAGGTTCTGAACCAGTTTCAGCGAGGTGGCTTATACTAATACATCGCTTACTGATCACCTAGGCTGGCAGGGAAAAATCAAAGAGAGTGTCACAAAACAGTAGCATAATTCTGTTCTGAGCTGGAGAACTGTTCTTCTGTCTTGTCAGAGTTACAGAGACACGATATGGGTCACAGAAAAGTTGCTATGCTGACAGTTGTTACTTTTGGGATTAGATCGATATTTGTCTGTATCCAAGATTTAGTAGAACAACTGCCTGTAGGAATATATTTTAGAGGTGATTTCCTATCAGTGCAGGATGCTTCAGAATTTAATTCTGCTATTCAAGACACCATTTACTTTTCTAATACTTAAAGCCATATGCACTGCTCACAAGAAATCCTGCAGGTAAAGAGAAAACAGAAGAATACGTGTTAGAGGATTAGACATAATATGGATTGTGAAGTCTTATGTAAAACAGGAAATCATAGTTTTGAGAGATTTTGCAAAGAAATTTTGCAGTTGGCAGGGCATTTAAGTTACCTGTCACTTACACCTTGAAGATCAGGAGGGAAATCCTAATAATGCTTACACTCTTAGGAATGATTGTCTTTGTAAAGCAGCTGTCTTTGCAGCATTATACAAGGCAAAAAATGTCAGGTTTGTCATCTCCAATAGCTGCCTTATGAAGTGCAAGTGGCTTAATTTCAAAGGACCAAACTAAATAGCGTAGTTTCTTTCTATTTCTAAATCCTTTTCTGCTACACTCTTGGAAAAAAAAAAAAAAAAAAAAAAAAAAAGACAAAAACAGTGGCCAAAGATGTTATTCTGTTGCACAGTGAATGCTGTGAGAAAATGACCAGACTAATTGGGTATTGCCACTGTGTCTCAGTGTACAGTGACTGCTGGCATAGGTACCATCCTGCATTGGAGGCAGAAATGGAGGCAAAGTTGGGCTCAGTTCTTTGTTTTTCCTGGATTGGTCTTTTCTAGTCTCTAGACCCTCCACTTTTAAAGATATTTTGTGGTCTGTCCTTGAAAATTGTTATTAATGGCCTAGTTAAGCAGGCAGAGGATTACTACTTATCTGTATTATATTTATTCCAATTTTTGCTTTAAACATTGTTTTATGTAAATTTACCATGGCATTTAATTCCCTCCATTTATACACTTGACTTACTACATTTTTACAAATACTTATTACAGTTATTTTGAATATCAGTCTTGCATATTCCCTAGCTACACAGTCATATTTATTATTTCTTTTCCATTCTCATTCATTATAGAAACTAAAGTAAACTTGTGGAGGCAAGGACAGGTAGATCCATGCATGGAATGAAGTACTGTGATCTAAGTATTGGAGAAATGATGAGTCCAGGAACAAAACCACGCTGAAATGCTACCTTTCTCCTTTGAACGGTCTGTGTGACTGTGGATGCCAGCCTTAAAGCAAGCTGCTTTGGTTGTCGCAAAGTCTAGGTTGAATAACATGTTGTGGGCTAATTTAGCTCACCCCTGAGCACTGCTGCCCAGCAGAGCCCAATAGATACATCTGCTGTCAGTCTACGGCTCTGGAAACAAAATTGTCAAGTCACTCCCACAGTAAATGGTTATTTTCCCAGCACAGTTAATGCAGTTGTACAGAGCAACTAGGAATCCAGGAATGTAAAAACACAGAGGCTGAAATCTTCCAAAGTATTTAGGCAACAAAATCCCATAGATTTCCCTAACAGAAAGATCTTGGCTGTGCTATATTCATACCTTGTTGTAATACAACTATACTGTTTCCCACTGTGTCTAGCAGAGGTCATAGCACAGTGTGGCTGGATTTTTGTAGCAAAGGAATACCTGCAGCTTCTCAACAGCATCTTTCTAGTAAAAAAATGGGTCTGATCACTGCATCTGAGAGACTGAGGCTTGACTCACAGAGGGATGATAATCCCAAACCAGTGAAGCTAAGTGGAAAGATGTGTAGAATTATTTGAGCGCTGAAAAGATGCTGGGAAACCCATGACAATAAATAATTTGTTCCACTCCAGTGATGGAAACTGATTTCAGGCATATCTAGAGAGATAAATATGATAAACAGAATTTCAGATTCAAGTCTATTAGGAATCAAACTTTCAGACTGACAGCCACTGTTTGATTGTTTTCAGTTATTTTTTACCACCTGATTAATATAATTTTTTAAAAGCAATTTTAATGTTCTTCGCTGAACGGAAACTTACAGGACACAGATTCTCCATCACAGAAGCAAATACCTTGGCTGAAGATAAGATGATCTATTAGAGAAGAGCCATATCCAAAGGTAGCAGAACAGCTGTAGTGAGTTTTTTCTAGCCTAATAGGGAATTGAATCTATTTCAGCCCAGGGACAAAATACTGCATCACTTGTGTTGGAAGAAATGACTGCAGAACATTTGCTACAATTGATCATCTACCGCTCCCTTTTCTGGCTTTAACACTCTAACGTCCTACTTCTGGAACACTGGGTTGTGTGAACAAAATGCACCCGAGTGAATGGTTGTCTCCAGAACTAGCTTTTGCCAGTCCCTTTTGCACAGTGTCCCCTCTGAGGGCACTTGCCATTAGGAATACAGAGAGCAGGAAGGGGAAACAGTGCTTCTTACTAGGTTCTACAGTGTAATCAGAGTTTAAATGTACAATTTATTTTCCAGACGAAAACAAATGCCAGATTCTAGCGGCCAGGATTCCAAGCACCACAGGTGGAAATTAGCATCTTTTTCTCTGATGCTCCACTTAGAGTCTGTGGAAAAGGAACAGGACGTTTTCCTGCCACTACTCAGCTACTTTATCTTTGAGTAGAAAGACTTTTTTTTTTCTCACAAACGATCAAGTATTTAGATTACTTGTGTGTGTTTCCCCTATTGATGGCAGGTGATCAGAGGGCAAAGGTGGGCAAATGGATTTAAAACAGTACTGCACAAGTAATGTTGCATGCGCTAATATTACACACTCCATTGCATCTTTGGTTATTCATTCTTTACACCAGTCCTCTGGGACAAAATCAATGAGACATTTTATGTTATGCTTCAAAGTCATCATAATTGTTTGTTTTGAAGCAACAATTTTTTTTCCCTTTTGTCAACCAAGCAATTTGCTGAAGTACCCAATTTTGCAACAGCAGTCAGGAACAGAGCCAGAAGCTTTTTAAAAATTATTTGAGGAGGGGAAAACCCAACAGCAACAAACCCCTAAGCTGAAGCGCCGTGTTGTTTATAACACGATATTCTCCCCAAAGGCGAATCATAATTGTGAAAAAAAAATAATCCCCGTAGCACTTATTCCAAACAAACATGGGCGTTAAACATTATTTATAATATCTGTGTGACAACAAGGTGTCTTTGCATAATTAAAGCACCTCAGAAGATGTGTACAGCAAGACTTCCCACTGTCAATTAGCTGCTTGAGTGGTCAAGTTTCCACATACAAATTCTGCATATTACATCTTGAGAGAAGAGCAGCACTTAACTTGACCTTTTCTGCCTTCCCAAAGGGTGTTGCTCTATTATTTTTTGCATTGTATTACCTATATCTGAACCCATGCTTTTTGTAAAGGCCTGAGTCAGAAGTTAAAAAATGACTAATTAGTCTGATGTTTTTATCTGTTGTAACATCCAGAATCTGCTGACAGAGATTGCAAAGGCGGTGGTTCCAGACATGGTACAAACACTTGGTAATGAGCTCCTCTAGTGCTTTTCATCAGATGTCACAACGCTTTACTGTCAGCGCTGGCCCGTGTTGTGTGTTCAGGGACCAAGGGACGCAGCGGTGCTGGGATTCCCCATGGCCAGCCAGGAGGCTGCCATCAGCCAGGGAAGAAATGAGGCTTGAAAATCCAGCAAGTCTTTGTCCATGCTGGCCCCAAAATCCTATGGCGTGGAGCTCAGAAAAGACACCTCGGGTCTCTATCTCTGCAGTCGATAAATCTAAACTCAAGGCCTCCTCACTAATTAGGAGATNAAAAAAAAAAAAAAAAAGATTAAAAAAAAGGCAGAAGTATATTGTTAACATCCTTCTGTCATAGCAAGACCCTCTGGGGATGCTACTTGGCTGCTTGTAAGTGTATTTAACATAAAGCAGAGATGATTGAAAAATGTAGCTTGTAGCTCCCTGGGGCAGTTTGCCTTTCAGAAGATATAGGACAGTGAGCAGTATGGGAAGGAGACGTCGCAGGCAGCCCTCTCAGTGATGGCCTGCAGGCAAGAAAAGGCTTGTGCGTACTCGGAATTGATTTGATGATTAGATCCTTTAGTGCTTGTGAAAGCCACTTTTTTACAACTCTTACTAAATTATTTTGTATGCTCTGGTATAAAATGTTTGTTTCTTAAGATTTGATAAGGTGCATAAACCTGAAGTGCATCTTATGTACTGCATCAAGGCAGAGACGGTGGAGCTGTAAGGCCAAATTCATTAGTGGCATTCTGTTGAGTTCAGTGGGCTTATCCCATGGATGAATTTTGCATGTATTCTGTAAAATAGGTAAGTATTTGACTAAAATTAGCCAAATCCTCCAGAGCCTAATGGAGCGCTTATGGGCTCTGGCAACTTAACCCAATGTTTAATTTGCGCTAATCTAGCCAGGACTGCAGAAGCATGAAATATACTCTACAGGGAGAGTGCTGCTCTTTGAAGTTAGTGGCTTAATTCCCATTGTCTCTGATGGGAGCAGGACTGGGGTTTATGTGGCATTTACTTCTGTTATTGTAGACAGAAATCTTTTTACATATGAATTAATTTGGTCTCCATTTGGGGAAATTCCAGTCTTCTGAATTTACTAAAATCTTGTTAATTTCCAGGAGAGCTTGCACAGCTGAACTTGTGGGTTCTGTACGTTCTCTGTGTAGGTGTCATGGACTGTGAGCACCTGCAGGTTTCACATCTCGGGGTGTGTGTGTACAGGCCGGTAACTTGCTAATGAGCTAACAGTAGGGAAAAGAGAAAGGAAGAAAGGAAAATACCTCTTTGTACAGCAGCATGTAGTCAACTGACATAATCCAATCTTTTTTTTTTTTTTTAGGGGATTCTGGAAGTACCAACAACTCAAAATGGATTATTTCATTATTTGCGTTCACCTGCTTCTCTGGGAATCTCCCAGTTTGGTGGTCAGCTCTCCCTCTGCACTGGGATGGTCTTGGGTGAGTACATAGAGTGCCACTGGTGGCTGAAGCTGGCCCAGCTGGGTGAGAGGCTTTGGTCAGTGGCGGGCTGCTGAGAAGCAGCGATGGAGCTCTCTGGCCTGCAATTCCTCAGCCAGATAAGTGACTGCTTCAGTTTATCCTTTTGACAAGAGCAGAGGTTTTCTATTTGAGACAGTCACAAAAGGTGAGCACGTAGTGTTTAGGGGGAAGGCAGCTCAAGCAGTGATCTGGGCACAGAGAAATAGGGAAAAGGAAGAAAAAGTCTTTGAAATGATCCCACTTAACCGTCAAGTAACTATTACCATGGCACAAACCCAAATTGATATGTTGCCTCCACAACGCTTTGATTCACTCCTGTAGCCAGGTGCTGAGAGTGACTGTAATAATACAGGGTGTTTCAACAGAGAAGCACATAGGGGAGCAGACAGGCAAGACAGTAGTCGGAAAGCAAGCTGTCTGCTGTGCAGGCAAAGCAGACACTTCAAAGAGTGAGGAAATCTTTTTAAGGAAGTTATTGTCAGAAGCTGCACAAGAGTTCCCAGTGATGTTAATGCCCACTGTTACTACTCTCCCACCAAAAAGAATTTTTGTCTTGGTGAGGTGGCTTTTGCAGTGATGGGGTGACAAGCGATCGCTGATTCTTTTGTTTTATTCCAGTTACACACGGATTCCCAGCTTTTCTAGCCCATGGTCACTACTTCTTTGACTTGAAAGTTCAAAGAGGCAGAGCCACTAGCCTCACTTTACAAGTGCAGAGATACATGAAGAGTTTATTTTAGTTTAGAAGCATCACAGATTCCCTCACTTATATTCTTCCCCTTAATCTGTTGGAAACCTCAAACATCTGGCAGGACTGTATATAAAGAAGAGGGACTGCTGTTTCCTTTCCACATCTTAGTTTCAACACTTTCTGCCAGCTGACACTGATGGCACCCTACTACTGAAGGAATAACTACTGGTTTTAGATGCAATTTCCCAAGCCTTTTACCTGTAGGCTACATTCCGACACACTGGTATCGTCTATTACTCCAGCAGTTTCTGGTATTTACCATAACAGCTCCTGTGTCACAACTGCCTTTCTTACACTTAAGGTGCAGCTTGAGGCAGGCAGAGCAAAATCAACACAGAGAAATCCTAAAGCTCCTCTCTGTCCTGGCTCTCACTGCTAACCTGCCTTGAGAAAGGTTGCTGTGGAAATGGAGGAGGCAAAGTCTTGTTCAGTAGAATACTGGAGGCGGGTGACGGGGGAGAATACTAATAGATCAACCCCACTCTCTGACTGGTACAACCCCCTTCACACTGAGAAAATTGGTTTGTATTTGATTCTGCTGATGTTGCAAAGCAAACCAGCAAGTCAATTTGTGATAGAAGATGGAAAAAAAGAAGTGACCTGGTTTATTAATCTCAGAAGAGACAGGACTACATTAACCAAACCTGGAACCTCCAAGAATGAATCAATTTACTTCTTACACCTTTATCTTGATTTTTGACTCCCACAGTCTGGATTTGCACATACTGTAAACTTCCATGGTGTTCAGATTCCCTTACAGGATTTCCACATGAAAACAGACAGGATTCCAGTCTGTTCCACTAAATCTTCACAGATCATCCATATTTGACACAAAATTTATGGCATGCAGTCAGTGAAGCTGACTGATCATTTTCTTACAGTTGCCTATTCTGAGGCAGTTATTGTATCTGAAAGCATTTCAAGAGATGGAGTCATTTATCAGGGTACCTTTGAGGTGATTATAACTACAGGCGAAGCCCTTTAATTGGGAGATTGCGTCAGATGATACTGTATCCTAAATGCAAAGGAACAAAAAGAACAGAAATAAATGGAATAACCTGCAAAATGAAAATGTCATGAATAAAAAAAAGATCATCACTAGATTAGTTGTATTTCATCTTAACCTTACCAACATTTAATCTTTATATCACATTTTCTTCACTAAAATATTAAGGCTTGGAATTTCTTTGGCACCTCTTCATGCACATTTTAATTATATCTAGAATTCACTATAAATTCAGGTCAGCTTGGGGTTTCTGGTGTTGGCCTCAAAGGACTGAGGTTGCTACAGCCTTGGGTTAACCCCAGAGAAGACAACGGGGTTTAACTGGTCCTTGGCCCTTCCTCTTCCGTGCTTATCCAAAAAAGCACGTTGCATTTGAAATCCTGGAGTATACTTTGGGGGAAGAGAAGTACAATTTGAACCATCCTGAGTCTGAACTAATGTGCAGTGGATGCGTTGTGCTGCCACATGCTCCTCAGTTTGGCAGCTGAAGGGAATTATCCTTGTAATTCCTCAGATGTTATAAATGTGTGAGTCCTGAGGAGGTTGCCTGCACTTTGGATGTCAGTGGCCAAGAGCTGGGAATCTGAGAGAAGCTGAAGACCCGGGTGTAAATACAAACGATGATCTCTGATGATTTTTGCAGTGCAATATTTATTGTGACAAAGAGACTTAGCCATCCAGATTATTTCTAGGCACTTGTAGACTTTCCTCACCTAAAATAATTTAGTGCTGCAGATAGAATACAGTTCTACAGAGGGTTTATTGGCTTAAAATTTGAACATCAGGGAAGTATCACTTCTCCTTCAGGAGAGTGAAAACTTTGTTAAAATAATTCAAATAATCAATTTGGAAATCGCAATACATGTAAAACTTTACCAGGAAACAGATAATATCATTCACAAAACTTAACACTTAATGGGTATGAACAGCATGATCATTCTCAGTCAATGTGGACAGTCACATTTAGAAATACATTTAATAGAAATTTTAGATGTGGAATATCTTTTGCTGCTGTAACTTTTCTTAAAATGATGCCACAACATATATATTAGAATGTGTATTGTTGTAGAAGTTTACCTTAATTGGATTATCTGAGAATGCCAGTGGCTGAAACCAGAAGAAATAGAAAGCTAAGGAGACACCGGAAAGACTGGGATCACTCCTTTGTGAGTCTTGGCTACATTGTTGTGTTTCAACCTGGAAAATAAGTTACACATCAATTAGGCCTTTTCAAGATTTGGAAAACTCTCCATATGTGTTATGTTCCTTCATACTTAGCAAGGTTGACAGTGGCTTTCCTTGAGCAAGTTTTTAGATAGAGGAAAAAAACAAATGTCATTCTGCATTTTGCTGGTGAAATTACACAGTTTTGCAATCCATGAATGTAAAAAAAAAACCTGGAAATGAAAAGGATGCTTTGACTTATTGAAACTTTTGATGGAATTATATACAGTATTTAGGTATGTGTGTAGAAGTGGCTCTTGGCTACCTAATGTCTTTCTGCAAAAGTGAGATACCGAACTCTTGCTTCTTCTTAAGTCTAGATTTATTTAGTTCCTATATATCCTACTGTAGCCATTAAAAGGGTATGTTAGAGGAATATTTTTTTCATTCCTCAAGTTCTACAGGAAAATAATTAAATGTCATAAACCTCATGCAAAACACATTGACATTTAATATAAAACTTTTCCTAAAACTTTTAATTAAATCCCTTTTTTAAAATCTGAAACTTCATACAAAACTGTTTCAGTTAGTTGCTTAAATGAGTACGAGAATTCAAAGGTCTCACTAGTAGTCTGAGGCGCATTGTTTAGGACACTGTTGGAGGGCTTTCATTCAAATAAAGCTTTTCTGAATTCTCTGTTGCACAGAAATTCTCAGAAGGCAGCTAATGGAGCTGGAGTAAAAGATCAATTCAGTGCTCTTGAAACTGAAGGAGAGAGGATACTTGAGCTGGTCAGTATGTAGAACAAGAAGGTAGGAAAGCTGGAGGAACATGTTACGCTTCTTAAAAGTGCTTATTTTATCAAATGTACATGTCCTGGAAAGATAAATACTTTTTTTGTGAGAATACTTAAATGATGTTATTCAGCCCTTTGCCTGCCATCTGTTTCCTTAGCTCTCTTATTTAAAAAAATTCTTAATAAAGCTTTTCCATTATTAATTACTGTCTGCAAACCAAAATGTTCTGATTAGTGAACTTCATAAAACTTCTGGGAAATCTCAGTGTCCTCCACTGGATTTTCTTCCTAATGCCCAGTACTTTGCAGATTTAGTATTAAGTGATCAAATGGCAGCCCAGAGCCATTCGAGGTAATTGAATCCCATGATCTGGGACCAGGTGTACAAAGATGTTCAAACTAATTATTTAATAATTGAAAACAATAACCAGTGTAGTTAAATCTCTTGCTGATTTTCTAATGTTTATTAATTTAGGCACCTGTGTCTTCTGCACCACTTTCTTTCAAAATGCTTACAAGGATATGCATAGCATATAAATTTACAGTGAATGTGATTACCTCGATACACACTCTAGGCGCTTAAGTGATTAGAAGAGCATTATTATTTTAATTGTTATATAGATTTCATTCTTATGAGTCTGCTTATTAAATAGTTGTTTAAATTCCTAGATAGACATCAAGGTGTAGAATTTTCATTAAACACACTCCCATTTTCCACTACCTCTTTAAGTGGCACGATCTAGGAATAATCACAGAAAATGTCTCCTTAAAAAACAGGCAAATACAACCATCTTAATTAGTTAAGATAAATAAATGAAAAACAGCATTGACACCAGCACCCTTATCAGCAGAAAAATCATTGCCCTTTCACTAGACTTCATTCTCTTGTTTATGCAAATTGGCTTGAAGAACCATCTGAAAGAAAGGAGTTTACAATTATTATGAAAAATCGGCAACATCATCTGTTCTAAATCAGTTTGTGGCTTATTTTCCAAGGGCTTTGTATGGCAGAGCAGATGTTAAACCTTGCACATTACTTTCACCTACCCTTGCTTCACTTAGCTATGTGTATTGTTTTAATTACCTTCTATACCTTCAAGGCAATTCCCACTGTATTATTTTTCTAATGCACCTGCTCAAAGATGGAAACCTTTAAGTGGGGCACTCAGGAAAGGGTAAAATGGCACCAAGATTAGACTTCTTGGTATCCTGTCTTTTTCCACTCCCTTCACTGTGACTAAATAGTAACTACTGGAAGGAATAATTTTGCAAGAGGGAGTTATCTGTTATTGTTATTTGGTCCCAATACTGCTAATTAACAGCAAATATGAAAGGTCCTGTAAAGGTGTTAAAAATCTAACAAAATCTGTTTTTACCTTCTATTCTTATTCTACAAACAGAATTCTTGTACAACTACGAAATGGACTGTTTTAGCCTTAAAGTCATAGAAAAGAAGTACAAATATAGCAGAATAACAACACAATTTATCAGCATGAACGAAATAAATGGACAGTATTAACTGTATCATTCCAGCAGTCTCCACAGCAGTCCTAATGCCTTAACAGAATGTGTGAAAGTAAATGAAATGGCAGCATGATTACGCTGATTACAGTGGTTGCAAATACGGTAGGCTACATTCATGCTTCAGTGGGGCTGTAATTATACTTCAAAGAGCTGCTGTGCGCAGGCAGCTCTGTTCTCGTGGCATCCCCGCTGTTTGTTTCCTCTTATTTTGTTCTCGGCATCACCGGCCCCGATCCTGCAGCCACTTACTCGTAGGTGTAACTCCCTTTGTTTCAGAGGTGGGAAAAATCCTCAGCTTTTGTGCATGTCAGTAGTACTGCTTTAAACTCTTCCAACTCTTACGTGCTGCTGCAGAAAGACCATCAAATAATAGGGTTTGGTATGATTTAATACTGTTCCTAATCTCTTGGAGAGTAAACCTGTTGAGCTTTCATTAAATTGGTTGGTGAAGAGTGTAGGGAGTATGGCTGCTCACTATCAAACAGTTCTCTTCTCCACCTTACCCCCAGGTATTAGTACTGAACAGCCAAAATCCAAACCTTTGTGATCTGTCTTTGATTAGTGCTGCCTCACGCTGCAAGCAGTACTTGGGGAAGAAAGATGGATTAGTTGCTGTTGTTTCTCACTTCCCATTGGCAACACATGGCAGCACCTAGCCTAAAGCTGACCATTATATTTCATTTAAGAAAAGGTATAGAAAAGGAAAATACATTTTGATGTGTCTGCGTTTCGTCTATACTTCAAAGGCGCTGACATTTTACAGCAGCTTTTTTTCTTTTATTTCCCCTCAGATAATGATGTGACACCATCAAAGCAGAATACAGAAGCAGAATGTGGTGGTGTCTGGGGGTGACTGTCAAGTCCTCTAATTTCTCTTTGGTGCCCCTTGCTTCCCTCAGATGCCTGCTGGCAATGGTAAAATAGTTTTCCCCTCACCGCCTGGACTTTTTTGTGTTGCTTCTTATTGTGCAAGTCTCTGATTTGCAGAACCTGCTCTGGATCCCACAGCTGAGCACAGCTCTGAATGCTCCAGGTGTGGACCTCCCGCAAGTTGAGCTCAGCTGAGCTCAGAGTGTACTGTAGAGCAAACAGTAAGATCTGAATCAAAACCAAAGGATCTGCTCATTAAAAAAAAAGTATTTATTTGTTCCTTTCCAAGCAAAATCCACTCTTAGGCTCTGCTCTCCTTGAGGCTGAAGTGCTACTAGGAAAACCCTGAGTACTGTTGTTGTCATAGAGAAAGGGAGGTTGGGAATGGTGAAACCACAAAAGGCATAAAGGATCAAATCAATGAAATGCGAGGATATTGTTGGGATTTTGTGTCTTTGCAGAGTCAGGAACCCGAAACAGCAGTGGAGAAACAAGCAATCTCTTTGCAGGGGAAGTTGGGACAACGACTGCATGGGAGACACTTCAGTCTCTCTGATCCATATCCAGTACCAGGAACTTCAGTGGGGCTTTACCATCAATTGATCGAGGCGTTACCCCGTTCCAGTGCCTGGGGCTGTGTTCATGTTTTTCACAGAACTGCAGCTCACACACCAATAAGGAATTTCAGTATCCTCGGTCAAACCAGGTGAGCCCAAACTGAATTTCCACCTTCCTGAGAGTAGAGCTCAGCATATTTTAACTGAAAGTAGCTCTCTGCTTGTCAGACACGGTGATATATGAAGGTAATTGCTTCCGTGTGCATTTAATTACAGTATTGTAATTAGCAGGTTGCAAGAGCAGATGCAGAGGGTCTTTTCATAGAGCAGACTCTGATAGGCCATGAAAACATCTCAAAAAGAAAAGGGCAGAGCAATGTCACATTGTAATGCAGCTTTTTGTGTCTGGAAAAGAGGGTTAATTAGCTGATTGCTCCACTCTTCATCTTCATTTCTTAAGGTGGAGAGAACATGGTAGAAAGGAAACTAATTTATCTTCATGAATTTTTAGAATTAGCAAATACCACCAAATCTTTGTCCAGCTCAGCATCATGGCTTGGGCTTGATGCTGGGTCAGGAACCAATCAGAAAGGGAACAGAAACTCCAAGATCTTCATCTTCTCTGGGGAAAAGGAAAGAGAGAGCGAGAGAGAGGGAGAGATAGGATCTTTGAGTAGAGTTCACCATGGCAACTGGCACAGTCCTTCCTATCATTTCTCGTCAGGAGAGAGCAGTGATGATTCTGGGTTAATGCTGCATGTGGGGACTTGTAACTCACCTGCACTTCCTCAGCACCTATTAACCAAGTTCATTTTTCAAAGTATCCCTCAGAGCTTTGTGGCAGCAAATGGCAGTGAGGTTACCCCGATCACGGCTGTTTCAGCCCTGGGTAACTCTGGGAAGGTTCTGAGGGTCATCAAGTTCAGAGCTGCTTGACAGGGAAATTGTGTCACTGCCTAATGACAAGCAAGGCGAGAATTTCACAGGAGATGCAGTTTCAAGTCCTTTAAGCAAGCTGTGGTCTTGGGAGCTGTGGGAGAGGGAGCACAGCAGTGCTCAACTTGCAAAAGACATTAAGCTAATTTAATAGTTCAGGAATTGTTTCTTTTGTCTTAAATAAACAAAGAGATCTAAACTAACCTTTTTTCCCATTAGGAAACTTCACATCTTGTTGTGTTCTTTAACTTACACTATTATCCAACGTAAGTGCTAGGTCCTAGTACTCATGTTTATTGAAGTTATCTACTACAGGGATTAAAGAGCATAGTCTTTTTAATTGTACTTGCAGAAGTCAGTACAAATTGTACATTTAATTATTGTGTACTTAAAATCTGATAATCGTAGAAAATCAAATACACAGCTTGGTTGATTCAGAAAGTATTTTTAATAGGGCACTATTAAATTATAGAGTTAAACATTATTAGATATATTTATTCATGAGAGATAATTTGATATGTAACAAAATAAGCCAATACATGGTGTAACCTCTTGCAGTCTAATTTTCATGGATGAGCTCTTGCATATTTAATATCCTTTGAGGATATATTTTAACCTAGACTAATTACTGCTTTCCTCTTAGTTCTGTTCAGTTTGACATCAACGTTCAGCTAAAATAATGTAATATTGTTATTACGGAGCAAATTAAGTAAATCCAGCTTATTTAATTTAGAGCCATTGTTTATACTGTAAATGGCCTGATGCAGGTTATGACAAGTGTTGTACACAAACAAAAAATAGCTGTGGGTGAAAGAAGACGACGGTGATGCTAAAAACCTCTCTGTAAGGAAATCTTACTCACATTGCATGGTGAACATCATCAGGAGTATTTCCCAATCTATGAAGCCATTTCATAATATCTGTGTCTCATGTCATCCTGGTAAATCTATAAAGAGAAGTATGAAATTAATAGTAGTATAGGTTATTCTTACATTATTAAGATAATTTAGCTTAAAAGACTATCAGGACGGCTGGGGACCTTGTCAGAAACTTTCAATAGACAGAATACCTGAGCACAGAGATTTTGTACTTTAAAATAGGTTAATTAATTAATTGAAAACCTGTGTCATGGCTTTGATATATACATTAATTTTATGTCTGAGGAAATTTTTAATGAGATGTTTTAATTTGGTTCTCAGTGACATCTTAATAAAATGCAGTGATAGGTCAGGTTATGTGTTTGTACATTTTGGTATGATGCCAGCAGCGTCAGCTGGCTTGAGCAGATCAGCTTTGCATTGCTTGGTTCATCAGCCAAACATCTTGCTACATTTTGCTTTCTTTGCTTCATCAATTTTTTAGCATACTAAAGTTTTAGTAGGTCTTCCTTGTATGAAAATACTTTACAAAATAATACATATGAAGAATAGCTAAAGAGAAAACTTACATTCATGTAATTTTAATTTGCATTTGATTTTACAGTTACAAATGCTAGTTTTCTAGGTGAGTAGTGCAATAAAATAGTTTAACTTTGCCCAGAATCAGGCTTGATTAATAAAAGCTGAGATTCTCAGTGGTTTTTTGTGAGGCTAAGACCCTTTTTTAAATGTGGTATCATCTGAAATAAGGAGTGATTTTCAGTCTTTTATATTTTTCAAGAATTTTAATTTTTTAAAAGTTTTTCAACTGTAAATCAGCTAAACTTCAAAACAGGAAAACCATTCTTCTCTGAAAAGTAAAAACCAATTTAAAAATAAGGCATGTTTTGGGTACTTAAAGAAATTTAGGAATGGGGTCTCAAAACTTCAGGAATCAATGAAACTGACTCATTCAGAGCTGCTTTTAGATTTTATGACCATTTTGAGATGCACTCCATCTTTTGGAGAATTTCTGACCCCAGTGGTTAGAGGGTTGAGGTTAGGTAGTCACAGTTGGAGAAATACTCATTTTTTTAAGCAGAAACTTAGAATGATACACAAAAATGAGGAGAATGACAGCTAGAGAATCACATAAGCAAGGATTTCACTTTCTGCCTATATATATATCTTGACTAACTCCATTTACACTGATGGGTGTTAAATGTTAATTGTGATTAAAAATCAGACCTCAGAGCTCTACAGAACTTCAGTGATGATCTCATCATGAACCATGATTTAGGGAGAGTTAACAAAATGACTGGTATTACAGCCAGAAATTAAAATAATTGTTCTCAGTGGTTAAAAATCATATGAAAGCAGATAGTTACCTGCTGAAATGAAGTCAAATGTATGTTATCTTAAGGATATAGACTTTATCTTTGGAGGCTTCAGAGCAAAGCGCATGAAGGGTTGAGCCAATATAGTTTTATAAAACTGTAAAATATATTTTAATTGTGTCATAGTCCTACTATTAAAGTTTTTTAAGTACTCTCTATATCTTAATTTTCAAATATTTTCAGCATTTCTCTTACGTTGCTATTAAAAGTGTTACATGTGTTAGATCTGATAGATAGGTTAGTATAATCAGTTGGAATGTTGGACAGCCTTTTATGTATGTGAGCCAAGGTCCCATAGCATTATACAGACAGTGAACATTGTACTCAATCTTTGCCAGAATGCGGTGTGGAAATATTTTATGCAAAAATATCAGAGTTCTATCCAGAAATGAGTTTTATGGGCTCATTCAGAACAAAACATAGTACAGTTCATGAAATAAGAGAAGAAACGTTTGCAAAAGCTGCCATCAGATTTTCTTTCTAAATTTTGATGTTGCTCCTCCAGGAGTTTCAGCTAGAGAATATGTTCTGAAGAACTAGAATACAACTTAACTAAGTTCTTGAATCAGCTCATTCTGAATTTTGCTGTTGTCCTGGGCTATGGCAAATAAGAAGCTTGTAGGTGTCTCAGGCAAACAGAAATCTTTTTGATGATGAATGCTGACAAAGTTGTTCTTACGCCACGAATTATGTGTGTTTTGAAATGTTCTCAACTGCCAAAAAAATGGCCAGATTTTTAGAGCCAAGAATACACTGAAAATTTCCATTATTCCCCGTGCTGTGTAGAATAAATACATAAATTTGATGACTTCTTCACCATCATTCTGCTCTTGTGGATCTTGACAGGAAAATCACCCTTTGAATTTGTTGGATTGCTGATGCACTCAGGTTGCTCTGATTTGGCCAGAATAGTAAAAAAATAGAAGATATGAAATGAATCACCTGCCCAGGGCACGAGATTGACTACACTGGTGGCTGGGGCCAGTGTACTGATAGACATGTCGCTGCCACTGATGGGAGTAACCAAACCAGCTTTATGCTGTTTTCACAGATCCAGTTGTTAACATCAGCATTTGTGTAAACCCGCTTCTTGTGTTGAAGTGAGGAATCCTTCCTCATTACCTAGAATGTATTTAATAAAATATCCCATAATCTTCTGGCTGAGAAGGAGATTCTGCCTGTAGAGGTCACCTGGCAGAAGAGGGTTCTGTGCTTTCGGTGCCTCTCATCCAGAAACACATGCTGAGTTTCATGCACACTCAGCTGGCTCAGAGCTATGAACTGATACAAATACCAAAGATTTTTTCCCCTCTATCAGCTACCAAGAAAGTAAAATTGCTTCTAATCAAAAGGACGGCCCTCCCTTTGCAATTGTTTGCTCAACTATTTTTCTGACTGGTCTGTTTGATGGGCAAATGTGCAAGGAGATGGAAAACTTAATCTTTCAACATGAAAGAATACCAATGCACTGTGAAGAACTGTTTCTAGCTCACTTCTCTCATGTGGCTTCCCATTGCTGCTAATTTCCTAAAGTTGGCTACCAGGTTAGCTTCTAATTTGTTTGATGATGCATGTCATGGTATCTGGGAACGCCCAGCAACATGCCAGAGGCAACACAGGATTTACTAAACCAAAGAATTTTCTGCAACTAAATGAAATCACATATCAACAATATATCAAAGTTTTAGAAAGTTTGTGTTATGCTCTTTTCATTACCCATACACCTTGTTCAAAGCGCAAACACTGTTTCTTCCCAAAGCAACCAAGCTAGTAATATACGCATTATTGGGTGTGCATCTTCTGGGACCAGGTAATCAGCCATTAAAGACAGAGAACCAAAGTGTATTATACTTCATTTTGCTGACACCTGGCATGAAGCAATGTCAAAATATGGGGATATTTGGTAACCTTTTCTTGTGGGTATTTGGCACCAGGTTTTATGAATTAGTATAGTTAGCAAGTCATTTTTCCTCATATCTACTAAAAATAACAACATGAACTCTAAGAGGTTGTCAACGTATTACTTCCCAAGGGAGAATTTTGCTCTTCTCTCTCATTTATCTAGGCATGTGTAGAGGCTTTTGACCCATTTAGCATAGATAAATGACCCATGATGTGAAATTTCCCAACAGTTTAATAATGCATTTAACTCAAAGTGACACTTGCTTGCAGCTGCCTTAAAGCAGTTTCCAGGCTATATATGTCTCTTTGAAATGATGTATGACAAGTAGGAAAGCTTCCTTGATAGAACCCCAAATCCCATGGGTGAGTAACAAGAAAATCCTTTTTAGATTGCCAGCAGCAAATTTATACTTCGCAAGTCTTTATTTAATTTTATCTGTTTTTCAATATCATTTACAGTTATGACCATTAGTCTAAAGCTCACCGTAACTTCTATACAAATTATTTTTTCCTCACGGTAATACATTGTAAAAGCTTTTATTGATCCCATTTTTTTTTTCACAAAATACCAGAAGTAAACCCCTTGTATTATCACTAAAAATGTTTTTGTAGTCCTTGTACTAACTTTGCTGTATTGAAATTCTATTACTTCTGAAAGCCAGGCAGTGAAACAGAAAACTACATTCTCTGTATGTTTAAAAGCAGGAAACTTCCTTAAGAAAACTTATGTATTTGAAGACGCAAGTCTGAATAAGGGCTCTTAATTTTTTCTTGCATAGTTTTTTAATGCAGTTGTCATTGAGTGTGTGGAAAGATTTTCATTAAATCTGGTTCCAGTGTAGTGAGCAATTTCCAATGATACATGTCATATTATTAGCTAGAAAGATTTAAGTAAGCAAGAAATAAACATTAGACTTGAGGAGACAAACACTTCTAAATAGACAACCAAATTTATTAAGTAATAACAGTTATTTCTAATATTAAAGTAGAAGCCAAATAACCAAAATCCTACAGTGTCCTGAATCATTTGGCATAGATAAATGGGGTAGGGTCCCCAGAGTCTACAAACAGAAAACCCAGTTTCTGTCAAAAAATAATAAAAAACACCTGTAACAACCAGAAAAAGAAACCTGTCCACAAGGAAAGGTGAATGTGGGCAGAGAGAAGAGAAAAAAGAAACCCTGAGACAGCCACAAGCCTGTGGATTAGAACAGAAACAGAGTTCACAAGAGTTCACTGTTTGTTACCAGGGACTCTGAGCATTTTTCATCTCTGTTCCTTCTTTTCCCTCCAACTTTCCTGTCTTACATTTCTTGGCTAGAGAGACATTCCTCTTGCTCAGTTTCCCATGCAGGATCCCCAAACTCATCAAGTTCCAAGCTGTTTAGTAACACTTGTTGGTGTGTGTTTGTACAGCGTGAGGGAGAACTTGGCCCTGATCCACAATTTGTAATACAGGTAGGAAACAACAGGCTCTAGAAGTTTCCTCCAGCTGCCCCAGCTAAGACTGGAAAACAATAGGGGAACAATATCCCAGAGAAGAGCTGGCTCCTGTGTGCAGCACAAGGGCTGTTCTGCTGCTTGCTGCTTTCCTATTCACAGCAGTTTAAGCCCTGCTCCTCTGCTCCATTTCAGCGTAAAGTCAAAGCAGTGAGCTTAAATGACAGAGTGGTTTTGATCTAGATCCAAACATGGCTCGTATTTGAGCTCTGCTGGCTGCCGTGCTGAGAGGCACGTGAAGCAGCCTACCTGAAGTTTATTCAGAGGATGGCACACTCAGAAGCGGGGGAGCACAGCTCTGTGAGGCTTCTCACAAGACCAGCAAAATAATTGGATACAGATTGTCTGAGCTGACTTTACTTGTCTAACCAGAGTTAGACATCTGTGTCCTTCAGTCTGGGGGAAGGGAATGACATTCCAGAGGGGAATTCACTCACCCCAGTGTTGGCCATCTGTGTTTGAATAAGACAAACCAGATTTAGGAGGGTCCTCTCTTTTGTTACTGACTACAGAATAGTCCTTCAGTTAGACCTGTAAGTGTTAGTCAAAGTGATTAACATCACGTAGCAAAACAGGGAATTCCTCCCTAAAGCAAATCAACTCTAAAGGGCAAAGAAACCCCATTCCACAGATGATGCAACTTGTTTTATTCAGGGAATAAGGTAGCCAGCAGAAGCCTTATTGCCAAAACCCCTTTCATTTGTCAACACAAAATGCATGTTGACTGGAGGAGACTAGCAGAGAGGAACTCTTTCTAGCCTAGACAGCGTCCACATCCCCATTAAGAGGACTAGTTGCCAGCTCCCTGTGCTTGACTGGCCAGTGGGAGTTGACTGCATCGTGCCTCACCTTTGATACAGAGCGATTCTTCCTAGTTGGGGATGAGAACAGCTTTTAGAGCGTGAGCTAGGCTAAGCTGGCTAAAAGGGTGAAGCTGCCGACTACCCTGTAAAAAGATAAGCACAAGAAACAGCAGAAGTGAGGCAGGGAGCCTATATCAAAGTTAATGAAGAAGGCACAGGGTCTAAGGAAAGGAGGAAATTCTTCTAGGAGTTTGGGTTTGTATGAACTTGGAGAGATCAATTTGCTGCTGAACCATTTGAACTGAGCGACAGAGTTCATTTTGAGAAAGACATACAAACCAGCGCTTGCACAGCGAGCGCCTCAGATCAGAGTGACCTGATGAGCTGTACTTGGCGAGAGCAGAGCTCTGAGGCTGCGATGCACTTAGAGCTTCAGTGGCAGGAGCCAATCTAATTTTGTAACAGGTCTGCTCTTGAGAATGCTCGTTTAGAAATTTCCTTCGTAGGTCAATTAATTAGAAATAGCTTATTTACTAGAAAAAGAGACAGATAGCAATTAATCTTTTTTTTTTTTTTTTAAATATAAAGAAAATAAGTGATATTTACACTTAGCTTTTTCCGCATAACTCCAGATATTGGATTTATAAATATGAATGCATTTGAAAGACATTATTATAGCATCTCCCAGAAATAATATCTGATTTTAAGTATTCGTGCCTACATACTTCCCCAAAAAATAAATAAAAGCAACCATCCCAAAGGGTACTTTTTTGCAAAACTGCTTCTCTAAAGTGCAAGTTTATTGGATTTAAACTTCTTCGCCAGTCATTCTTAATGAATAATTATTCAGTATTTCAAACTGAAACAGATAGCTTCATTTAGTGTGATTAATGCTGATGTACCTCATTTGCATAATTACAAAATATAATAAAATAAATTCCAAATACAAATCTTTGTTACTTATGTTACCAAAGGCCTGAAAAAAAGACATTATGTCTCAAAATTATCATAAGACACAGTTATAATACTCTGTGACTAAAATTGAAAGGTGAAGTTATTTTTCATCACCATGTGTTACAAGGCTTTGGCAAAATAAGAGTTCTATCTCTGAGACAGATAGAATTAATCTACTAGAAGTATGTATCTGCTGAAACAGATATTCTTTCTCTTCTTCTAAATATTTGGAGCTGTTTTATGTGAAAATTAGCTAAGATTCTTCACAGAAACAGCATTTGGCCTTCTAGAATATATGGGGTAGTTTTTACTACTTAAAAGCTTTAACGAGCCTCGTTTATTCTGCAAGTTTTTGAGTGCTTTTTACTGCTCTGAGGAGAAAGCTCACTCTCCATTCCGCATGCCGCTTATTTCAGTGGTCTAATGAAGGCACTGGCAATTGCAGTCCTTGGTACAGTTTACAGTTAATAGTCAGTTTCCTTTTTCTGAATTTATGGTTTTGATTTCAGCTAAAGTGATGTGACATCAGAGCGATTACTCCTGGAAGTCACCTCCTGCATTGTGCATTGTAGGAGCTGGATTGAAAACAGGTGGTATCACTCCTACCTCCACATAAATTGGAAGCAGCGGTTAGGTTTCATCAAGACTGTCTTAGGAGAAAAAGGTCGAGGAAACACTGGAGAATTAGGGGATCATGGAAATTCCATGTTCCTGAGGCTACTTGTTTGGTTTTCACTCAAGCAGTTCCTGAAATCAATACAGTCATTTAGCCAGTAATTAGCCAATAATTTTTCTAAGGAGTAGGAGAAAGCACCTCAAATGTGAAGGGCAAAATAAGTGAGCAAATGAATGAAGGGTCTTGGCAATAGAGAGCAAAAGCAAGTGCAGTTCTGAGAGGATTCAAAACATGTAGATAGATAATAAATGCAAGTAGAATGCAGCTGATTTGTTCTTGCCTTGAAAGATGACTAAGTGTCCTTTTATGCTTGTTCTGGTGTAAGTCAAATAATAGGGGATCTGTTGTATCTCTTTCTGTAGATAAATTTAAACATAGAACGTTATTTTGATTTGCCAACATCTATAGGTCCATAGAGCCACTCTTCTGCAATAAGGAATGTTTGATTTTTCCAAGCTATTATGTCTGAATTAATTAGCTGAAATGTTTCAGTAGTTAACATATTGAAGAATTCACAGAGGCAAATTGTGGCAGTCCCTGCATGTACGTATGTGACCTTGCATAGGGAGAGAGGGACTCTGCCTTTGTATTACACTGTTTGGCAGGGCTTATACACGCTCCTAATCATTGCACCTAGAGAGTAAAGGGATTATTCAAGGCTAGTTTAAACTGTAGCACATGACAAACAAAGTAGGAGCAGACACAGGCTGGTGGATATAGTTCCATATGCTATTCAGAAGAGAAGATATACAAAGATGTGTAAGACAGACCTAACTGAATTGCAACGGGAGGGGAGAGAATGAAAGTAACTTGCAACACATCTAAATTTGCCTTGCAGTTTGAGTATGTTCTCTCATAAAAATGCCCACGAGTGCTCAGGCCAGTGGAAATATATCCCAGCAGAGTAAGTGCTTCTTAATACCTGTCCTTCATGAAGATAAATTATTAAGCAGGGACTCAATATGAATCCTGAATCTCCAGCAATTTTCCCTCCTTAGATGTAACCAGCACCCAATATTCTAATGAGTCTTATTTGTAACATCTGATTAGCACTTTTATGGCTGGCTGATTGTGACAGGGGAGGTGCAAGCACTGTGAAGAGATTTGTATCAAGGCTTTCATTAAAAAGGTGAAACTTGCACAGACTTTTTGGTGGTGAGACAGATAAACCCATATGGAGATGAGGTCCTACAAATGCCATATGGGCTCAGAGCAGGTTAACAAGGGCCAATTAACCCTGTCTTACTACAGGCATCAAGTCTAGGGAGATTTTTGCTCAGCTGCCTGCTGAAAGGGAGGACAAAGAAAAAATTCTCCATGGTAGCTGGGGACTAGAAACAGCTGGATGGTTCCGTGAGGCTCCCGTCAGACAGCTGAGCTCTGGGGAGATAGGCTAAATATCCATTAACTAGAAAGTAGGCCTTGGGACTAGTCCTTTAAAAATACTTCCTAGGTGACTGTAATTTTAGTTCTTTTATTTCTTTATTTATTCTTATTTTTGAACTCTGCTCAGAAGAAGTGGAACTACAGAATGAGGAGGAAGGTTTAGATAACCTTGTGCTGGATGGTATGATACATAGTGACTGGTTGCTGGAGACTCTGAAGAAGGACACTTCAGTGGACTCTGGTGGGATGAAAACACAAAAGCAGATTGTGTCATACAGCTCCTTTCATGTCAATCTTCCCAGAAATATAAGGAGTAAAATACTACAGTACTATTGGTTTTCAAATTGCAGTGTCTTTTTTTTTTTTTTAAAGTGCTGTTTGAGCAAAAACCCCAACCTCCTCAAAATGGGAAAATGAGAAAAGAGTGTTCTTTGAGTGGCTTGAAAGGTGACTAAGCTGAGCCTTGAAATTTTGTTTTTCAGCTCTTAAATATATCTATAACTGTTCAGTATGGGGATTTAAGAGATCTTGAACTGATTTAAAAAGTAACACCAAAAAGCACTGAAGTAAGAGAACAGTATCTTTTTCTATATGGAGATATTTCATGCAAATCTTTGACATAAAGCTTGCAAACTACTCACCAGTGTTTATGAGATGAAAACCCATTGTTAGAAACAGGCTGAAAAATAGGAGCTACCTACACACCTCATCTTTGGTGGAAAAAACAAGTGTGATTGTGATAAATGTGTATGGATTTCTAAAACAAAATGACTTGTATATAATGATAATGCTAGGATGAAGTTAAGTGATGAGCCACATGCCCTTTTTTTCTCTACTGAATGCTGCTAATAACTTGAATTCAGTGCTGACAAAAGGAGGGATGGAAAGAGATTATAACATGAAAAATGTGAATGAAAACAGGGAAAACAATTTTAAAAGCATTTTGAAGCCATATTGGTTTATTGTCAGATCTGACCAGTCCTTCTCATCACCTACAAAAGCCAGGCTGTGCAGTGAGAGCTGCAGCACAGCCCTTTCTGTGTTCTGATAATGGAGCCATAACAACTTTGTTAACAGAGTCAGCAATTCTGTAATCAGGCTACGGGTCACATGGCATTTCTCACTGGATTTATACCCTGGCTTCTCACCTGCAGTTACTGGTAGTTGTCACACCCTGAATCCTAGCTCAATGGTTGCCTCTCTCTTGAGAGGAAGTATGGCCATTGCTTCCATCAAGGCCATGAGGCAGCTGGTAAGTGTTACTGCATCTGTGGATCGGTACTTGTGTTGTGGGACTCTGTTAAGTTTCCACTTAAGTTTTCACTTCTATGAAATTTATCACTTCTGTTGAAATTGAAAGCCCATCTGTGTAAAATCATCTCATGTTGTGTATTTGATAAGTATTATATATTCTTGAAAAAAAAACCCCAGAAGATATAAAAACAGTTCACCTATTTTCTCTTATGCTTATAAAGCGTAATCATGTGAGTGCTAGTGACCTGATATTTAAACTAAGTTATTTTAAAGAAAAGTGTATCACTTAACCAATTGCAAATAGAGAAACTCAGTTTGTTGTAGTTGAGATGATACTCTAAACCTTTCAAGTTCAAAGTGATCCACAGACTTTGCTACGCTATTTATTATCATCTTAAAACTACGAATGCAAGCACAGGTAGCTGATGGAAATCTATAATATAATTGTCAAGCTATCACCTTTTAGAGGCAGAATGTCGAACACCATTAAAGCAGGCCAGTCTCAACTGTTTTTGTGTGTTTGTTTTAAGTGTATTTATTTAGCACAGGTATTTTGAGCCTGAGGAGGCCCAAAAGGTATAGAGAGTTCCTAATTGGGCATTTGCCTATAAAAACGATTAACTAAACTAAATGTGGATTGAGCCTTTGAGATTAAATTGCAAGTATGGAGATCAAATCTCCACAGGCAAGTTAGAATCTACCAATTATTTAAAGGGTTTAATTAAGTGCAGATCTTTCTGTAGGCTGATTTAAAAGGACATAACCTAACATTTGTAGCCAATAAAATGTAAGGAATAAAAGACTACTTTTTCCATTTATTTCTACCATAAAATGTATGCTGTAAACTATGAAGAACATCTGAAGATATTTCACAAGTAGCACCATCTGTCTTCTTGGCAAACTACACAGCAGTGTGGGTGGCTTAGTTACTTGCTTGTGAATCTATATCATCGCTTGCTTAGTCTGCTGGATGGGGCTGCCTCTCCCTTGTTTGGCATGATTTCAACACCTCTGTTTTGGTTCTACAAAACAATTCTCTCTTTTTTAATGTGCACCAGTATAAACTAGCTGGCAATTTGCTTGTAGGATGCTTACATGAAAAGGTGGATCCCTTGAGACTCATAAAGAGAATAATTATTGCACGTGGATATTTTTTCTAGGTAGATCTCTGCAAGTTTATTGACTTATGCCACTTCCTAAGCACATCAGGATTATAACTGGCAGCAGTATAGAAAGTGTTTCTTCTCCTTCCATCCTGTGGAGAGACATCTCCCCAAAAATGTCTGCATGCTTGATAATAAGCTCCAATCCAGAACAGCTTTTTGATTATTAACTTAAGTTACCAAATATTTGATTGATCCAAGATAGGCTCAACACCTCTGACCACAGTAATGTATATATATAGTGGGAAAACGGCCTGAGACATATCAGTCAGTGAGCTGGTAACCGTCTTTGAGGACAAAAATTCAAGCGAAGAAATACTGCATGTCTTAGCAAGAAATAATGCTGTAAGAGAGGTATTCTTATTTAATAAATTACTTATTAGTCAAACTACACAATTCCCAGTATATTGTCTTGCTCTTGCAGGTTGTTTCTTTAGATTATTGTAGTCACTTGGCAAAGTTTTAAGCTACTTATATTGGCTTTATGAAGACGGCCTAAAACACAGAGGACAGCATTATATGTATATTGAGAAGAATATAAAATATCTTTTTTTAACCAAATACCAGAAAATGTTAAACATGGTAGTACAGAATTACAGTGTTTCACGAAAAGAACTCTATGTCAGCTCTCTTCCATGCCATTGCAGTTGCCCATGCTGTACTCCCAAGGAGCAGTTCCTCCACTACAAGGATTTGTGTGCTAAAGAAAATGCAGAAATTGACTATTTCTTGAAAGGCTGACCAATAGCAATTAGTAACAAGTAAAGTGATAGCAGAACATAGTCTTCAATGTTATAAACATGTGCCAGTAAGAGCTAGTAATTCTCACATTATCCAACCCTAGAATATTTCTGCATTTATTAGAAAATTTCTGCTTATTTCTCATTCATAAGGTCACTTTCCTGACTTCTTTTGAAGGAGAGACAATTTTTTGATAACTAGGTGACATTTTTTTGTAGAATCATAGAATGGTTAGAGTTGGAAGGGACATTAAAGATCATAGAGTTCCAACCCACCAGACCAGGTTGCTCAAAGCCCCATCCAGCCTGGCCTTCAACACTCCCAGGGATGGGGCAGCCACAGCTTCTCTGGGCAACCTGTTCCAGTGCCTCACCACCCTCACAGGAAAGTTCTTCCTAATATCNTTTAGAGGCAGAATGTCGAACACCATTAAAGCAGGCCAGTCTCAACTGTTTTTGTGTGTTTGTTTTAAGTGTATTTATTTAGCACAGGTATTTTGAGCCTGAGGAGGCCCAAAAGGTATAGAGAGTTCCTAATTGGGCATTTGCCTATAAAAACGATTAACTAAACTAAATGTGGATTGAGCCTTTGAGATTAAATTGCAAGTATGGAGATCAAATCTCCACAGGCAAGTTAGAATCTACCAATTATTTAAAGGGTTTAATTAAGTGCAGATCTTTCTGTAGGCTGATTTAAAAGGACATAACCTAACATTTGTAGCCAATAAAATGTAAGGAATAAAAGACTACTTTTTCCATTTATTTCTACCATAAAATGTATGCTGTAAACTATGAAGAACATCTGAAGATATTTCACAAGTAGCACCATCTGTCTTCTTGGCAAACTACACAGCAGTGTGGGTGGCTTAGTTACTTGCTTGTGAATCTATATCATCGCTTGCTTAGTCTGCTGGATGGGGCTGCCTCTCCCTTGTTTGGCATGATTTCAACACCTCTGTTTTGGTTCTACAAAACAATTCTCTCTTTTTTAATGTGCACCAGTATAAACTAGCTGGCAATTTGCTTGTAGGATGCTTACATGAAAAGGTGGATCCCTTGAGACTCATAAAGAGAATAATTATTGCACGTGGATATTTTTTCTAGGTAGATCTCTGCAAGTTTATTGACTTATGCCACTTCCTAAGCACATCAGGATTATAACTGGCAGCAGTATAGAAAGTGTTTCTTCTCCTTCCATCCTGTGGAGAGACATCTCCCCAAAAATGTCTGCATGCTTGATAATAAGCTCCAATCCAGAACAGCTTTTTGATTATTAACTTAAGTTACCAAATATTTGATTGATCCAAGATAGGCTCAACACCTCTGACCACAGTAATGTATATATATAGTGGGAAAACGGCCTGAGACATATCAGTCAGTGAGCTGGTAACCGTCTTTGAGGACAAAAATTCAAGCGAAGAAATACTGCATGTCTTAGCAAGAAATAATGCTGTAAGAGAGGTATTCTTATTTAATAAATTACTTATTAGTCAAACTACACAATTCCCAGTATATTGTCTTGCTCTTGCAGGTTGTTTCTTTAGATTATTGTAGTCACTTGGCAAAGTTTTAAGCTACTTATATTGGCTTTATGAAGACGGCCTAAAACACAGAGGACAGCATTATATGTATATTGAGAAGAATATAAAATATCTTTTTTTAACCAAATACCAGAAAATGTTAAACATGGTAGTACAGAATTACAGTGTTTCACGAAAAGAACTCTATGTCAGCTCTCTTCCATGCCATTGCAGTTGCCCATGCTGTACTCCCAAGGAGCAGTTCCTCCACTACAAGGATTTGTGTGCTAAAGAAAATGCAGAAATTGACTATTTCTTGAAAGGCTGACCAATAGCAATTAGTAACAAGTAAAGTGATAGCAGAACATAGTCTTCAATGTTATAAACATGTGCCAGTAAGAGCTAGTAATTCTCACATTATCCAACCCTAGAATATTTCTGCATTTATTAGAAAATTTCTGCTTATTTCTCATTCATAAGGTCACTTTCCTGACTTCTTTTGAAGGAGAGACAATTTTTTGATAACTAGGTGACATTTTTTTGTAGAATCATAGAATGGTTAGAGTTGGAAGGGACATTAAAGATCATAGAGTTCCAACCCACCAGACCAGGTTGCTCAAAGCCCCATCCAGCCTGGCCTTCAACACTCCCAGGGATGGGGCAGCCACAGCTTCTCTGGGCAACCTGTTCCAGTGCCTCACCACCCTCACAGGAAAGTTCTTCCTAATATCCAATCTAAATCTCCCCTCTACCAATGTAAAACCATTACCCCTTGTCCTGTCACTTCACTTCCTGACAAAGAGTCCCCCTCCAGCTCTCCTGTTGGCTCCCTTCAGATACTGGAAGGCTGCTAGAAGGTCTCCCTGGAGAAGAGCTTCTCTTCTCCAGGTTGAACAGCCCCAGCTCCCTCAGCCTGTCCTCATAGGAGAGGTGCTCCACCCCTCTGATCATCTCCTTGGCCCTCTACTGGACCCATTCCAGCAGGTCCATATCCTTTCTATGTTGAGGACTCCAGAGCTGGACACAGTACTCGGGGTCTCACAAGCACATAGGGTCTCATGTGGCCTATTGAACTTGTGCACCATGTACATGTGCAAAATGTCAGATGCTGTTGTGGTAAGGTCAGTTAACGTTACTGAATTTTTATGTCCTAATGTTTAGGGTATTTGTTTATCTCTACACACACATTATTAGTCTCTCACCTTGAGTTTCTAATATGAATCAAAAAGGCTTCGTTGGCTACAGTGAGTTCTAAACTGTACTGAGTACCTCTGTGGGCACTCTTGTGTATTGCAGTTCAATTTCAGTCATGGCTGGTGAGATCCCAAAGTTGAAATTTTGTGTGTATTACTTCTAGTCTCAGGACAAAACACCCCTCAAGCTTCAGCACTTACTTGCAGAACACAAGAGGGAAAACAGCTCTTTGTGTTTATATGTGTCAGTATATTCAGCTAGATAGATACAGTGCTAGACGTTTGTGCTGCTGTAGGAGAAACTTGCTTTATGGAACATGCTGTCATTCTCTACATTAAACTAACATAGCAGACCAAAGAGATTTTATTCTGTGCCCACTTATTGTTGCTGAGGGGTTTTGTGATTTATTTTTTTTTTTCAAATTAAAAAGAAGTTGAGTTTTGCAACAACATCTGGTTGCCTTTACAAACAAATTACTGCTAAGGTAAGAACAGAATTTGTTCTCTTCTCAGGAGTGTTTTTCAGTCCTAGTAAATACTCATGAAGAATCTTCCCAATGACAAGAATGTCGGAGTGATATCTCTCTGTCAAGTACAACCAGATTCAAGTTCCCAGCTGCACCCCAAGGGAAGACAGATTGAATAAAATCCTCCTCAGATGTCTGGATTACGCACATTGATACAAAGATGATCATCTTGGTAGATAAATTATAATATTCTTCTAGTCATCCTAGGCAACAGTGCTATCATGTTGTTGTCACTTCACTGAGATATGTAACTCTATCGAGATATAAATGACAATTCAGATGGCAATGAACATGCCCTCTACTATCAGCTACTTTAGATATTATTGCTTTATTCAGTCAAGCGGAGTTTCTCCTCCACTGGCTAATGTCTGCCCAATCTTGGATTCAGCAGCAGTGTAACATTCAGACTCTGCTTTCCAGATACTTCCCCCTGTGAAGGAATTGGCAGAGAATGGGCATAGAATTGGCTCCACACCACTGCTTACTAATGATCAGAATAGCTGGCCAGGCATGAAGAGGAATGTCAGCTGCAATCATTTATTTCCTTCCCTGGAGCGGGAGAGGAGCAGAGCAGGCCTGGGAGGACTGTGGCTTGGAGAGGCAATGTCTCCCTGGGATTCTTGAGGGACGGGGCAGCTTCCTGAGCACCCCTCGCTTGGGGCTGTGCCTGAAGGCACAGTCGAGCATTATCTGAATTGCAGACGCTTTGAGTTGCTACTTTATATGCAACACTGACATTCCTTTCATTGCATATACAGTGTTCATCAGGCATTTGAATCTGGGTAATGAGAAGAATGCATAATCTAATCGCAGCTCTTCATTTCATTTCCTCTCATGGCTGACAACTTGCTTCAGTTATCCCCAAAGATTATCTGATTAGCATCACAGCTCTCCGAGGAGGAGGGACCTAGCAGGAATGGGCAGTTGAAATAATGCAATGTTTTTATTATTTTTTTTTTAAATCATGCCTTTAACAGAAATGACTAAATATTTGTTCTTTCAGAATGGGAGGAAACTGGTATGCCACTTATCTCACTAACCATTTCATTTGAAATTAAAATGCTAATAAAAAGGAAGAAGGGACTATGTACTAAATGAGGTTCCCCCTGCTCTAAAGATTGGTTTTAATTCATTGGAAACTTATCTTGACACCAGAATCTGCTGGGGGCCTTTTAAGTTTGGCCTGACAAAGTTAAGACACCGGCTTAACATGTCCCTCCTACTTAAGACTTTGTGGAAAACATAAGCGATACTTTCTCAATTCCTTCAGTTACATAATATATTAATTTACATCTTTGATGAAAATATATATCGACTACACCAAACTCAGTCAAACAAAATAGTTCCTGCAACTGTAAAAGAGTTTTAATTTAAAAATAAAAAAAGAATATTAGAATGCATTCTAGAAGATATTAATCTTATTCTTCCTGCGACTCTTTCACCAATAATACAAAACCTGACCCAATCTTTTTTTTTTTCTTCATTCTTGACTGTCCATTGAATAGTTGCTGTCTGTTTTTTAGCACCTCTAACTTCTCTCAGTAGTGAAAAATATAGTCTGTGAAGTGTACTTCTTGGGAGCACATTTCTTTCTGAACACAGTAGAAGGCATTAGAAGAGGGAATTTGTCTTGAATACTTTACACTCCTAGCCTTCCCCAAGGAATCCTTGAATTAGTGCTGGTTTGGGAAGAGACTGAAGGCTGATGAAAAGAAGCTGGATCTGACTGGTTTGGTTTTAATTACTTTTTTTTTTTTTTTTTAAATTGGCTTTTACTTTATATTTGCTTTCTTGTGTGTGGAACCAATGCCATTATAATTATATTACTAACACCTATTATCAATATGGTGTCTTGTGCATGTACTCTATTTCCTTTAACAGAACTGTTTAAATTTATCATGCTTGTTCAGTGGTATTGTTTATCCCTGAGCCTCTTTTGTCATATGTTTCCTCAGCAAACTGTTATCCACAGTGAGATGACTTCTGGGCACTGACGAGAGTCACTTATCTTTCAACTTTTGGGAAAAGTGATAGCTCCTAAACTTTTCGACAGGCATAAAAAGAAAGAAAGATGAATGCGAAGGGAGTTTTTAGGTGTTTAAAAACTGGAGAACACTAAGAAATAGCATTCCACAGCTCTTCCACCTCAAGGTGATGAAGCGCTTTATTTAAAATGAAGTATGGAAACCCTGGACTAAAGAATGAAGTGACTGTGGACCACCTCATTCCTTCAGTAGTTGTTAAATTTTCCTATGAGGACCTCACTCTCCAGCATACATTAAACAGATGCTGTTAGCTTATAATGTATAAGAAAAACTGCCTCATCTATTACAATAGGGAAGTTAATGACCTTTGACAATTTATGTTTATGGCTGAAATGATGCATTCACTGCTTAGAAGTGTTTAACACTTTGGTTTTCTACTGCTATTAATGCTTATTTGAATGCATGTATAGACAGTGAGACAATGGCAAAAATTCATCAGACTCAGCAGAAATATCAAACCCACTTAAAACATGTTTAGTATGTTTTTGACAAAACCAAATAATATCTTTAGAAGCCATGCATTAACAATCCTGTGGAAGATGAATAGGCTCATAGCATAGAAGCCAGCTCTGCTATCAAGACCAAGTGGAGTAGATTGAAACTGGTTTCTGAAAGCTTAATAATGGAGTATCTAGTTAGAACAGATAATTAGCTAAGCTAGGGGTTTCTTTCTGCTGATCTTGCTGCAGTCAGAGCTTAAACCTGGAACTTGCAATACCTAGCTCTTTGGTTTAGTATAAGGATCTAAGAGCTACTGGGATGGATTATGGCTCTGGGTCTCTTCACCTATTCAACTGAGGCTTAACCTTAACTAGAAATTTAATGGGGATTTCTGTACTTGTAAAGAAATGCTCTAAAAGCTATGATGCACTGTCAAATATTCCTCTTGTGTGTCCCTAAACTGCTGAATTTTGAACTATTTTCTGTTCATATGGATATTTTTGATGGGATGACACCACCCTGAATGGCCTGAGTTGGTAGCTGGGATGCTTTCCTACAAGCAAGAGCTTGGAATGACTTCTCCCAGGTCAGCAGTATCTTTATCTTGCTGCTTTTACAATTAAGGAAGTGTACTGGAAGGCTTTTGCTATTATCCTTCTGGAGGAGGGTTATAGGGAAGGAGATACAGGTGCCTCTATTCGGGAGCAATTTCTGGGTTATCCTGTACACTTCTCTCTAGGTACCCAAAGCTTTTTCCAGCTATCTTGGATGGTATCCTAAGTTTTCTGTCATCCTGTGTCCTCTGTGAGGATATGCCTGTGAACTAAAGCATTTAAATCTGCACTCTGGTCCTGGGACTGGTAACTAAAATGTGGGTACTACAAGGCCTAACTTTAAGGACCTTCAGTTATCATTCTGATTTCAGTATCTGTGGGCACTAATTCAAGAGACCTGATGTTGTAAAATCAATCGGTGATTTCTTGTGTGGCATTTTTCAATATAATATAGGAGGTTTTTTGAAGCTTCATTCTTAAGAGTTAAGAAGGAGGGTTGGAAGAATTGTGAAGGTGACTTAAGCTCAGAAGGTATATTTTGCTATGAAGAAACCCTCCTCTGGCAGCTTTCATTCATTAAAAAAATAAAGGTAGAATAGTAACAAAAAAAAAAAGAAACAGTGGAATTGTATACAGCTAGGATGGAAAACAAGATAAATGAGATGTAAGTAGTTCAACCAAGGGGTAAAAGTATTGATATTTTTAAAATTTAAAATGTTGATTGAGGTACACTGGAAATGCTAACATTGCTGATTTGATTTCTGCTCTAACATAAGACTATTAGTAAACGGGTGCACTGCAAAGTGAGTGAGTAATACTAGATTTAGGATTAAGTAATACATCAGATATGATTGATTACAAATGTGAAAGGAAAACTGAGAGCCAGTAAATAAATTTTTATTAGGTCAAAAGTGAAGACAGGAATGAAAATTAAAGGTAGAAATCTAAGAACATCAATCTTGAGAGAGTCAGACCCTACCATATATGAGTCTAGTCAAACTGGGATGAAATAGTGCAGGCAGGTAACTCAAGAGGAAATGAAATGTACTCAGGGTGAAATATCCCAAGCAGACAGGCCAAAACAAGGCCTGATCCAACACTGCAAGTTCAGAATGAGGAAGTTTAGATGAGAAACAGAACCTGCTTTCCCTTGAGTCCATCTTGGAGACAAACACATTATTGCTCTTCATAAGCATCCGAAGACTGTGATGCTTATTGAACCCAATTAAACCTTTTTTCTGGTTCAGCAACTGCTAGATAGTGGAATTTACGTTCCCTTGTCAAAACACCAAGGTATTGGCAAAATACAGCAGCAGAACTTTTGCTGAGCAGCTTCAGGGAAGGAATGGGAAGTGAGTGACACAGATGATTAATGAGCCTATTAAAGCTGAAAGTCTGACACTGTAAAGATAAGCTGGCAGTGAAAATGACTCCTACCATATATGTATCAAGGGCATCAGAAAGAATACCCTCCATATAATAGCTACCCACCATCATTAGTGGCAGGACATACATACCTAGCATGTGTTGCCTCGTTGCCATTTAGTCGCTGAGTATTTTGAGGTGAAGGGCCTTAAGCAATAGTGTGAAGTCTCAGCCAAGTTGCATGAGGCTTTCTAAAGGTCCGATTAAAAAGGACACCCGTGCATCATTCAGGAGGGACCAAATCAAAGAAAGCATTGCAGGTGAGAGAGAAAAAGAAACAAGTAAAGCAGTTATGATTTTATAACTATGCAAGTGGCAGAGCAGGAGCCGTAAGAATGGTGAGGGAAAGGGCTGATGTAAGGGAGAAGATTAAATCCTTGCTGACCTCGGGAATCATGCTGCAGTTGTATTAGAAGTTATTTGTTTGTGTGGTGGCTTTGGTGGACTGAAACTTTGGTTTCATTTCTCTGCCTCTGACACATTACCTCACTTAGATACTCAAAAGATCTTTCTGTACTGGATTTTCCTAGCAGAAATACACCCTTGTGCTCTACACATGTATGCATATTGAGTGTAATGTTCCTGGAAAGTGTCAGATGTACTACTGTTGCACTGCACAGATGGCCTGTGCATGCGCACTCAGCCTGATGCATTCTGAATCCATCAGACTTAGCAGAAACATGCAGACCATCTGCACAGCATGTACAAAGAAACACCACGCTTGCTTTTAGAAGTTTCAGGCTTGCTACGTAAGTGCTGTACTGTTGTGCTGTAGAGAGTCACTGGAAATATGTCTGGGATTTCTGGACTGTTAAGAGCCAGGCCAGGTGCTCTGAAATCTCAGAAAATTGTGCACCATCTTCAAACTTCATCCAAACAGAATTTTTGGATATGAACCCCAGATATTCTAGGAAAAAAAACCCAAGATTTACTATAGCTGTAGTCTCTGGCAGTTATTTTGTGCCAGCTTTCCTTAAAACTTTTACTTCATTTATCCATCTCTAAAGTATATGCGTTAATAGCATCCCTTCTACCTCTGTTGTGCTTATTCAGACAATTAGCTACAAAAGTGGATTTGGAAGTTTTATACTGGAGATGCAGAGAAGCAGTTCAATATAAGCAATAAATATTATATTTTGGGCTTGTACAGGCAGGTGGAACAAAAGGATTCTTAGCCTGCGAATTTGGCACTGGATATTGTCATGAAAGCAAACTCCACTAGTGCAGTATTGCTAGAGTGTGTATTTGCCAGAGTTGCTGCTTGAATGCTTCATTTCTTCATGCTACAGTGTTAACTTTTATTGTCACAGTTTACAAATATATCCATCCTCTTTCAGTCTGTCACTGTCCTTATTCCCTTTCACCCTCGGAAGAGAAAAACTTCCTATTTTTTGAGTAGATCCCTGTGGTAATCTTCAGTTGGCACTGCTTCTGGGGACTGAAACACATAAAGCACTAAGTCCTCAAAAAATATTTGATAAGTCTAGCAGACACAGCCCAAATGGACAGAAATTATTGTATCATAAATGGATCCATTAGACTGATTCTAACCCGCACACTATTTCAAGAGGTTTAACCTAAAGGTTGAATTTGTCTTTTTTTTTTTCCTGCAGTAATGCCATGGCACTGTCAATATGGTGATGATAAATCACCAATAATATCTATGGTCCTTTGAGATATACTGTATATTCCACTGTACTACATAATTAAGTGTGGATAAGAACAGAGATGTTCTGCTGTTTCATTGTTGCTTTTTAAAAACAAACAAACAAACAAACAAAAAAAACCAAAACAAAACTAAAGCCCTTGTCAGAGATGCATGATAAAAACCGTGTCCAACAAAATTAAAATTAACAACTCCAAAATGCTGTATTCAGTTGATTTTTTTTTTTTTTATTTTTTTTATTTTTCCCCTCTCTCCCATGCCAATCAATCTTGTGGGCTAAAACCCACAAGCAAAATCCATATTAATGGTTTTTAACGTAACAATTCAGCCACATAATCACAGAATTTAATTCTTGAAAAATTAAGGATGCTGGGTGGGTGACACTCCTATTTGATTCAGGCCTTCTAGAAAGTGATTATGTCATACAAATACTAATTTAAGGACAAAATGAATCTTGCAATCTGAAATGACAGTTGAAATGTATATGGATAGACATCAGCTGATTTATCCATTTATTTTTCTTGATGGAACCATGCTAGCATTTTAGAGCTTAATTAGCTATATAAGAAGCAAAGAGTAGCTACAGTTATCTCTAACTGGTGAGACTAAAGGCTGAGCAGAAACATTCTGACTTCACACATAAACCTCCTGGCATTTCATCCCCCTGGTTTCCTTGGGAAGGAAATGTGGAGCTCAAGACCAAAATGAAATCTGAGCAATTCAAGCAGATTGAATTGATTGATTGCCTGCAATAGATGATCAGAAGATAAGAAAACTCAGCATGCACTTGTCATGCAGTTGAGACAGCAGCTAGGAGATGGCTCTGTCCTGGGAGCTGAAAGAGAAATTGATCTGATGATGTGGAATTTGGAGCCAGCAAAGGGTAAAATGACAACACAGTACAAGTATTTTATTAGTAAAATCTCCATTGCTTCATGCAGGTTTTCTGTTGGTTTCTGTACTCTCTATAAAGCTATGTCATTACATGGTGGAGTGAGTACAGCATTGCCTAAACCACCACTGACCCAAGTTAGTAACGTAGTGAGGAGACACACAAACATTACTTTGGATCTAGAATCAGCATAGGTACCCAGAACAAGTTCCAGCCTCTCTGCTAGTTCTGAAAGTTCATGTCTTTCTGTCTACCGTGGATTTATTACATATAATCTAAAAATAGAAATATAATAGAAATATATGTAGTCCAGCTCTTTGTACATAGTTGTTTTGTTGTTGTGGTGTCTTTTGTGTTTGTGGTTTTTTTTTTTTTTTCTTTTGAAGCAGTTTTCAGCCAAAACTGTGCCAGTTTTCAGCAGCTCATACATTAAATACTGCCGCTTGCAAAAGCCAAATCAGTTTATGGGGGTCTGTTGCACCAGAGTTTTTCAAAAAAACCACACAATTTTTAACCAGTTCTCAGTACTGCAATATTTTTGAGTAACAGAATGATTAAATTTTCATAATGTGAGATTTACTAGACCAGATCTTAAACTAGTAGAATTTTACATAGCTATACTGTATTAATGGAATTAGATCTGTTTATGCTGTTCAACAATTAAATCCAGCTAATATACCATTAACTCAGGTACTGCTATAAATGAGGGAGTACCACCCAGGCCATTTCATAAAATTTTGGTTTCAACTATGGGCTTGGTTCTTTCTTACTAGCTCATGTCAGGTAAAGAGAAGTTGGAAAGAACCAAAGGTCTCTGCAGAACAAATTTGGAAGAAGTATTTCAAATCAATACTTTGCTATTCTTCCACCACAGTGTATGCATTAAGGAAAGCAAAGTGTCTTCACCGTGACCCACTCAGGATTTTTCTCCAGGGAGTGACAATTGCCTGGTGCTGGTCAGCAATACTGAAAGCACAGCACCAGTAAACTGGACATCCTTGCTTAGCAAAACTAAAACTAATAGATACGTTATAATGGATTTTTTGTTTATTTCATGCCTTCAGATCAGGACACTGAAAATCTGTGTTCCTGTGATAATAGCTTTCTGAAAGCATTAAAAAAGTATTTTAATTGTTTTAATTTGTGAGATTACAGAATGTTCATACAGCCTCCATAAAGAAGACAGTGAATTTATATTAATTGGATCTAATCTAGGATTATTGACTATATAAAGACATATAAAACAAGTCATCCAGTATATAAATGTTCTAAACCACATGATTAATAAAAATATTTTGACTTTTATAATCCTTTAGGTTCTGTGCAAATGCATGCTGTCAGTAATACATATATATAAAAGAAATCTTGTTATAGAAAGTAGTAGCTATTTCACAGCAGTACTACAATATAACAATTCAGACTTAATGAAACATTTAAAATATGCTATTACTGATATTGTTCATTTAAATACGCTATTACTGATATTGTTTCATTATACGTTTTCTTGTACACTGTTTTCATGCTTAAGTGACCTCTAAATTGGACTATTGCAAATCACTACTAATGGATTTGCAATGAAATACTTGATATGGGTTTGTACGGGGACAAAACGTGGCTGAGAAGGTACCCTTGTCTCTATTACACTTTACAAGGCTGTTTGGAAAACAGTATATGCAGAGTTTCTTAGAGTAGGATCCTTAGATTAGGTTTGTTAGACTGCTCCATTTCTGAGTAGCACACAAAGAATGGGAATGAGGGATGGTGAGGGGAATGGGTGTATTAATTTTATGAAGAGATTCAACTTGGCTTTCTGCTGATGGATAAAAGATGAAACAGGTTAGAGGGGAGAGAGCTGTTTCCACTGCAAATATTGTAGGTATTCTTAAATCTTTAATGAGGACTTTAATATGTATTACTAGCAGATTATATTTATAGTACTCAATGTACCCCATGATTTGCTATAAACATCGTACTGTAATACTGAGGAGAAAAATTCCATTGTTTTCCACAAAGAAAAATATCGCTTGCTAGTTACTGCAATTTAAACATTCAGTCACTGACAACTTGGAGGTACAATATAATGTTTTATTGTAATTTATTAGCCTCCCTTTTTGGACTTGTAGTGAAATTGACTTGAACGTGCTCTGGCAAGGCATAGAACTGTCTTGGCATGAGCTCTGAATTTCTAATAAATAACATAAAACAAATAGCATATATGTCCATTAAAACTGTACAGCAAGATATCTCTTCAGCTTTTCGTTTCCATAGAACAATTGGCCTTTCTGCATTTTTGTTATGAAAATGATGCCTTAGAAGGAAGTTCTAGTTGTTTCCACACAGTGCCCCTGCCATGGAGCTGGAGAGGAAGGCAAAAGGTAGCCTTGCCTTTCTTAACATCTGACATAAGTTATTTTTTCAAGTATAATGAAAAAAAAAAAAAAAAAGTGAAAAGTAAAGGCATGTTTAACAATCATGCAGAGGCAGTAGCTGGCTCTCTTTCCTTGTCTACTTCCCCCCCCACCCCTATCAGAGCAGCAAACCAGCGCACCCTGCATCAGCTGAAGCAGTGCCACTGACAGACGTATTTAGGTCAGGAGGAACTTTGGTGAATTAATGCAAGAAAGAGTAACACAACTTCTGATGATCACAACAGCAAATTTTAATTATCAGAACAGTCTAGTGCCCTGATAAACCTGAATTCGCTAGCCCACAGGAACGTGTGCTGCCCAGCATAAGTAAGTAGTAATTCCTTGATGTGAGTGGAAATACACCGAGAATTATCATTGCTGTCACTGTAAGTTTATAAAGCATTTCACAAAGACATAGCAAGACATATTCCCTTACTCAAAGATCTTATAATCTGATATGAGACAAAAACAAGACAAGACAAGAAGCAACAGTTCAGGAGAGATCACTGATTATAAATAAAGGGTAGAAATAATTGTCTGAAGAAATGTTTGAGCAAGGAATTCAAAGGAAGAGAGAGGGTGTCTGCATATGAGATCAGAGGGATCGTTCCAGGCACACATGGCTGAAAATCAAGAGAATGTGATTACAGGATTGGAAAGAGCAGAGGGACAAGAGGCAGGAGGGAACATGATAGTGCTGAGCTCTGGAGGCAAAATTACACACAGCTCGGCAGTCACTCGTAAGTGTAGCTCTACTGGATGTTAGCAAAATATCCACAACAGCAATTCCTAAGAGCAGGAATGAGGACAGTTTAATTTACAAGAGTTTCCACAATGAGGTAAGTGATAGATGATTCAAACCCAGAGAAGAAGGCATAAGTGTTGTGGAGGGTTTTTTTCGGTGGGTTTTTTTTTTTTTGGTGTTGTTGTTTTTTTTAATATTTTGCAGAAATAGATGTAATTTCATGAACAGCTCTGGTCAGCCCACACATGCTGTTTCCTAGAAATAAAAGACTCTGATGTAAACATTTTGCCAGTTCCACTTGCTGATCTTGGAAAAAAAAAATTACCCTAAAAAGGGGAAAAAAAAAACCCTTTCTGTGGTCTGTGAGATCCATCTAACTATCAGAACAAATTAGAAGAAACCCATTTCAGTGATGAGAAGCTCCACCACCAAACCAATGACAGTAATCACCAAGTTATGAGACCTTTATTCTTTCTTCCAAGACAGCTAAATAAATCTGAAGCTGAACAGAAACCAATATCAGCTGGTGCCAGACTAGCTTCAGAAATTTGTCCAAATAATTAACTGGTCTCTTGCCTTAAAACTACATAGGATAATATACAGTTAGTATCCTACTGGAGATCTTATATAAATGGAGCTGCTATTCACCTTGATCGACCAATACATAAGGAAAGGTCAGGACTGGTTTCTCATATGCCCATAATGTCACAGACTTTTTTCATGCAGGCATTTTCTGTCAGATATTTCTAATGTTTTTGTGAGAATTTTTAAAAATGAGTTTAATCTTTGCTATGATGTATATGAATGTAACTATGTAAGTATAGAGTGGCTTTTGTGGAAGGGCTGTATAGATACATGCAGAAAAATATTACTACAGAGCCATAAGTGGGCAGAGGTGGTTACTTGAGTATGTCTTTGGATTATGTAGTGCTGAACAAACTCCAGCTACAGTAGACATAGACCTACCACTCTCCTCCAAATGGCTGGAGAGAAATCCTGTTTTTGTCCACATGTAGTCATTCTTCAGTTTTTATTTCAATCTACCTCACTCCCCACCAAAAATTAAAAGACAAATATGAACTCTGCCCGTGACAAGTAAATTTATTCTGTCAAGAGCTACTATTTACCTGAGGCAAGATTCACATTTCTATTTTTTTCACATTTAAGTGTAAACATTAAATATTTTTCCTACATACTATCTGGCCATACATAATTTACAGGATTTGAAATCCTGTTCTCCTCCTGAAGGAGAATGCAAAGTCCTTTCTCCCTGTGGATGTTTTACAAGGTTGACAATTTGCATTCTTGAATAAAGTTACTGAATTGTAACTATAGGGTGGTGTACAATTTCTGAATTGTCATCAGTGCAGAAAGCAAAGTTTATCTCAGAGTGTCAAATTAACATGTTCCTTTATTTTTGATCAGCAGAGTTCCCTTACTTTTGATCATTGCAAGAACTGAACATGGCATACACATAGAAAGGATTCTGGGAACTATTAGCAGCTAAGCTTTTTTGGATTAACAGATTTCAAAAAATTACCTCCTTATCTTTTGATCAGAAATGAAGAGTTGTTGAAAGGTAACAACTGTTACACTCGCTCCTGTTTGGCAAAGGAGTTGTCTTGTTTTGTGGCAAAGCAGCTTGTTATAAAACAACTAGTCAAAACTGTTACATTGATTCAGGGGCTGACAGCATTTCTGTTCATTTCTCATCAATGACCTTGTCTGAAGGAAAAACGTGGTAAATTCCTGATAGTGTTTACCAAGAGGTAAGAAACATTTTCAGCAATTGAATGTAAATTATATAAAATCTCAGCCTACACAGGGATTAAATTCCATACTCTGGCACTAATAAATAGCAGATTCTGGAAGGAGCACATCTTTATTAGTGCTTACAACGCATGAAGAATAATTTTGGTAATTTCTTACTGCATTGACTTTATGACTGTAAAAATGTGAAATGGGAGTGGGTGTGTATGTGTATGAATGAGAAGCTGGCACAAAGCGTTTGCAAAGGCAGCTGGAATTCAACAGCTAAAATTTACTCCTGTGAGTCCCAGGGGAGTAAGAACAGGCTGACAAAACCCGCAGTTGTGGCACAGAAGCCCTAATGTGACTTCCAGTTCCATGGGAAGTTTCAGCTACACTGGGATTAGTGCTCAGCTCTCAAGTTGCAAAGCAGTTCTTTAATTTCTAGGACATGCTTTCTCCCATCTCGGTTTCCTTTATGAGGAAACAAGTAAGAACTGCATTCAGTGTGAAAAATCATGCTTGTGCAGCAGACGGAAAGATCAGACATATTTATGCAAAAGTATCTGTCTGGGTCTTCATATGTAATTTAAGACCAGTATATGCTTTGAGAGGCTTTTTAGGAGACAGCAAAACCAAACAGTCAGGAGAAACCCAAATTTAGAGGAAGAGAGTTATTTATTTAGTCCAGATTCTTCTCTCTTCCACATCTAGACTGTAATGGTTACAATTAACTCTCAAAAATTATGGAGAAGTGACAAAGAATGACTGCTGAGACAGAGGAATGGAAAAGCCTCTTCAAATATTCTTCCTTCAGGGCAAGTTTATATAAATAACCCAATTTTTATCCTGACTCTCCAGAGTGAGTACAGAGAAAACAAATAGTGTGATATAAATAAGATTCAAAGGATGTGTAGCTATCTCCTGCTTCACTGTTAAAATTCCCATACTAATTATTGGCTAGTGCTTAGCAAGGCTGTTACTCCAAAACTCAAAACAAAATGGAATTTTCCTCATGTGGGATTTTGTTGCAGACAGAAAACTTGAGACAAGCTGGTGGAGGGGCATGAACTGTGCAGATGTGCTCCAGTGCAACTGTGCTTGGTTTGTTCTGAGCAAGGGATGACTGTGACCCAGGGCGAATTGTGGACTAGAGCTATAAAGGGGCTGAGTGCTTCTAAGTGAGTTGTCTCTGGAGCTTTTTGTGTCCCTTTCCATCCAGAAGTCAGACTTGCAGTCAGGGGAATATGAATCCATTTCAGTTACAGTAACAGTCTATCTAAATGGAAACATCTACATTTTCCTAATTTCTAGTAAGAAAGAAATAGAGGGGCTGTTTCCATCAGAGCATCTCAGAATAATGAGTAACCATTCGCCCAGTTTTGTAAGAGTATTTGGTATTTCAATCTGGAAAAATGCTAATCCTGTTGAAATTGAAAAATCATTATATTAATTGCTTGCAGCGTAGTTTTCTTCTGTTACAATATGTTTTCTAAACAGTGGAACTTTTCAAGATATACCCACAGTTATGGAAGGTGGACAATGGAGGACAGTATAAGAGAGATGAACCTGGCTGATCTATTGAGTGCTGTAAAATCTTTACTTGTATCTTCCTATAAAACAGCAGATATCTCTCTGGCTTAAAACTTTAAGCTTCTTTGGGTGTTTTTGAACTCTTTCTTCAATTCATTCTGTTTACTTCGTGGTCCAGATATGCCATGAAACACTGCTGACATCTTTTAACAATACCTGCCTGTTCTGAAAACTACTATAGCCTGTAAATCTGCCTATGATCCAAGTTATGCAGCCTCTGTTTAGTGCTGTTTGCTCCTAATCAATGAACTTATCTTGACAATCCCCTGGCTAGTTGGGAAAGTACTGCAGCTAGGAACTCCTGTGCAACTTCTCTGAAATCACATAAAACCAAAACTGCATTGTTTAGGCTGTAATTGTTACTAGGATAAACCAAAGTAACATAGTTTTAAAAACAGGAGTAAACAGTTACTTACGAAATTCTTTCTGCCACATAGCACCTGAAATTACTGTTGTATTTCACATTTATGATTTTAAAATAATTATAGAAGCTTAACAGTATATCAAGATCAAAATGTCCCAAAATACCTGCCTGGTCATCAGGAGGCAAACTACTCGCATCTTCATTCATGCCAACCTTACCATGCACAGACAGAGACAGCATGGAAAAAGAGGGGATTAGTGAGTCCAGACACCCAATGAGCACTAAAGGCTTTTGACTTAAGTCACCTGTGTCATAGTAATAGTTCTCTCACTAACGTGTCCTGTGTTGGTAGAGAACATTGCGTAGAGGTCTACTGCTCCTTATATTTCTTATTCTAAAATAAATATAAGTTAAACAAATACTATGGTGTTGCTATGTAGTCCTTCTGACCTACACATCTTCTCTGATTTACAAGTAAAACTATAAATGTAGCAAATTAGTTAGTTTTGATTGGCACAATCTCCATAAGAACTAGTCTAAAACTCTGGCTTAAAAGAATTAAGCCACTTATCTTAGAATCTACACAGGACAAAAAGCCTAGGTTGAATATACATTGCCTTCTATAATGGATTTTTTTTTTCTTTCCAAAGAGATTTTCGCAGTTTACTGTTGTTGTTCTTTGTTTTGGGGTTTTTTCCACTCTCCTGTATTATCTATATTTACTTTGCGTGGATTATTTTCCAAGGAATTTTTTGTCATTTCTTCTATATAAAGTGAACTTCAAGGTCTTCTGATGAAAAATCAAATCACAGTAAAAATGTTCCTGTACAATACATCCATAATAAATAAGCATTGATATTGTAAGCTTAAGAGAGAATTCATTAAGAATCAAATAACAAAAGAGAAACTCAGAAAATAAAATATGAAAAATTAATGGGCTTATTGTACAGGAAAGGAGAGCAAAGAGAATAAAACAAGAGAGCTTACTGTAGGCAAGTATGTTTAATGTTTATCTAAGTAAAAACAAAATGTAAAGAAAGTTAGATTAGTTGGTAGATGAAAAAGATATCCAATGAAGCTAAAAAATAGGAAAATAATAATGCTTATTGAATTTTCACAAAATTTCAGATTTGTCTTATTTCCCTTTGTCGTTTGTTTTCTCATTTAGAAAAAAAATGGAATTAGCAGTGATCAGAGGATCTATGTTAGAACCCCCTGTAAGAAGAGAAAAAAAATAGTTTGACTTAAAAGAATTCAAATACATTTCACATGAAAAATTAAGAGACTGTAGGAATAAAGATCAGAAAAACAATAATCTATTTTCAGGATTTTCATAAAGTCACAAATATGCTTTTACTGCCAAAATATTTCATTTGCTTAGTATTACATCAAAATATTTCAGGTCTGCTATTGCCTCCTGAAAGTATACCCACTCAGCTTTTTGGGCACAAAAATAAACACTGTTGCTTCATTTTGATGTGTACAAATGTATAAATCAAAGCAGTGTTGTTTTTCTGGAAGCTTCCTTGAACAAGAAAAGACAATATAGTTGCAAATGGACTCCTAAATTTCACATTTGTATACTTCATTAAACTGTAGGACACTACAGGGTTGGCAGCATATTGATACTGAGCTAATGTATCACATAACAGATCTTTAAATGCTGATATCTATTTATTGTAATCTAAGTTTCTGGACTTACATGGGGAAATCTACTGGCAGGTTATTTATTTGTACAGTTAATATTGCACATGCAATTTTGCTAAATAAAGTGAATAGAGGGAGGTTTCATATGCCTCTCTTCCAAAATACATACAAATGGTGGGAGTACGGGCCGTGGTTCAGCAAAGTAATGCTCTGTAGGCTAAGCAGCACCTCTCAGCCCTAGCACTTGCATTTTGCTTTTAGTGTATCAGAGAGGAGAAATGTGATCTTCGGGCTGTGAAAGTCCTAAAGACAAGATCCCCAAGTTACACAGGCATTTCACAGGCACCTTGGAGTTACAAGACATTCTGCAAATGATATGGCTAATCCTCTAATTTTAATACAACCTATAAAAAAAAAAAAAAAATCTACTTACTCCTTATGAGGGAACCTTGTAGCAGTCCCCTTCTGTTGGTGTGATGGGCAGAAAGTGGGTCTCTAAGGCAAAGCTGGTTACAGAGCTCCACTAAGATTCACAGCTTATTTAAATGCCCAGGCTATCCCCACCAGACACTTTGCTGGGGAACCAACAAAGTCTTTAGGTTATGAGTCTATATTAAAAATAAGTTTAGAGTGTCTAATGTAAAAAGTGCTGGTTTAGGAAAAGATTGCAATTAATATTGCTAAGTCGGGGTTGCTACAATTTGAGGATGATGTTAATTGGTGCTGTGAAAAGGGTAAAAACCAAGCAAATCTCAGCGTTTCTACTGCATCCAAGTTCTTTTAGGAGTTTGTGTCAGCTGCAATATCAGTCAGGTATTGTATCATCTGAGAGCAGCAGTCTTTCCCTAGCACACAGAGCACTAGCTAATTTAAATATAAAACAAATAAATAACCCTGCTAAACACACCCAAAGCACTAACATTTCTTTGATAATCAAAGCTTGAAAAAAATGTTTTGACTTTTTTGTAAAAAACAACATTTTTTTTTTTTAATCTCATGGATGAGGATATTTATTGCTCATTTGTTTATGGACTAAATTGTTCACATCACTGTAAATAACTTCTGAAATGTTGTTCTCTCAACTGTGCTAAGCTTTAATATAGCATAGTAATGAGTGGGATGTGCAACTTCTGCTTATCTGCTCTATTTTGGACAATGCCAGTGGCTCGTGTTTATTAAGAAAGTTGGCAGTGAAACTGAATCTCTGGTTTCCCCCTGGTAGATAAACTGTGTCTGAGCCGATTCATGAGGATCTTGGAAGACTCATTTAAATACAATGCCTGAGGCTACGCATTTTTTTCCTGGATTCCAGAACAGCACATAAAGCTTTTACTTTTCTGATGTTCTTTTGGAACTGATGCTTATGTATTACAAAGTCTGGCCAGGATTTTGTAGAAAGTACCAAAAGTCTGTGTCTGAACTGAGTGTTCAGGTATGTTTGCATGTTGTTATCCCTGTTTCAAGAAGACACGTTTTTTTTGGTTTTTTTTGGAAGAATTAAGGCAAAAGATAAGGTCCATCTTGCCAGTATATTGTAGTTGTACTGTAAGATTCTTGTGAAACTGAGCAAGTATTTTTCCTCCTTTGTCTGGGACCACAGATCATAGCCACTCACAAATGTATAATGTCTCCTTCATGCCATACTAACCTATGAAGTTTCTTCACTTAATCCAAACATCTATTTTAAATGTTGATTCTGCCTGATTGTCCAAATATGATCATTCTCAGTCTAACAGTGTAATCTGAAACTTTCCTGTAGTTAAAAGAAGTACCCTGTTTGTCAGCTCTTTAGGCAGGAGCCTTTATTTCATGTTTCTATGCTGTACTTCAGGGGTGCTGAGAACATCTCAATATGTTTTGATGTCTTAGAACAGAAAAAAAGTTTAAAAATAGATTAATAAGTCAGGTATTTGCCTATTTATGGTATCAGTAGCTAATACTGCATGTGCTGCTATGCTTCTGTAACTGTCATCTAAGTATCACATAAACCAAAACAAAATAACCCATGGAAAAGTGGCATTTGTCATCACTACGGGTCAAAACTTCCTAGAATATTCATGAGATAGAGGTGCAGAGTTTCTAAGAATAACTGTTGATTCTGTCTCGTTGGTGCCTATGCCGTTTCCTAAATCTCTGGACACACTGAGGTTTTATTATACAAAAGTTTTGTAGGTCTTGTATACGCTGAACTACATCAGCTGAACCCATGTGCTTTTTTGAAAACCTGGACCATACTATTTTGGGAAAGAAATTTACAATTATATTGCAAGGCCTTAAAAAACCCAAACCAAAACCCAATCAAACAAAGAAAAAACTAAACAAAAACTGCAGCAAGTTCCAACTCCAAAACGTACTCCCATGAATATGAGCACTGACAGTCTGGATACCATGTGTGGTCTGAGGGCTCAGTGCTGCACTGTCTGTCCTCCAAGCTTCTGATCTGCTGAGTGGAATCCAGACTCTTATCTTATGGAAGAGGGCTCCTACCTCCTTCAATGTGTACTCTGTGCAGCATAAGGGAGGGTTAACTCTTGCATACTGGGAGTGAAGTAGCCAGCAGGCTGAACAGAGATCCTCTTTTAGTCCATCAACAGCTACCCAATAGCAAGTTAAACTACTAAATATTAATCTACTCTGGGCCTTAATCCTCTCCAAGAACTTCAGATCTTTAACAAGCATCCCTTGCTGAAAGCAGGGACCTAGTCTCTGAGCAGTATTCGTATTTTTCTTTTAAAACACAGCTGAAGAAGGAGATACTGAGTCTTTCTTTTCTGTACAATAGCCAAGTGGTAAGAACGCTTGCCCTGTAAAAGGCAAGCACAGATTCAATTCCCTCTTCTCTGAACTTCAAACCCAATCTTTTATCTTCCAGATGAGTGCCCAAAACACAAGGCTTGCAAGACACAAGGCTACTCAGGAGGTGGGGAATGTTGTTCTTTTGTGCAGAAAAATAAAACCTCAAAATTCACAAGGTTAGAAAGGACAGATAACTTGGCAGTTTAGTATTTAAGGTGCTCATTACATGTGGTTCCTGCTCGAGGCCTGTTTTTCCTTTCTGTTTTTTTAATGCAATTTCTGTAGAATGTAAAACTTAGTTATATTTTCTATAGAGTAGGAAGGTAAGTACAGACAGACCCACTTGCAAATTAATACTTTTAACTCCTAGGTGAAAGAATCCCCCAGTCCTCTACCCAGGGTTCATACCTATCTAAATAGGCTAATAATTAAACTAATGTATACTAAGGCAAGAAGTTAGTGGCTTGAATAACAGCAACCAGGTTTTAAGGGAAGTGGAAATAACCATTGGTGAGAAAGTTTCCTGTTTGGAAGTTGTAGGCAAGTTTAAAAAAAAAATAAAATTCTTCTGGAGATGGAAGGTATATGGAGTCACATCCAGACTACAGATCTCAGCTGAACTGAGCTATCAGTCTTGTCTAAAGTGATGTAATTTGGGGGCTGATTCAGGGGTGACAGTAAAGCTTCAAAGTACAACATTTGTTAGACCGCTGAAGTTCAGGTTTCTGTAGTTTAAGTAACAGCCCAGTGGAGATTTCTGGAGAGCAATTTTAGACCCAACTATTGTTTTCTATTTTATAGTTAATGCTCTTCCTAGGAAAATCACAACTGATATACAAGCACCTTAACTGTAAGTGTGGTCAAACCCCTAAGTTTAAGTGCTAGTGAGATGTGAACTGAATTTCTGGTACTGCCCTCATACAGAGCTCAACTAAATATTAGTCCAAGCAGTATAACCTTTTATTTTCTTTTTTTTCTTCTTTTTTTTTTTTTTTGAAAGCTATGAAAAAAATCTCATGGACAATTTATGACCAGTTGCCTGCTGGCTTTAGGTGCTGCAGCTCTTCTGAAGTCTGTGGAATTACGCCAGCTTGTATCCACAGCCAGTGTCACTCAGAATTCAGTTGCATCTTTTTTAAGTGCAAAATGTCATTAGTTGTACCAGAAGCTGACATGAAGTAGCATTTCCACCTAATTGTCCTATCCTTCTACTGACAGCTTGCTGTTGCCCTTCTGAAACCTTGTCAGTTGGAATTTTACTGAAAAAGTGCATTTGGTACCATTTTGAAACAGCATTTTCCTTGAAAAGTATTGTTTGAAGAGTGAAGTGGGAAGGGGAGGCAGACCAGCTATTCTGCCCTACAGATAACAAAAGTGAAAGCCTTTGCTATGAAATCATCTTGATTCTCTGTCTCTCTCCATTGTATTTTACATTTAACAGATGGCTTAAACCAAAGTGGGGAAAAGGCAAGAACTTATTCTTACATGCTCCAGTTTCTGAAATACTTCTCAGCAATGCCTTACTTACTTCCCATTCAAACTGTGTGTCATGGAGATAAGCCAACTGACATTGCTGAATTTTAATAATAGCACACTCACCCCGGGGTTGTAAAGACCTCAGATACAAGGCTTGTATCCTAAAGCTATTTACATTAAGCTTTTACATTATCAACATGTGAAGTCTAGCTTATGCTGAGACATAGGTTTAGCATTCAACATGAAGTAGCTAGTCACAATGGGTCATGTATAACTTGTCCTTACAAAGGAACAGATGTCTTACCTTACTGAGAGATAGCAGCAGTATTTGAAAATCTGACATCTGACGTTTGCAGGACACCACCTTTGAAAGTAAATAACTCCTGTAGTTAAAACCAGCAAAATTTTAAATGGTTCCAAAAGAACCATTGTGTGAGACAGACTCCAAGTCATAGCTGATGATTTTAAATATGTTCAAATCCAGATCCATTTGAAGTAGAAGAAAATATGCCTGTCTGTTTTGCATGGTAAAGGCCAAATGTATAAGGTCTGAACTTCTGCAACGGAAGTCTTGAAAGCCTGGATGTTGCGTACAGTTAAATGAGATTGTAGCAGCCTACGAAGGAATTAATTGTTGTTAATGTCCATGTGACAAATCCAGTGAACAGAGCATAGAAGAAAATTTTAATTTTCAAAGTTTTGAAAAAGGGGAGTGGCAACCTTCAGTAGAAATACAAAATTTCAGAAGACGGTGATAAGAAAATTATAAAGTAATTGTTACTGCGTTGGAAAAGGAACAAACTAATTAGACCATCAATAATAAGGACGTGATGAACCAACAGAGGGTGTAAAAGTGATGGATAAAGAAAGCAGGGAAACATTTTTTTGTAGATCAGGAACAGTTGTTATGGTGTAGGACACTGACAGAAGCTAGAAGACTGCAAAGAGATGCTGAAAATGCTAGAAGTAATAAACAGAGGCAACCAAAAAATGTGAAAATGTTACTATTTAATGGAAAACAGCATGTATCAATACCTTTGTTAAATTAGGTGAAAGGAAAGGAGAGTAAATGGAAGACTTGATAGGTAAAGTAACTCCTGGATTTAGTCCTGAAGGCACACGGCCCTGAAAATGACACAGAAAACAAAGGCTCAGTCATTAGAGATATGGAAAGATTGCAAAGCAGGAGATTGAGACTTTACTGCATTGCAGCACAGGATACACAATTGTGAAAAGAATGAAGGGATAGCTGGAGAAAAGCAACTTGATTCAGTGTCACAGCACTTAAGAGAACATGAATTTAAACTGAAGAAAGGCTGTACCCTAAGGGAATTAAAGGAGAGTTCTTTAAAAGAAACAGAAAGAGGGTGAGGAAAAAGATGGTAACACTCTCTGTTAAATAAAACAATTAGCTAATTTATGTTGCCCTTCTCCCATCCTGATATCCTATGTCCTTATGACTGATGCAACAATGCACCTTTAGATGAATGCATTATTCACATATAACTACTTTTATAATTTTCACAGTAGCATTTTTCACCTACGAATATGCTTTACCTTGTGACTTATTAATAGTCCATCAGGCTGCTGAGAGAGATTTCTGCCTTTGCTTCCTCACATCAGCCTTGCAAATATTCCTTTTCTCGGCCCTTGAGTTTGAGCCCCTGTTGCAAACATGGGTGCCTAAAATTCAGTGTGAATATTAGTGAAGTTTTTTCCTAGATGGATGTTGACTTGAGAGCGAGCGACACTCAGCTAAGGTACAACACCAGAGATTCTGCATACCCTTCTATGCAAACTAGGAGTTGTGGGGTCATATTATTATTATGGCAGAATGTTTTCCTTCATACTAGAATACTATCTAGTTATTTAAGTGAAGAGTTTACATCAGTATTTTTCTCTGCATATCTTCATTCTTAATTGTATTTATGGTTTTAAAGCCTTGATAGCTTTATAATTGCATATTCTCCTCTGTCAGATAAAAACTGAATCTCAGCTCCTCTAGGAGTCTATTGTTATTGTTGTTTTTATAGCTTTGCTCCAGTTAGGAGAATGATTTAATATTAAACATTAAAGTATTCCCTTTTTGTCTCTCAGAGATAGGCATTTTAATCCTCTGTAAGAGGCATCATATGTCTGTCTGGTGAAGCAGTGTCTTGCTCCTGAATTAGCAAACGGAGTGGTGACAAATTAGAATTTGGGACCAAATGGGGCATTAGTGAAAGATGTATGTATACGAAGTGCTATTTCTTCCCCTAGTCTTTGCAACAGGAAGCAGACAACAAAGAAATCTGTAGAAAAAAAATATACAGTTGGCACAGACAGCATAAATCTGAACTCCAGTTTTTCAAAGTCTGTATTAAGAGGGCAGTTTGAGCCAGTTTACACTAACACAGGCAACGTATCACCTGCCAGCCCCTTGATGCTTCTTGTCGATAGAGGAAATTGTAAAGTTATGCCAAAGGATCCTGGTGCTGATAACAAAGGGCAATGATGCTCCATAGAGCACCGCTTTCTTACACTTGCACCCAAGGAATAGCAAAGCTTGGAAAGGCTTGGGCTGGGGACCTGGTTCTCCCCCACTGGATGTCTCTTAAGGGAATTAGAGTGCTGCCTTCTGAGAGGATGGCTCTAAGAGTGGGAAAAAAAAGAACAGGTTTCCACACTTGCTCTGATGCTTAAAGTTCATCACCCTTTGACTACTGACAATTTCCTATAATTCAATATATATATTTGAGGTTATGTGTATATACAAGCATCTCTCCTGCAAAAATATCTCAAGGCCTTGAAGAGAAAAATGAAGAATATCCTACTTATCACAATAATGTTGACAGCTCAGTTTTAGGAAGTGCCCTTCTGAAGTCCTTGATAAGAACTGTCAAATCTGGAAAACAGTGAGACTCCACAATTCAAAAGCACTGGGCCTGATTGTGTCCTAATTTATGCAGTTTTGGCACTCACTTTATCTGGTGAATGATTAAGTCTGTTTGTTTGATACCTATATCAAAGAAGTACTTACATAAAGATAGATACTAGAAATCCTATTAAGTCACTCAGTCCATATCTCTTCCACTGGTAAATGTCTACATAATATTATTACATGATTTGTTTACAACAAGTTTGTACTTCTGTGATCATTGTGAACAAGAAAGATTTTCTGTAATGTATTTAGCTACATACTTAGGTAATTAATTTTTTATTTCTTTAGGTAGCTTCATCTGAATTGACTATATTTCCTCCCAGAATCATCCTAAAAAAAACAGTTTAACAGTGAGGCAATTCAAACTTTTGTAAAAGTCACCTTTAAGATAACCCATACATATTTATTTATTTAAGTCTTTTCTCATTGATCAGCCTTTCCAAGGCCTCAGTCCTGAATGCCCTTTCTGTTTGTCAATATCTTTATTTATTTTTTTTAAATCTGAGACACCATAATAGGGCTTTTCGAACACTGAATAATTCGAGTGATTCTTAAAAGGAGTGTTACCTTCTTTCTCTACATTCTCATAGTAAAATGTATCCAGTTGAAAGCAGTAAAAATAAAGCTTTAGAAAATTGTGTAAGACACCATACCTAAAAAGTTGCTGTATTTTAATCTAATTTGCATCTTAAATAGATCTTATCTATTTCACCTAAGTAAAATCTTAATATCTACCTTTTATCTAAAATCTTAATACCTTCCAAATATGTAGGGGAGTAAAAATGAACTCCAAGTATAAAAAAGATTTTTGGTTTGTGATAGAATTTTGCTAAAGAATAGCAAGAATATTTTTTCCCCTTCTCCAAACAGTATCTATTCTTCTGTCGACACAGTGTGTGCTTCCCTCTCTCCCTCTGCTTTAATTCTGATTCCATCAAAAATCAGAATCCTGTGACTGATGTTCAAAATGAGCTGAGGTGATATTGAGGTTTTGAACTTTATCTTAGCATGTCACTCACTTGAAGGCATTCCAGACCTCAAATGGCTCAGTGCCATTCTGAAGAAATGAGACAGGAACAAGTATTGATTTTTTTTTTTTTTTCTTTTAAACCGAGTACCTAATGAGCAAATGAAGATATGGTTGGTCCTGGATTTATTAGGTGATCTAAAGGAGGTTTTTCAGAGTTCAAATGTATGGAGAACAGTTGATTGCAATTCTACTTTATAGTTCTTTTTTTTCTGAGGGAGATTGTTTCTATAATGTTACTGAGATTTGGAGCACAGATGAAATCAATTATACCGTATTGCATTTCCATAGCAAACTGAAGCTCTTACTTGGTAAAAATATATTCTATGGATCTGACAAGAGACTGTTACAGTACTACAGCATATTCTTGTTGGTACTTCAGAAAGTAAACAAAATTAAAAGCTACTGGGAAAAGAGAATACATTGTTCCCTAAAGGTACAAGTGTTTCTTCAAGCTGAAATTTACAAAAAAAGAGTGAGGTGTCTCAAATCTGCTGAAGTTAAATGAGGTAAGTACTTTGAACAAATAACTGAATCCAGTGAACAGGTATGAGGTAAAGTATCAACAAAAAATTATTAGTGTACAGATGAATGGAAAAAAATCAGTGTATCAACTAGAACTGGTAAACCTCTAAAAACTTTAACAAATAAAATGAGGTGTAAAAAGACGCACAGTTGCTATAAGTATGGAGGTTTTAAAAGCTTGTAACAGTTTATTCTGCTACTACAGATGAAGGGACAGGGCATAACCAGGTGTAGGTCCCACCTGCCACAAGGAATGGAGAATACATTTCCATCTCAGTATGTTCCCTTCACTTGTGTTTCTTACAGTTCCTGTGTCATATGTTCCATCTCAAACATGACTTCATTACAGTATGGATGAAACCCACCCCTCTTAGTAAGTCCAATTTAATCTGGCATAAAGAACTGCTATATGAATCGCAGCACTATGCAAGTAAGCAGAGCTTGGGACTAAGTTTTTGTTAAAGAAAACCACCCACAACTGCTATGTATGTTGCTGCAAGGTTTCCTTGTGTGCTGCGTGAGGACTTAGTTACAAGTGATGCAGTACGGCATTGAGGGAAAAGATCTCATTTCATGACTCTGCTGGCAGTGATCCTTACTAATTAATTAGTAGTATACCCTGTCTCCCATTCTCATAATCCCAGTTCCTCCAGACACTTCTCCTGATGAAGCCAAACTAGCAGGCTAAACTTTGTTAAGAAGTTGTTTGGAAAATCAAAGTAGTTTTACTATCAAAGCACGTGGTGCTGCAAGTCAGAAAAAACAATGTGTCTGAGTGTTTTGGTTTTTTTTTTGTAATTTCTGAGGAAGGTCTTTCTTAAAGTAATACAGAATTTTAAAAGTGACTGAAATGCTGTACAGTGGCACTAGGTTGTTTATCTTAATTGAAAGAACCAAAGAATCATTTTCATTCATCTTCAGAATGAAAAGTTATGTGAGAATCTGATACTATGATCTAACAAATAACATATTGTACTGTAGCAGCATGGAAAGAAAATACTATATTTGTATAGTGTACAGTGTACCAGCACTGGAAGACCCACTGAAAATAAAATAGATATTAGCGTGAATAATCCTCAATCATATTGCAGTTTCAGTGATCTGTTTATGTCTGCCTCCCTGCAGCAGTAATGATTAAATGCAGTAAATCAATGTATAACAATTAGCTTGGGATTACAGAATCCATCTGAATGGCAAGCAATAAGTCTTGATGTTAAGATGGAAATTCTACTGCCATCCATTTATAATAAAAGTCTCTCTGAGAATCTGATCTAATGTAATAAGTTGTCCAGAGGATGTATAATAATCTAAATAGCATTGCTAAAATTAGATATAGTAATGTTGATAAGTTAAGTGCATTTCCAGCAACATATTTTTTATGAAGATTGTTTATTACTTACATTGGTTTATATTCAGCTCTCAGTACTCGATAAAAATTCCTAGTGTAAAAAAGATGTGTAATCACTCATTCATGAGTAATTCTTTATTATCTCATTTTCTCTTGGGATAGAAAATATGTCGTGTGCATCAATCAATTGATCAAATTATAACGTGAAAATCTTAATCATAGTAAATGTATTCTAAGAATATCAATTTACGACAACCTATCAATTTTTACTGACATGAGCTGGCCCTTCAAAACCAGTGTGACAATTTACATAAGAGAAGACTGTCCCTCTCAGCAAGGGCTTTGAGCACAGGGTAATTTTTGTATGCACCCGTCTAGTTAGCTTAATCTTGTACGACGAGAGTTAATGAAAGTCAAATCATAATGAAAATTCAGTTTTTGTGCTGGATTTCTATTGGTACTTTTTTTTCCTGATTTCCTCTTGGGTCTTTCTAGCAGCATAAACCAGATAGCTTGTCTGAGTCAGAGGTATAGCAAGATCCACTGTGACAGTAAAAAAGAAAACACAAGCAAACTTACCTGAAGCAGGGAAACAAGCATAGATCAGGAGAGCATTAACTACCTGTCCTCCTCCTAAGCCCCAGTTTCACACTGTGTTTGCCCCATAGTCTGTCAGATTATGGCTTAGCAAAGCAATGCCGGGAGTTAATGCTCTTGTAAAGCACATGTATCTCTACCAGAATCTTGTCCTCACTGGGCTGATTTAAGGGTAGATGGCAGTACTAGTAAGTTGCAGAGAATGTTTGCTGCAAAGCCCCTGCAATGCCATCTTGAAAGGCAGACAATGAATGTAGTCTCAGGCACAGCAGGGTATGGCTGGATCTTTTCAAACCATGGAATACAGATAGGCAGACCTTTCCAATCTTTATAGCTTTTACCTTTCCAGAGAGAGCATTATACCTGTGAAACCTTTACAGTATTTTTAGGCCTTCCTTTCCCAATAAAGTTTCCACAGTAGGGTAGAAAAAGGCTATCAGTGCTCCAAATGTGTGTTTCTGGGCACACAAATCTGTTATTTCTCCTGGACCAACTATGCCTACTGAATCCTGCATGGATAATCCAAATGTAAAAATATACAAATATTGGCAGCCAATAGGGGGCTTTTCATCTCAAGCAAGAAAACAGAAGTAATTCTGATCGCTTTTCCAAGAGATGCCTGGTGGGGCTTATTTGCCAAAGTTTGAATCTGTAATAAACAGCCTACTGCTGCTTCTATTTTGAAGTCTTCATATTTAACATTCGTTGATGGATTGCCACGTACAGAATGTGTATAAACAAAGTGATGAGAAGAGGCTTACACATGAATGCCATGAAGGCAGACTGTTTATAAGTATTCATCTTGTTTAGAAATTTTCCTTTAGTTCTATGGTTTGTGCAATAACTTGGCCAAAGAAATGCAGGAAAGATGAAAACTGCTAAAACACCACCTGCTTTGTAGAAAAGAATAGATGTTTTAGAATATCCTGGTGTTTAGAGTGAAATTCAAGGCAGAACCTTTCATTCTAACTTTCCTTTGAATTTTCACATGGAACTCTGCAAAGAGAAGTCCTATTTTTTTATTTTTTATTTTTCGCAAGTAGGAAAGGCTTCAACACTATACTGTAATTAAATATCACAGTTTTAGATTTTGCTTACAGCAGACATATCTGAACCTTAGTTAAGGTATCATAGATTTTCTTATATGTACAGATACAAACATGGTACCTATGGTAAGTGTAGCTATGTGGTAAACTATGACAGCAAAACAAAACAAAGATTTCATGGTATGAATCTAGGACTAGCTATGGGTAAATTGACATAAATATTCACAGGTTTTGGGGAGGAAAGAACACTAGCAGTAGACTGGATTCAGATAATAATGTTGATGGTAGTAAGAGGAGGAATTTGAAAATATATGAAGAAAAATGTTTAACACTTTAAAAATTACATTTCTTGTGGAAAAATCTCTGCTTTGAAAAAGTCTTCCAAAGTCTGTAAATGGGCTGAATAACTTTTAAATTAGTTTGACCCAAAACTATATACATAAAATTTGGTTTCTGAATTAAAAAAAAAAAAATTGACCTCTAAGTAGAAAGTCCACTCTTTTCATATTTTTCCCCTGTGATATGTTTCAATATTTTTGAAAGAGAACCAGAACAACCATACTCACAATCTGGTAGTCAGTATACACAGTGTGACATATTACATGTATTGTAGTTTGATTTTCAGAACAGAACTGTCCTGGAAATACTGTAGAGCTGGAGCTCTTAAGCAAAGCACTTGCGAAGTTGTAGGAACATTATGGTACCTGCAACTTACTCTTAATTTTTATATTACACCTACTAAACTATAATAAAAGCTAAGATATGTTAAGTGCCTTTTAAATAATTTTTCTTGTGTGAGTAGAATGTTCAACAGAGAACAGCAGTTTGAACACATGCCAGTATAAGCATATGGGGTGTTAGTGGTAGGAACTTAAAACGCTTTAGGCAGCTTCATTTCTCAAAGAATGATGCACAGAAAATCATTTTTTTCCTTGAGGATGAACATAGAAAAGTAATAGATAGGCAGACATTTTGCAACACAATAACTTCTCTAACACTGTAGCTCCCCAAATTAATATTTGAGTCGGAATAATGGTACTCAATGAAATTAGCTCATACAACCTATATGTTCTTACCTCTGGGTAAAAATGATTGTTTCTTTTTTGTGTCTTCTTTCTAGTCCCTACTGCTAATACATAAATTTTTCTTCTGCAGTCCTCTAATATACCAGGCTCTTCTAGTAACTTATTTAACAGAATAGGATTTTGTAGTGCTCTCAGCCTTCTAATGATTTTGCTTTTTGTTAGCACCTTAGTTCCTAAACTTCTGATTCCAACTTTTAAATTATACCAGCAATTTAATGGACACTTGCCTCTTAAAGCATAGTATGTGCCTATGTTCTAATATAACATGTTGTAAGTGCAGGAGGTAGATGGGAGGGATATTGATTCATTGGGATTCGTAAATTAGATATTTCAAGCAAAGCAGCTCAAGAGAAGATGCTCCTCTCCACTGCCAGTTCAAGGCTGCTGATCCCCATGCCTTTTCCCAGTGAGTTCAATAGCAAAATTGTCACTCTCTTCAAACAGTGCAAAGAGAGCGTACTCTTGCAAAAGCAATTATAACCTTGCTGAGAAATGTCCATCTTTCTGTTCACTCTACTGCTGTACATGAGAAAGGTAATGAACCAACAAACTTTGGCCTACCTTACGTCGCTGGGAAAATTTCCTGCTATTGGTTGGTCTGGAATTATTTTTTGGGTTTTTATGTTTGTTTTTTTTTGTTTGTTTGTTTTGTTTTGTTTTGGTTTTGTTTTTGTTTTGTTTTGTTTGTTTTTGTTTTGTTTGTTTTTGTTTTAAGTAAGCTCTCCTTAGTGTATAAAGCTTAGTAAATTCCCTTCTATAGAAAATCACATCATCTGCCTCAGCCATACTAGCTACAGAATCCAGTAAAAGTGATTAATAGTATGTTTTTTCTTTTTCTAAATAGGTTTTATCTAATTATATTCAACTACTGCATATATATTGGCAACCTACGCATTGTTCTTTATGTTTCAGTGTCCATAAATAAGTTTTTGACATGGTCTTGATCTTTTAAAAGTTGACTACAACTGGTATTAGCCAGTTCTTGGAAGGAAATCAGCCATAATTTACCTTTACTAATCACTTTACATAGTATTTCAACTACAGTGGGTTAAATGTGGTGGATGTACATGTTATTAATTATAAAGTTGGAGAACATCCTCCAGCTGAAAATAATTAATTATGTTCTTTAGGGTGGGAGAAGTCTAGTGTGGCAGTTGAGATGTAGGGTCATGAATCCCTGCATCGGTTTTATAGTTGATTGTATTAGATATGACAAGCTTTGCACTGAAACTAGAGTTTTATTAATACAATAATGATACTGCTCTCCTTCTATTTTCAGTGCAACTTATCAAAGATAAGAGTCTTTTCAACCATTTTTCTTATTATTTGTTGGTATGTCTGGACATTCCTTTTGTAATTATAGTGCATTAAATCCTTTCCACAACAAACCCACCTATTAATGTTTTTTTCTTTACGAGGAAATATTAACAGTTTGAACATTAAGTCAGATGTGTATTCCCAGGCCAATTACTGTGTTTTCAGTTTCCAATGCTTGCTGATCCTCGTTGCCAAATGCTCGTACCTATATTGTATTCTTTCACATCCCAGGATCTTGTATAAGTAGCCAACAGTGTAATGTACTACTCAAATCAACAGAGGTCTGTTAAGGCTGAAAGTAATGCTTAGCAGAACAGTGTAAAGCTTTAGGACTACAGGGTTGCAAACAGAAAATGAAAAACAAGAAGAGTAGGATAAGTTCCTTTTCCCAAATATCCCTCTAAAATAAGCCAATCAAAACATGAAGATATTAAAGCAGGGATCTTTTTCACAATGAAACAAATTGAGAAAAGTATCAAGTTTGCTCACTTACTTGAAAAAATTAAACACAGCATCTTAGCGCTCTTCTCTGTAGGCTTTGCTTTTCTCTGATCCTGCTGATTTAGAAGCCAACACAGCTAAAATACAGTAGGAAAAGACCTATAATTAGGATTTTAGAATGTAAGGGTGCAAAACCAAAAATAGTGTATTCTACTAAATTTAAAGGAATGAGCTATACTTGTATGACACCTTTACACTGAGAGGTTGTTCCAGTGTAATTATCCTACTATAAAATTGCACTCTAATGAAAAAGCTAGGGCAAAAAGCAGTGTGCAGACAAGGCTGGTATTTCAATGAGCTGGGCTATTTTTCTGTCAGCCGCTATACCCAAACATCAAACAAAACCTAAGCAATTATATACACTAATCCTTCCCAATGTGAAGTTGCAGCCCAATGTGAATTCAAAAGCACCAAGTTGCAAATCCTTCAAAAAGAGCATTTACAACTTATAATGGAAACTCCAACAGAGCTCTAACTGTAATAGTGTGACTACTGCAGCGATTATTCTTTATTGCCATGGCATTTACTGCTGAAATAGTGGTGGGCAGATCCTAACATTCTCAAAATTAATGTGCAGTAACATCCTTATGTGAGGTATTGCCCAAGGTATGGTGTTTTGAAATGTAATATATCAAAATGATGATACTTCTCCATTTAAGTTGTTCTGGTCATTCACTTATACAATTGCCGCTTCAAAGGTACTTTTCATAATTTCAGAATAAATATATATGAAATAGGAGAATCTGAAAAGCATTTGGATTCTAACTTGTATTAATGAGGACTTGGAAAATGCCAACCTATCTCCAGTAGAGCAGCTTTATAGCTGAGAGAACATTGTGGTGGAGTGTTCTCTTGTAATGATTAATTTTCCCTTGTGAGCAATACGCTTATGGCCCAAATCAGCTACTCCATGTATAGAACTCATATGGTTTTCTGTCAAACTTGTGCCTGAAAACCTAAAATGTTGAGTCTGCCAGCAATGTCCTGATGAGAAGTAAACACCAGAGTATGAACAATGAAAATAGGACCTTGTCTCTAAGACAGAGTTTGTAAACTCCATCCCTCTACATTTCCTTCTCAACACAAGAGAAATCATACAGCTATTAGTTCAGTTTCTTTTGTATAGTTGGGCTGGTAGTGATCCATAACCTATAATTAAAAAAAAAATTGTTTCTGTGTTTCAAAGTTCATTCAGATCATGATCCTGAAAATGCTGTAAAAATGCAGCATTACCCCTAGAAATGCGGAAACACTGCATTATTTAGTTTTAAAAGTATTTCATATCTAACCTATATGCTTTTACTGTAATACATATTGGGGGTGATACAAAATAACAAGATTCTTATCTTTTATTTGTGATCATTGCCCTAGTAGGAGACTAAAGAAAATCTGTCTAAACCAAAAGAAACTGGAAATTCTAATAGGTGATAGGGATAGATGAAGAAGGTCAGAAAGGAGGGAAAAAGAGCAAACTAGTAAGTGGCAACAGCAAAAGGAAGCCCCTTAGAGAAAAATGAGGAAGGGAAACTGACTTCCCTACATACGTACGGAAGCAGTGTAAAAAAAGTAAGAATAAATCTTAATTTTTTAAAAAGCCTTTATGCAGGTTCCAGTGAGAATTCTTTCAGTATTGATACTTAACATGACATTTATGCTGCAGACTCATTCTAACAGGAATTGCACTTCCTGTATGACAAGGGCAACATGTAAAACAGAAATGTAACATATACAGAGATCTGTAGCATAAATATTAAGGTGAGCTTTTATAGCAGGTCTTCTGGTTACAACCAGGTACCTGATATATTCACTTATGTATAACATTAAAAAAGGAGCATATGTTTTCTGAAGTTAATTGTAGGTTGGGCTGATAATTCTGACCTCTCTGACTTTTCATTTTTAACTTCTTTTATCCAGATTGATATTTCCCTTTGGTCACAAGCATAGTTGGGGCTCACACCGTTTAAACTTCAAGCTCTACTAATCTCAATGCCAGGGGTAGGAGGGCCAGATCTCTTCTGTTGCTAGTAGACCTTCTAAGAGCTAATTATGTGGTGACTTGAGGTGTCTTTCAGAAGAACCCATCTTCTTCCTTCACTGAGTCTGCACAGAGCCCTTCCTGACCTAAGTACCTAGAGTTCATTTGTAGTTTTGCCTTTTTATTTTCCTCAAAGATGATTTTGAACTTAAAATCTAGCATAAACAAAGCAGTGTTTTACTACTACCACCTTCAGTACTTTCAGTGACCCTTTCAGTACATTATTATACTCCTATACACTATAGGAATCACTAAACCAGGATTTTGTTCAAATGAAATTCTAATGGCTTCACTGAGAAAAGCCTTTTACCCTATGGGTTTGCTATATATTTTTTTTGAGATTTTTTTCAACCAGATGGTTTACTTTAATTATTTCTTATAACAGAGACATCTTTGTCATAAAGTACTTCTAGAACAGATGAGTACAATTATATAAATGCTTTTGTTTACAGGATTACTAAAAGAATTACTGTTTCACATGGGAAGTGCTGCTGTAATTTTATCTTTAATTTTTCCAACATCCTTGACATTTTAAGACAGTTTTAATATTATTATTATCGAATTGCAAAAAAAAGGAGAGTGTTGAATTTGTATTGATTTTTTCATATGTGCTTACATCCAGAAAGATGGCATTTCAAACTCTTTTCTAAATATAAGTTTTCTCTTTTATAGTAAACAATACAGAATACATTCTATTGATGCCAGTGTTTGACTGTAGAAGGAAAAATGTTACCTTGCATCACAAAGTACTAAGGCATTTAAGAATGTATTTGCCTTCCATTTGTCTCTATGGACTATAAACCATGATGCCATATAGTAACTGCAGAATTTGACTATCCAAGCACTTTAACAAGAACAGCCTTCGTACAGAAGGTTATCATTTCCTTTCACGATGCAAAGCATAAAAACATAGAAAAGATAACAAGTTTGTGTTTGTCACACAAGGCCAAAATCATGCCAAGTTTTGATAGGCTTTGTAATTCTGAAGTTTCTTACTAAACAGAAACAGTAATTCGAGGTGATCACTTAAAAAAAAAAAAAAAACAAACAAGAAAACAACCAAAAAACAAGAGAATGATAAGGTGCAAATGAGTCTGGACGTACATTTTATAGGTTTCATTACAGAACAGTTATTTTTACCTCAGATGCAGTCCTGCCCTAACTTACAGGTAGCTGAGACTTTCTTGATCTGAAGAACAAAATCAAGATCTAAAATTCATTGATGCCTCATTATTTGGATAGATTTTTTTTTTTTTTAAAATAAACAAATCTTTCATTAGAAATAGGCTAAAGTCATCAAAGGAATCTCAGTGTAATTTATTATGAGGTACAGTACAACTTCAGTATTGGGCTTTTTACTACTTAATGGCTTGAATATATATTGCAAGCCCACAATTTTGTAAGCAAAATGAGCCAGTATCTTGCAGGTGCATTACTCCGTGGTCTCCGTACAACGGTATGTATCAGCTTTACAAGAACATTTCCTGAAGCATCCCAATCAATTCACCTTATCCAAGGTGATTTAGCGACAACCACTTTCCACTCAACCAAATAACCAGAAGGTATTAGTTTATTTTGACAAGTCAAATGTAAAAATAGGTACAGCTGATGTGATCTCACTAGGGAGATGTAATGTACGTTACTGTGAATTGCTACCAACTTAATTGGTGAGAATAGGAAAAAAAGAACCCACCTTACATTAGGCTGCATGATTTGTCAAAACACAGTGACAGGGCAGTTTACTGTAAAGGAAAAAAAAATAAAATTAATACATAATCACTCGGTAAGTCCCTTTCTGTGAGCTCCTCCTCACGGAAGCTGAGGCCTACCTGGCCGCAGCCGCCCGGGGGCAGGTTTCACCGAGGGACGGGCAGAGCCCGGGGCTCGTTTCGCTGAGGGGAGGCGGCGCCGACAGAAAAAGGCGGGAAGCGGCCGCCTCAGGGCAGCGCGCGCGCCCAGGCGGCGGTTCGGCGGCGCCGACAGAAAAAGGCGGGAAGCGGCCGCCTCANCCTCCCCCAGCTGCCACAATTCATGACATGCTTAGCAGAAATTCAAGTGTAACTGAGGACCCGGCCAAATTTCTGCCTGCTGGTCTCACTGTCAGTATGTCATGTTTCACTTAATTTGTATCTGATGTACCAGTGGAATAGACAAAGGAAATCTCTAGCACAGAAGTTCTCTGCCGGAAAGTATCAAACTGCTTTTCTTCAGAAGAGACTAACACAAACTGAAGATAAACAAAAGAGAAATATTGCCATGGTAATTTATCCTAACAGAATCCAATGAATTTTCCTCCCAGATGGATTATTTGTTGGGTATTTTTTTTCTTTTTTTTTTTTTTTTTTTTTTCCGAAAAAAGAAGAAAGTACAACTCCTAAAAGCTAAAATGGGTGCTTTTTGAGGAACAGAGAGCTAGGTGGCTATGCAGGCTTTTTTAATAAAGTGATTTTGTCTTTTTCAAAAGATCAAGACAACTCCATTCAGGAAAAATAGCAATGATGTTATTAGGAGACTTTATTTCACTATTCAGCTTAATGCTACTCGTGGCCTTGTGTGTTATGTACTGGTGTTGGTGTCAGCGGGCAGTTGTGTGCCCCTTCGCTGTCATGTAGCGTGTCAGAACCAGCGCCATTGCTAGAGAATGTGGCCTTGTCTCTTCTGCTTTCAGCGGTGGTCTTCTCCTGAGTCAAGGGCTGCCGGTTAGGGGAAGAGAAGCCTTTTTCTTTGTAGCCCATTGGGATGGAAGACTACAAGAAGTTGAAGTTAGGGGTCTTCATCTGGAACTGTCGCCATGGTGAATGGAAAAATTGACTCTTTACTACTGTGAACTAACTGTGCGGTGGAAGATGAAAATATTTTGGGCCTTATAGGTGCTAGTGATTTCTAAGGGATTGGGTCTACTGTATAAATCCTCTGTTACTGTGACAGTCTGTCAAAGGCTTGGGTTTTTTTCTTGTTTTGGTCCCATTACTACATATTTATGTGGAATAAGGATAACAATCTGACTTAGTATGCATTGTTGGCAAGCACTAAAAATGCAGCTTGTACACCAGCTTCTTTTTAACATTCCTCTGACTTTAAAGCTCTCAGGAGTCATGTAGAGGGAAGGAACCAGTGGGATGTCTAGACATGAGGAGAGTATTCTGATTGAGATGGGCCTGTTCTTAAAGGGAGATTTTACAAAGTTTTCTTAGTCTGGAATCAAAAGCAGTTTGTTGAAGGGCTGCTGACTAGCAGGCTTCATATATGTTGCTCTAATCAGTGAGACCACAAGTAGTGATTAAAGTTCAGTGCTTCTGAGAAACATATTGCCATGCTTCCTTGTGCAAGCCAACATGCCAGAACTGTGGCCAAAGGAGCACGTTCACAGCCAATGTTGGTAGTTGCATAATATGGCAGACAATGTCTGATTGAAATTTTACAAGAAATAATAGTCAAGAGCAGACCTGCTCTCATTTCCAAAGCCCTTATGAGTGATTGTAACTGTTACAGTATATAAAAATATCAAACCCTTTCAGTGAAGCTAATGTCAAAACTGAATATTTAATAACGTATTTGCTTTTTTGCATAGCTTAAAGAAAGGTATTGCTGAATATAAATCCACAGAGATGAAAGTGCCAATAGTTAGTAATTTTTCAGACAATGAAGGCTAGGTATTAGCCAGCTGTCTTATTTTTTTTGTTTTCCTTACAAACACAGCTGGTATAGTTTGCACAAAATGGAGACCAGGTGTCCATAGCCTGATCCAATTCCTTTTGAAGTCCTTTGTTGCTGTCTGAGTTTGTGGCAATAGGCCTTCAAAATCACTTACTATCTAGGTAAGTTCTCTCTGGAGCACCGATTTCCACAAGAGCAATTATTATTTGTAATTTTTTTTTAAAGTACTTGAGTACTCTTTACTTTTTTCTTTTCCATCATGGAAGCATGTAATGAAAGAGAAAATGGGGATGAGGAAGCAGGCTTTAAAAGAAAGCAATTAGAAATGGTTTGCATGGCATACAGAAGGGTTTTCAAAGTGTAATAAGTATTTTGAAGGAGTAAGCAACATAATTCTCAAGTGTGGCTGTGCTGCAAAAAAGCTAAGAGATTAGTTAATCTTTAATCATTCCCATGTCAATTTGGAATTGCTCCCTCTATGCTGAGGAGACTTCTAAAATAGGACATCTGCCACAAATTCTCCTTGGAGAACTAGTTCATGCACTAATCAATTTCTTCCTTCAGCACATGTGGGTAAATTTTTCAGAGGGACACAATATTAGTCAGATTCAGATAGTCAAAGCAACAGGGCTTTCTTTTGCGATTAATAATACAGATGATGATTCACTGAATAAATTGAAGAGTCTTGGAAACCAACATAAATGAAAAAGAAAAACCCTATTGTTCACTCAAATAAAGCTAGAGAAATTAGAGTCAAAAGAAGCAGGCACCTCACTAATGAAAAAATGTAAAAAGAAATATACAGCTTGACAGTCTCCTGTACGATATGTTTTTAATTCATTTCTTGTTCCTTGGACAAGGTGATAACAGTGTTCCAGTTTAATCCAATAACCTATCTCCAAAATGATCAGTGTTCTTATTTCAAGCCTTGGTTCCTTTTTGCTTTGATTCAGCTCATATGGTTCCTAGCCTTTGATTCTGTGCTCACCTCTTCTCCATGCAACTTGACCTTTTGCAGCTTTTCTCCCCCCTCCTATTTGCCACACTCCCTTTCTCCTCTCTCTTTCATCTTTCCATACATATTAACTCAGCAGGATTTTTGCTCTAACCTTAATTTTCCTGCATCCCAAAGCTTCACAGCTAAAAGGTTGCTGCTAATCCTCTTTCTATTTCTTTTTCTTTATAGTGTATTTTATTCATCCACTTTCATTTCCAGAAATACTTTGTATACATAGACATTTACTCAGACTTGTGTATTTTCCAGAAGAAACCATTTTTCTAAGCCATTTTTAATGCATTTTGAGGATCACCAGAGGTGACAAATGTAGAACCATATCTCTACCAGGGAAATTCTTATTTTTAGTACAGCATTAAAATTGAAGGATATTGAGGAAAAAAATCGCATCCCAGCCATCAGGCAGAGGAAGGCAATTCTGTTTACCAAAGGTGAGAAAGAGAGATCGTACTATCCTTCCAAATCAGTCACAAAATTAAGCGGACAGCCTTTCAATGAAAGTGTCAGGTTTTCGGTACGCTGAATTCTATTAGGCTAATTCTGCAGATCAGCTTGCATGAATCTGGAGGCTGGTTAGAGGGCAAAGGTGCTTAAAACTATTCTAATGTGGCACAGTTCTAGGGCCAAGAAACACTACCCCTTCATGACAACTTTAAGGTAAAAGGCTTGTAGAAGTCTCCTTTGAACCCGCAGGCACTGTAGTTTTATTCACAGTTACAGATGGGCTAGGCAGAATAGTCCTTGAGGAAGAACTCTAGGAAAAAGCAAAGCTAGAGCAGAAGTTAGAGCTTTTTGCACAGATGGCCACCTCCATAGTAAAGAGAACAATCCATGGGAGAGGATTAGCTTTGACCTTTTTCAGCATGAAGGGTAACTCTTGGAGAAGGCTAGGAAGGATGTTTCCACAGTATCAAATACTATGTTTGCTTTTTTTTTCTTTTTCATACAATTAATGAAGAAAATGTTGCAGAAAATTATTTTCTACATAAACTCACTCTCCTGGAATTAAAAGAATATTTATTAGTACTAACATTTCCTTTTTAGCTATTTTTAATTTATATTTTTGTGGAATTTGTTAACCATTCTGAAGAAGAGATATGTCAATGATCTATGTAGAATTCATACACTTACCTTCATTAAAACAAACGATGCAGTTTGTGTAAATTCTCTGAGATTATAAAATTTAATGCAATAAAATAAATGCAATATAAATTGTTTTTAAAAGGTGTTGGAAAAGATTGGTTTTCTAAAGAAATGAGTTGCATGGAATCCTCGACCTATTGAAGTGCAAGAGCAAAATTCACGTTGATGTCAATGACATGACAGTTCCTTTGCATTCACAACAGGGGTTTCAGCATCCACTTCAAGCAGTCTTTCTCCCTAAAAGTTTTGATGCTATGGAAGACAAAAAATTACTCGCTTCCATTATTAGGAACTATTTACCAGCTGGTGAAGGATTGGGTTCTTAGCTAATGAATTTTGTTTACTCCCTGACAGGATGCCAAGATGGTTAAAGTGTGCATGGTGTACTTTCCTAGGAGACGGGCTTCTTATAAAAAAAAAATCCAAACAAAAACTCTAAAACCACCCCCCCAAAAAAGAGAGAGAGAGACTACTACTACTGTGAAGGACATTCTGTCAATTCCATTTGATTGTAAGTGGGACAGACAGGGCATTGCTCTGTGAAGTCTGATGCAAAACACCTGCAGAGTACTTTGTCACAGAAGTCAATTTGCCAGCCAGTTTTCAAAGAAAAGTAATTTGAATTAAAGCTTTCAGGTTCTGTACCTCTTCTGATCTTTTCACTTTACTTTTGCATTTAAGCATGTGCTTGTAAAACAAAAAGGTATCACATGGCAAAGTTTAATGTTACCTTAGGAAATAATTCCCCTTTGCATTATTTGCCATCTCTCCTTTTTTTTGCCAAGATTCATATCTAATAACTTTTTCAAAGACTTTACCTCAGAGGAAATACTAAATGTCTAAACTCCTGTGACCCTCCAAAGTAGCGGTCCTAATATTTTTTTGAAAAAGTTCCTTCTTATAAGTTCCTATTTGATAAATGCATACTGCTGCCTGTGCTTTTCGAATAAAAATAATACTGGCTGAAATAATAAAATAACCCCAGATGACACACATTCCTGTCTAGGACTACAAGGAATAACCCCAGGAAAAAGCATTCATTCTTTAGCTTTGTTTCGCTAGGTAAAGATAATTCTAGTCTCTTGCTTTAGGTTGTATAAATACAAAAGTTGTGTTCAGGCTGTTTCTCACCTCTTTTCTAAAATCTGGTGAAGATGGTCTCATGATCGGAAATCCATCATGAGAGGATGGTGGAAAGGCTTTTTGGGGAGGGGAAGGGAAACTTTTTGGAAAGTTTCCCTACATCATCTTTCTGTAAGAAAAGAGAAAATATTCTAGTACTTAAAATTTCTGTATCTTTTGGCCAGAAAAATTTTGGTTCTCCAATAGATTTTTGTCAGGAGCTCTTCAAGAATATATCTAAAGGCTTTCATGTATCCATATGTAGGTGTTTGTCATGTTCTGAGTCTAGTGCATATAAATTCATAAGTATTTTTTTTCAGTAACCAGACATTAAGCAAATGTTTGCCACGTTTTTCCTGTGGACTTTTCACAGGGTTTAAAATATTAGGCCACTGAAAGAAGTGTCTTGCCTGGCATGAGAAGGGCTTTATAAAACCAGGCAGTAGAACTGTATGAGCAGAAAAAGAATCATGGATGTGTAACACATTGTGAATGCTACCTTTTATCGAAATAGTTAATATTACTGTAGCACCTAGTCAAAGGTAATGCCTAGAAGTATTCTAATATAAATAGAAATGAATTTAAACAGGAATAAGTGACTAGAAATGTTCTGAGATGTAGAAGGCAGATCAGAGCAGTGATGGCTGGGTTTATATCTAGAGATGTGAGCCAGGTTAGATGATTAAAAATGAACATTAGAGAGTTTAGGAGCTGATGGCCAGGTCTGTTCTTTTTAGATTAACTCTTTTTTCCCTTCAGGATACCTTGACCTGCTAAATATAGTAACGTCTTCAGTGTATCTGAGACAGAAATACTAACTTTGTAGCTATTCCTTCTCAACGAGATTTGATTAGGAGATTTTTCTCCTTCTTTGTTTTTCTCAGGTGCTGGAAAGCAATTCATTGCCATTTTTTGATAGTGTTGTCATTTAATTTTTAGTTTCTCTTTTTCTAGTAGGCTATTATAAACTCAGTCTTAACACACAACAGAATAATAATAGTAAAAAAAAAAAAACCCAAAACCAACCCTCTCTCTTCTTCCTGTAAGCTTGGAAATGAAAATGGTATTCCAGCCAGGGTATGAAGTGTTACTCTCTGCTGAGTTAGAGGTCATCACATAATCTGGTATACAGCAAAACACATTAGATTAGAATAGTATTTTCCTCCTGTTCCCAAATTTTATTTCTTAATGCTGTTACTTTTTACCTGTTAAGTCTAGATCATTTAAATATTATAGCTTCCACCAGCTGCAGGTGTAAAAAAAATGTTCATGTTATTCTACCAGTACCCTCTGAATCTGATGAAGCAAATTAAGGATGGCATTAATGATCTGTGGTGGTGCTGAAAACCTGCAGAATTTTTTCTTGTTTTTCCGGGTCTCTGTTTTACATGAATCTGTAAGGACTGCACAAAATTGCTCATTAGCCTAGGTATGTGTAGTAATCAAACTAATAGTGCTTGTGGGAGGGCAGTCTTATTCTGTACATTGTTGTTAGTATTTGAAAGACTTGATTCAGTACACAGTGGACCAGATTCTGATTTCCTCTCTGCTATACTAAAGGCTGCAAGGAAGTCAGTTTTCCCCCTCAGAAGAAAATGTAGGTGCAGTCATGGGATATTGATCTGAGTTAGTGAAGACAGTCTAAATGCTGGTGCTCAAAAAGCAGCATAAGATCATGGTGTTTCAATGGCCTAAAAATTGCTGCTTATTAGAAGAACCCTTAGAGCATCTAAGAGCACTGAGCATCTGTGAGACTACTGAAATTGGAACTGTCCCAGATGGCCCTGATAGCAGTGATGGGTGAAGGAAGTATATCAATGCCACCTGAAATGCATCGATCCAATTACACTGAAGCAAGTGAAGTTCAGACACTGCATAAGTTCTGTATCTGTTGCCACTTACATTTGAAGAGTTATTTTTGCTGTCTTAATTTTTGAGCCTGCTTTTCTAAGGGGGGTAAGTTGAATATAAACACAAGAGCCAGATAACAGGACCGAGCAACGGAAGAGATCTTCTGTATTTGAGTACTCTAATATGGACTCTTTCCCTTTCAAGGGGCTTATTTGAATTAATATACAACTGCCTGGAAAATACAGGATTATGCTATTATATCATCAGTGCAGAATGCACCGTAACACCTGAGGATATTTCTATCAAGTTGGACAGAGACAATGTAAGTGCCTGGATCTATTGGGCAGTCTTGCTATGCCACCCAGGCCTCCAGGGCATTTCACAGCAGTTTTACAAAAAGAATATTTCCATACCTAGCATACTGACAATTATTTTAATTTGTTTAAATTGGCATAGCCCTGTGGACAGCTTATTTAAAAGCTACACACACTATTATGTGTTCATTCCCTAAAGGTATTTTTACTGCAGGCACATTTGGCATTGAATTAATTATCATTCTAAAATGTACTTTTGGAGTCAGCCTAGTTTAGCTGTGGTTGAAAAAGCTTTGTGTGGAAGAAATGGTGATTGGAATTTGGGGTCCATAATGGTTTACAAATGTCAGCTCAATTAGTCACTTATGGAAAGTGGGCCCGTTCTCCTGAACTGAACTTAACCTTTAAAAGCTATTAATTGAAACTGCTTATAGTTGTCCTCACAAGCTTCTCAAATACGTTTACAGGTTCTTTCTTTTCATTGCAGAAGGGGTTTTTTTACTTCTTTTTTTTTCTTGTGTGGTTTGTTTGCTTTCTAAATAAATTCTTTGCCTTTTCAATTGGATTTTTTGTTGTTTTGTTTTTAATTTTGCTGGTACCTTTTTCTTTCTGGTACTGAAATCTGTCCTTTCCCAAGTTCCTATTAAAGTACATGCTGTCCCACAACCTTAAGGAAAGAATATAAAAAGTCTTGCTGGTTGGAGAAGATTCAGCGTAAGCATTGTAATGCAGAGAGACATTTCCTAATCTGCCAGCCAGGTAGAGTATAGCATTGTTGTTGCTGTGGCAGAGCTCAGGTTCAGAAGAGAGTTGCAGCCTGGGCAGGGTGCCTCCAGAAAACAGTGGGTGTCAGGAGGCACTCTGTTGTTTATTTGGTACATGATTTGGGATACGCAGTTCTCAGTGCTACCTGTGTTTTGCTCCTGTATTGCGAGGTGTCCCTCTCTGCTGTTTCAGTATACAGACCTGGAATTACCAGACATGAATTAGGCAAGGGGATGGTAAGGCATCAAGCTGTATCGGCTTTAACTGCCATAGAATTGGACATTCATAGGAAATCCATGCTAACTAGTTTTTCTGGTGTAGTGGAGGATTCCTGGTTTATAATTTTGTAATCACTGAGTATTCATCTTAAAAGTTTCTTTCATAGGCAGCTTCTACATGTAATGTTGCATTGGTTCAGTTCTCCTGGATGCAGCTGTGTGGTTGAAAAGCTTTGACTTTGATTGTCCTGATCAGCTTCAGAATTTGCAAAGCGAAACAAGGCTGACATTTAAACAGAACATAAATACATTCTTAAAAAACAGCCAAAGAGAGCTTTGTCTCTGAAAAATCTTGAGTTGGCTTCCTATCATGCTCTAGTCATCTTTGTTTTCCCACCGTGGAAATGTCTGAGCTGCTGAGTTCCGCAGTGTATCTTTTCAGATACAGATGCTTAGCACAGGTGTTCCTAGGATTATGATATATTTGGATAAATGTTTAATGGTTCCCAAACTCATACTTCTATCTGTGACAATAATATCAGGGTGGTGAGCTGTGATGAAATGTCTTTAGAAATCAGGAGTACCAAAAGATGACCCTAGAATTTCTTGCTTTCATTTGTGTCCCATCTTACTTTATTTGCAAGGCAAAATATAGCTGGCTTTTATTTCAAGGACAAGGTGAATCAATGGAACCTGTGAAAGGAAAGCTAAAAGGGAACAAAAGAGTGAAAAATATAGAAGTTTTCCACACGGCAAGTTCCCAATCACTTGACTGTTAAAGCAAATCAGATTAAATAAACAAAATTCTCATAGTAAATTGAGGTTATGCTAAATAGTATAATGAAAACAGCAGCCTAGTGTTTGGCAGCAGTCAAAAAAAAAAATGAAGCAAATGTTAGGGAGTTCTTAAAGCTTACTCTGAGTTGAAGAACCAAATGGAATAGTTCTTGATTGTATAAATGCATGGGTTATCCCTGTCTTGACAGTACAGCTATGGTTCCCTCTATTGAGAAAGGATTTATTAAAGCTGAAGAGATTTCAGAGAAGCAAATATGACTGAAGACATGGAATGGCTTCCATACATGGTACTGCTGAGCAAACTGAGACTCTCCACCTAAATAAAAAGTCTGTGACTCAAGGGGTGTGAAAGACTACAGAGACATGACTGAAATGGAGAAGATGCATAAATGCTTTATTTTCTATTAGGAGAACTAGCGGCTGTTAAAGAAAGTTAATGGCAGCTGGATTTAAAACAGACAAAACAAAATAGTTTTTCACAACACAGCTAGTATATATGGACATACTTATTGAATATTGTGGATACAAAATGTTCATGTGGGCTCAAGAGACTAGACAGAAATAGAAAGAGATTTGTAGTGGGCTACTAAATGAGTAAACCACAACAGGCCCAGAAGACTTCCTGGGTCAACAAAGGGTCAGAAGCTGGAAAGGAAGGTGTCATGTAATTGTTCTTACTTTTTTCTAGATAGCCACTTGTGGTCCCTGTTGGAGAAAGAATACTGAGCCAGATGGATGCTCAGGCTGAATCAATACAGTCATTCTTAATTTTCACAAACTGTTTATTGTTAGAGGTTGTTTAGGGAGACTAATAGTGGTGAAGATCCATAGTAGTCGCCGAATGTTTTCAGTCATGCTTGAAGTACTTCAAATGAACAAAGTATTTATAGGGTTCCTTTAGTCTAAATGGCAGAAGAGAAATAGAAGAGTCTGGAGAAACTAAGTAAATGAAGATCAGATTTTCTGAGTATGTTGTTAAAATAATGGAAATACTCTTTGCTGTTTGTGACACTGCATTTCAAATGTTTTTAAGCACATCAGTATTACTGAATTAGTAGTGGTCACAGCAGGTTTATATTAGTCATGAAATCAGCTACCCTGTTATGGGAAACTATGTTTGTAGTTGTATATATAGAATGTGTATTAAATCATAGATCAGTTTTAATCCTAAGGACTTTAGTAAAGAGATCCTAAAAATACATTTCCTAAATGGTAAAAATTGCAAGTCACAAGGAACTGTTGTGAAAAAAACCCACACTTGCTAGCTTAGTACAGCAGCATTTATTTGAATTGCCTATACCTGGGTCTTCATTATGGTTTTCTAAAGTGTAAAAAAAAAAATAAAAATAAAAATAAAAATAAAACAACAAACAAAAAAACACCCCAAAGCAAACAACAACCAAAGAAACCCTGAAAACTAATGGCATGTCTTATTTATCTCTTAGTGTCAGACTTGAAATTTGTCATAAAAAAAAATAAAAATTTCAGGCTAGCAATTTGTCACATAGTATGCGACAATGAATATTGCTTCAGAATTACTTCATGTCTTAAACATTTCATTACAGGCAATGTACTGAAGACAAAGAATTCTAGGATTTAGCAACTAAATTGTGTAAAAGACCTATTCTAGGAAAAACTATCAAACCTATCTTTTATTCTAAATTAAAAAAAAGTTCTAGCTTCCGCAAATAATTATAGTCATTGCAGTACATTGAGCTCAGTGATTTATTTAATTTCTAATAAGTTGTCTTCAAACCCAAAAGATTCATGTTGCCATGCAATCTGCTGTTGTTGCTTTAGTGTGGCTACTGAAAATGTTAATAACCTTTCAATACTAAACACACACTGTTTGGTGAACCTTCAAATGGCCTCTACTTGTATTGCAAACTCTTTCATTAAGTATATATGCACACAGCTATGTGTCTGTATGTGGGTCCCTGTCTGCCAGTTTTGCCTGAGACGGTATGGTCAGTGAAAACCAGGAAGATCTTGGTGCACAGCAAGTAGCTGTGGTCTAAGTGTTGGATTGGGAAATGGGAGATGGAGCCTGGCCTCAGCTTCCCGGTGTGTGTTAGACTATTTTTCATGTTCTCAGCTGGTAATATCTAGGAAACTATGTATCACTCACTTAAGCAAGAGTAGGGACAGTCAAGGCAGATACATATTTATTTAATGATTTCTTCTCCACCTTTGTTGGTAATCTTACCCTGCAAACTGTCTTTCTATAAAAATACAGAAATGATCTACTATGCTGTGCCTGAATCTGTAAAATGTACAGTGCACCCATCTGCAGCTAGAATGTTACCAGAATTTGGTAAAGTAATTCTTCTGTGTTTGAGTTGGGCACTATAGATGTACTTTCATTACAAATTCTTTAGCAAACATTTCTCCCATCCTTCCTTCTCCCCAGTAGTTTTCAGTTGTGCATGTAAATATACAATATATTCACTTTCTGCTCGGTAGCTCCAGAGATACGTACTTGATTCTCTGAGAAGCTAGGGGGATATAATATAAATATCTAACTTGCTAAGGCTGTAAGTGCAGTATGATTCCAGGAGTGCTCTTACAGTCCCTTGAAATCAAAATACTTTTGTGATCGAGAAACGCCTTTATTCTCTGAATGAGAGTTGGTAAGCTTAAGATCCAGATTTACAGAACTTGAATCTTACTATAAAATACTTACAGAGGGTTCTGGATTTGTATCTGTTTCCTTTCCCTGAAGTCAGCTGTGTCAGAACTAAATTCTAATTGACAGGAAATGGGAATAATTTGAGTATGTGAGTAATAAATCCTGGGATCTCAATCCAAATTATCTCTTAACTCACCCATTTCTACCATTTCCCTTGTGGTGACCAGGATGGGAGGTACTTAGAATCATAGAATCCTTAGAGTTGGAAGGGACCTTAAAGATCATCAAGTTCCAGCCCCTTTGCCATGCTACAGATATGCAGTGTATGATACGCTTTTGAAGAGAGATGCCTGGGAACATTCTCTCAGAAAGCTGCTCAAATACAAGATGTTGTGCTGATGAGCACATCCGTTCAGGCACTGGGATCCTGAGGCTAGTGCTTTCCACTTAAGGACAATCATTTGTTGACATCAAGACAGTAGCCACTTGCCATGTTACTGGGTAGGGGCTCTCAGCCTCTACAGAAGCTGTGTGATTGTGAAAAAAATGAAAAAACAAAAAAAACAAAAAAAAACAAAAAACAAAAAAAAACCAAAAAAAAAAAAAACAAACAAACAAACAAACAAAAAAAACCAACCAAACCCAAAAACATAGTTACAGATATCTTGAGACAGAAGAGTTAGAATGCTGAGGATACCATAGTTCAAAAGCAGCAGACTTCATTTCTAGTTCTGCTCCTCTGTTATACAGTAGCAAGGGTTATAATGACGTAGATGTAAACAGGGTCAAGTGCACAAACATGAAACCCAAGTTGTTTATCAGAAATCTTAAAATTATTGTTGTCAACTGCATTTGTGGTCCCAAGAACCTTGCATTTACCTTAAAACCAGCCTTTCTGTTAATGTGCTAGTAATATCAAGGTTCATAAGATCAACAAGCAAAAATTCTGACTTGCATAGCTAGAGGGGTGGGTCTTAGCTGGCATAATGTAGCCTAGTATTTTGACGTCTTAAGTATTAGTTTCAGACTTGTGAGTAATTCCATCCATTTGATTTCTGTCAAAACACTCAAATAATTTTCTATGCATGTTGCAGGTCATTATTATTTCAGGGAGTGTCCTGTGCTTCTCAATGGACTGTATTGTTAGTCAGAAACTTCCCTCTTTACATCCGGAGTTCTGTTTCAGCTCTTAAGTAAATGCAGAGTTTTTTTGAATCTTATTATAATTTTTTGTCCTTTTTGGTTTTCCTTTTGTTACCAGCCTCTATTGAGTCTTCTCAGTCTCAAGTGAGAAGAGCTGAAATAACACAGTGTGTGTGTATATATGGTTACTGAACTGCCATGTTACATTCAATTTCTGCTCCAAGACTAGTATTGAGACATTCAAAAGTGAACTCTGTATTAAACTATTATGTGGTTTTTTTGGCAAAATCTCAATAATATGTCCTATGATAACATTACATTGATATATAGGCAGTCTAATAGTGTATTACTAGGTTAAATGTAAAAAATCCGAACACCAATAAAAGACCAAACTTCAGAAACCTACTTCTGAACTACTTGAATTTTCAAGCCAAGTATGTTGACATTTTAGCAAAAACGCCACTGTGCAATCACCTGAGTCTTCCTGTTTGGCAGGGACTTTATGGTCAAGAGATTTTATTTGCCCGTATACTAAATGTATTCAAACATCATAGCCAGATAGTTTTGCTTATGTTTGAATAAGAATGTTTTCTTCTCTGTAGCCATTTGGTGGCTTTTTACTTTTATGACTAGAAGTGAAAATAGAATTGTTTTCTCTTTTGATGGCTCGGGTCTTTTCATCATACCTTAGTTTGTTTCCTGAGTGTAAGCTTACTTCACAGCTTACATGTTCAGTTTAGCTGTGGCCTGAACTGTCTGCCTTGTTTTTTTTCACTTTTCTTGCCTTTTTTTTTTTTTAACAACTGCTATCAGTTCTACCTAAAATGCCCTATATGTATAATTATGTTGTGACTTAGCTTTTCCCTTTCACTTGCTCTTGAAAGTTATCTTGTAGCTGAGGCTTGAGACCTCTTCCTGTCATTGCCCTCCTGAATAGATTATCTTTGGTTCTCTAGCAACTGATGCCTTATCATGATAATTCAGTCATTTTCCTATCAGTTTTTTTTAAAAAAAAAAAAAAAAAAAAAAAAAAAAACCCAACACAGACAAACAAACAAAAAAAAACAAAAAAAACCACACCAAGCCACCAAATAATTTTCTCTTCTCTATTGTTTTCTCTTATTTTATTAGAATAACACAGATAATTACAGATACTTAAGGTAATGTTAATGAATACAGCTACTTGGCTTTATTTTCTCCTTTTATAAAAAATATTACATGTCATTATTAAAGCAGTAAAAAAGGCCAACTGAAATAAACCTATTAAAATATAATTTAAACAAAGTATTACTGTTGAGAGTTAGGAGTTGTATTGTGCAGCTCATTGTGCTGTAACTAGCCAAACTGAATTCAATGACAAAATTTTAATGCACCATAATGTAGTTTTAAGTATCCTTATTGTAGCACAGCACTTTCAGAACAAACTTTGGAAAATGAGGATTTAAAGTAAAGTTTCATATAGATGTAATAGTCCTGCCTCTCCTTAGCCGTATCAGCAGTGGACAGCAGAAATGCAGCAGCAATTGTAAGCCTCATTTGCACCTTCAAGTCTAAGAACACTTACCTTTAAATGAATTTAATCATCCTAGAGCTGGCTCTTTAGTTCATGAGTTGCCTTTTCAAGAAATGCTTTCACACAGCCAAGACTACACTGTGCAGAGACTGTAAGCCGAGGCAGCGCTACCCTGGACTGATGTTCATGCAACACAGTGTGGCATCCACACAGCCTGGGGAAGCAGACTGAGGTGAGAGCAGCATGTAATACACACAGCAAACAGATTCACTATGTAAAAACTTGGGGGGGGGCACACTGCATTTTGACTTTTGCTGTGTCTTAGTTCCTGTTCCATGAAGTGTCTCAAGAAAGACAAAGGAAAAGAAAAGCTAGGCTCTTGCCACTTGCTTCAGGAAAAGATTGAAATTCAGTTTCATTCTTTAGGTAAGGGGACCTGAATATCCGTGACAATCTGTGAGAAGAATGTTTCAACCACCAGGGCTTACACTGTTAGAGCTGAAGCTTCTCTTGGTCCATCTTTTGGAGGTGTGACATTGTGAATGTTTTTAATAGAATTAACATTGCAAATGTGATCTAGTTGAGACATTCACCTGGTTACTGTTGCAGTGAGTATGTGAAATGAGAGGTTAACCTCTATTAAGGAAGAGTTTGAAAGCTCTTTCTCTGCCTTGCTAAAACTGCTGTAAATTACAACTGATACATGGGGCTACTTGTCCTATTGGTTACTATTGCCACAAAAGGCAACACTAGGATGCACCTGTGTGGATCTAACTTCCCCTGAAGCTGTGTCTAAGTAGATGGGGGTAATCAATAGCTCTCCCAGATGCTATCATGGGCCCACTTTTCACAGTGCTAGTAGAATAGGGGGAGAGGTTTGCACTGAGCACTAGTTGTGCTGAATATTTTCCTCTAACAGGCTTTTGGGAGCTTTGCACAAGTATCTTTATGAAAGACATCCCTTGAAAGGGGAAGGAGATTAATTCAGGGCCCCTATATTCATTCTCAAGTGCCTTTTCAATTGAACCAAAACTATGTAGCAAACTGAAAATGCTATTATGAGTGGAGATGACTGAAAAGATACATTTTGGTGTGTTTATTAAATAAATATAAAAAAAATAAAATCCTGTGAATTTTACAAGTAGAGGTATGTTACTGCCTTTTCATCCGTGATTAGATAATTCTTGATGTCCTTGTACTTATTGACTTAAAACTGAATTACTATGTGGAGAGTGTTGTATGCCTCTGTTAGCTGTGCTCAGTTGTCTTCTATCATCTGAATGCTTGTTGGAACAAAAAAACAGAGGAATAAAATAACAGCAGGGACAAATTTGTTGAGGTATGCAAATGTGAGCTCATATAGAATCCTTCTCAATTTCCCTTGCACGCTGCTTAATGTCATCTTTAAATGCTGAAAGTCTCTCTCTAGTTAAAGCACTTCGGAATTGCCACAGGTGGGTTGTGTCTGTCATCTTTCTTGATAAGCACAGTGATGGAAACAAGTGTACGTGTTGGGGGCAGGGAGTTAGGGTGCTTTTGATACACTGACAAAAACAGTAGTTTTGTGGCATCTTGACAAGATGATAACAAACCAATTTCATATTTGCCAGCTGGGAATTATAGGCTTGGCCAGGAGTAATATAAGTATCAACTTTTTAATTTGCTGTGTTTTCTTTTTTTTTTTTTTCTTTTTGTCTCCCAAAGACAGAGACTTCTAGGCAAACACTTCGGGACATGTAAGAGAATTACACTTTTAATATTATAGTGCTCATTATTCTAATTAATGGCTGCAAGAACTTGCTCTGAGACAATTTTTTAAACTTCCTGAAATGATCGTTAATATTTGATGAGAGGAAGAACACTATCTCCTCAAGTAATAAATTGGTGTGTTATGAAACCATGTATCCGGCATGCTTCTTGGGCAAAATGTGTTCATTTCTTTGACTTGCATTGCTCCCAAATGACTGTAACCTCCATTTGAAGCTGTTTTCTACCTGCACAGTACTAAGCTATTGCCTGCTATTTTTTTACCACTGCCACCCCTTTTTGAAGGGGAAGCTGGCTGGTTTAAAACATCCCCTAATTTTGAAATGTTGAAGGGATTTGTATGTTCTAGAATAACCTAGAGAATGACCCTGAGAGATTGAGCCAGACACCTGAGGCACCAGCATAATGTAGCAGACAGCTGTCTTCTGTGGATCAGCTAGAGGCAGGACGAAGATCTGCTTGGCTGACTTAGCACCTAAACACAAATACTTCTGAAAATATCAAGTCTTGTAGCTGTTTGTGTTGAATCTTTGCAGTGTGTGCTAGCTGTTGCATTTGTAACCAGATAAGTTCAGACAGAATTATCAAAATATATGGGTTCATTGGGAAATCTCAACTGCAAGTCAGATATATAGGTTTGTGTGTGTGGACTCGTTTGAGTGTGCTGCAGAAAGAATAAAAAGCTTGCAGTAGCCTGATTCTGCTGCCTCTTCTCACTGTTCGGGTGGATTTTCGTTAGTGGTTGTTATGGTTTAGGGTTTTTGTTTTAAACTTTTCACGTTGTTCTGTTGTACTTGTAGGGAGGTCTTCGGTCTCTCAGTCCCCCAGTATCTGTTTCAGTGTTTCATCTTTGTCAGATATTGCTTTCTCTATATCCTTTGTTACCTGTTGAACCAGCTTTCTTAGCACTCTTTCTCTGTTTTTTTCCTTTTTCTGTAATGCATAATTTATATTTTTGTTTAAAAAAAAAAAAGGCAAAAGAAGTCCATGAAATAAACAAGCATTTTGTTGGTGGATTAGGCAGTATAGCTGTCTTGCACAAGGCCTATAAAGACAATAGCTGATTTCAGTGGTCATATGTGGTAGGAAATGCAGACAGGTCCAGATCATAAAGTCTTCCTTCATCATGGACAACTGAATTTTACCTTTAAGGGATGATGAAGAAGAAAAAGCATAAAATGTGTATACTCTTAATATGTTATTAGTTGACCTGGAGAAATATCTATGACCCAGATTATCAGCCAAGAAAAGCAGTCAGGTTCTTTTTAGATTCAGGGTGGTATCTGTGTGCCTAGAGAACCTTGAAAAGGTATCCAGTCCAGTTCAGGAGGTGAATCAATTGGGTTAAAATGAGCATCCAAATTCTGTGCTACCCAGAATCTATAACAGTTTTCAAAATACAATTATTATTTTCGGTATTTTTCTGTTCATTCAGATCTTTCAAAATTAACCTTCATTTTCAGTTGGTTCAATCAAGGTTCACACGGCAAAATTTAAGAACAATAACTATTAGTTGTTATCCTGTTTTAATAAGAATAGTTCTTTGTTTCTATACACAAGTAATGACTTTACCAGGTAAAAGCCATGAATTTTATCATACCTGAAAATTATTTTAAGAATGATATTTAATAATTCTACAAGTTACTCTGAACAAATAAGTTATGATTGGTTATTTTGGTTATTGCATTGGTCTCAGTGGACATAATTAATCGTGAAGTTGTTTTTCATTTTTAACAAGAATATTTTCTAGTGCCCCTGAAAGTGAGGGCATTTTTTCTAATTAATAATTCGCTCTGTTAAAAAAAAATAATCAAATATATTAATGGCTGCATTCTTTGCGTGACTGGAAGGCAGCTGCTAAGCATACTGTGAAGCTGTATCTCAAAAACACAATTCTGAATGAAATTCTAAGCTGGTATAAACAGGCCTAACTTAATGAAGTTGAGAAGAATTATATTTGCCTGCTATAGTCTTGAAATGGCCTTTATTATCATTCAAGATATTAAGCATAGCAGTAAGCCTCTGACTTTCTTGCTTTCAAAAAGCTTTTATAGCTTTTGAATGTACTGTAAACAAGAGAGGGGTAGATTGTCAATTTAACATGATGTAATGGCACCATTTCAACAGAGGTGTGTTATTAAGCAGCACGAATCTTTGAGGCTATGCAACTAACTGGAGTCATCGCTGTCTTTTGTTGTGTTGTATGATGCAACTAATACAGAGATTAATTTTGCTAATTACTTGAATAAAGAAAGTGTGATAGGGGAAAAAAAAGAGTATTTCTCTTTAATTTAAATCTGTCACAAACTTTTAGGACTGTAGTTCTCTCAGCACTTCAGAAACAACTTTGTTTTCATTGGTGATTTGAAAAGCAAGGTAAGAGAAAAATAGTACCTTATCCATTAAGGAAGCATCTTTCCCCTCCCCTAGCCCTATTCCAGTATGGAAGATTTATCTCCAGCATGGAGATTTATGCTGTCTGTGTGCAAATCAGTAACTGGTTACAAAGTCAAATCCTTACTTGATATGGCTTGTGGCTTTACTTGTCTTTTGAAACAATTTTTTTTTAAAGAATAAAAAAAAGGGGGCGATTGGAGCACTTCAGGGAGGAGAAACAAAATCTTTGTCTTATCTTGTTCCAGTACTTATTTAGAATTAAACTCTTGATTTATCTTACCACTCCCCCCTACCCCCTCGCCCTCCAATTTGTTGGTGTTGAATATTAGGTGTTCTACATGCCTGAGGTGTTACAGGTGCAGTGTTGTTACCTAGTCTAATGACATGACTGTCTTATGTTCAGACACCATGCTGAGCTAGCAGAAATCTCGTGGAAGACTTGGACAGTTCACTCTCTGCTCTCTTGCAGCTGTATATTCACCATGCTTTAAGAACAGATGGAAAAGTACTAATTGTTCTGGAAAGATTCTCTGTCATAGTGTCAACTGAGTCTAGAAATGGCAGTTTCAGTAACCATGAAAGAAGCTGTAATTGAGAAGTTTCCAGCATGATGTGACAGGCTTAAGAGGTATGAAAAGCCCGATGCATTTGGAACAAATCATCCTGAGAACTACCGGACTGGCTGGTTACTTGAACCTAACTGCATTCAAAGCCCTGGCAGTTATCCCAGCATCAGTATTTAACATACTATATAATCACTCTGCTGTCTTCTTTTTGTATCACTGCAGTAGGACATGATAGAGTTCATGTAAATAGATAGGAATTATATGTAATTGTCCATGTTACCAGTTTATAACATAATAGCCTGTTATGTAGTCCATTGATGTGAATCTCTCCGTTGACTGTAATGGATTTTTGATCAGACCCAACAAAATAAAGAAAGAAGACAGAGAGATAAGAGGAAAGAACAAAACATGAAAAGCAAGTGAGTCTAAAGGTAGCAGGAGAGTATCTGCTGAGGTCTGAGTGTTGAACTATAGAAGACCGTCACTGAGTATCCTGCATGGGTTCACAACTGAAAAATATTTACTGAGTACATTTAACCAAATGGATTTAAGTATACATAATCCATTTACAAAACATTTACAACTATTGAGTAAATTGAGCTCATTGTTTGTATGGTTGTCTGTGCAATCAAACTGTAATCATGTGTAAACTGTGAGCAACCATGTGCAGTTCATATGCAATTATTTACAAACTAATTTTGTGAAATCCAATTGTATCACTGGTGATAATGAACTTCAGTGTGTAATAGTGTTTGTTGGTTTTTTTTTTAACATCTTTAAAATGCTTCGGTGCCTTCTTTCCTATTTCAAGCCCTTCTGAATTTAAAAATATATTAACATATACTACACATTTCAGTATTGCCTTTCACTTAGTGATGAAGTTTGTGCCACAAAATACAGTGCCTTGCCATAACCTGCGTTTTCCATGCATACTTGATCACTTCAATTCTAGCTCAAACTTGGAGTTTGTATTGTAATTCAGAGAAGCAGCTCTGCGGGCTGACAATACAGAGTGAGAGAAGCTTTAAGCTATGCTACTTTCTTTTCAAGGCTGCTAAAAGATGTTTATTGTTTGCCTCCTTACCAATCCATAAGCTTTTGAACCTTGAACAGTAAGTCAGCATAGCTTTGCAGATGGTGAGAAATGAAAAATAGCATTAATGCTGTTTCTTTTAAAATTCCTCTTTCTAGTTTCTCTGGAAAGCTGGTCACAAAAACTTCACAAAGTTGTGAAGCCATGTGAAAGTTTCATTAATATACTTTTCAGAGGACCTCATTAGTCTCAACTTTACTGTTTGCACATAACTGCTTAAAACTTTTATGCCAAATCACCACATTAATGTGTTTCCAGCCCATAAACATATAACAGTGCTTTGTGATGGGGCTTATTCACCATGGTTTCCCCGTGCCTCATAAAAAAGAGCAAAATTCACAGCCTTAGCCTTATGTCACAACATCATAGTTTTCACTGACGTTTTGTGTATTGTAGATCAGAAGATGGTAGGCAGGCGCTGGAGTCGTAATTTTGGAAAGGATGCTTTTGCAGGCATAAATTTTGAGGTTCTTTGAGATTCTGTCTTCTGCAATCTGCTGAAGCTAAGTTTATGGGCTAGCTTTTTCCTTCCTTCACAATCACCTCTGCTGTAGAAAGCAGTCCAAAGAAGATGTAACAGAATAAGCAGCTTGTTTTCTCCACAGGAGTCAACTAGATGTAGAGTTCTACAAAAATCTGTTTTCCCTCGTCTTCCCTCTTCTGTTTTCATCTCCACTGAAAGAGAACTAGCAGAAGAGATCCTGGAAATTAGGAGAAGAAGAGGAGGGGGAAAAAAGTATGCTAAAGCAGAGTCTGAGAAATTACTGGTATATGTTATGTGAGAAAATAGTCAAACCCATCCTGTTATTACAATACTTAGAAGATTAAGCTATTCCCAGTCTGAACTTCCTCATTTAAATACTAGTTGTTTCCTTCCTTTCATGAGTGTAAGTTCATTCAGGTTCTTCCTGAAAAAATTTCATATGATCTGTCTTCAAAGAAAAATGTCACAGGACAATAGTCTGCTGCTAAGGGAAAAATGTCAAGGTGAAGTCTGGCCATATATCATCTCTAACGCTGAGGCACAAGGATTTCAGGGGGGAAGGTATTTATCATGTGATATTGTTCCATTACAATGGCTCTATATTTCTGTTCTGCCAAGTGATTGATGCATGCTGTGTGTAATCATTCTTTTAGTGCACTAGTATGTCAATTGTTCACTGTAGCATTGTTAAACAGCTGCATTCAGATTGACTGCAACAAAAGGCTTATGTTGGTTTCAGCCAATCTGAAAACAGCACATCATGAAAATGCCAGCACATAGGTTCAGTATTTATTCTTTAACAGACAGTACAAAATGCTAGATTATCCATCACACTACTCAGCAGCTTCCCTAAAAGCTTGTAATAAAGATTATTTGGCAAAATGGATGGGCAGCTTGTGTGAAACATTGAAACCAATGTACACAAAGCAATTGCGATATACATGTAGCTTGAGCTTCTTTTGAAGGGTCATATGGAATGTTTTAGAGTGCATTATCTTCAGGCCGTTCTCAGTAGTTGTATTCTGGCCCTGCCTCTCCTCTGAGAAGAACACAGGATAATTCTGGTTCCAAAGTTGCGTTAGTAGAGCAGTGTGACACAGTGTTTATTGTCATGGTCATGTGCTGATGTTTTTCACTGGTGGTTTGGGGGTTCTTTTTGGAGGTGAACAGGCTTAGATCCTGCTGATTTGAAGTGAAAATGGAGCTACCTCTAAGGTGTCTACATCTCAGATGCATTGGATAGCTTAGAGGGTGACATAGGGTGAACTCCTAGTCAGTGTAAATTCTCAGTGATGTCAATAGTGATGATCATCTAGATAGCCCAAGAAGCTACTTACATAAAGCTTTCCTTCATTTGAAGTAGAAAAAAAAAGGTATAGCATAAGAGAAGAACTTGTTTAAACCTCATATTTTAAAAAAACATAAGCTATTTTTTTTTCATGAACAAACATGATGAAATCATCCTGATTTGTGTGTGTGAGTACACTTATTCTTGTCTTTGAGTGTTTGTGGAAATAATTACTAGTCAAAGATTTATTTGCCAATTAGAGCTTGTAGTGAACTTTTGTCGTGTTTTTGCTAGTACACATAACTTTGGAAACAAAATGTATTTATTTCAAGTACTTGATACTAATGACTTATCAGTAATGTTAAATAATGCCAAAAATTTGTAATACACAGGTGTTTTCATGAATATATGAGAGACTATGTAAATATGATTAGGATCCTTCTGGTTAGATTGGAACCAACTACATGAAGTTGTAGAAGTACCTACATTTTCTTCTTATTATTCACTAAGCTGTAACTATACTTAATACTGTGGAAGAGGTGGGTTTTTTTTTTACAGCTTTGTGTATGTTGCTGTGGAAGATCTTGATTCCTGTTTTTTACCTTCCCAAGGTGTGATTGCTTGAGACTTGGAACTTTAGATAAAATCGCTGTTGTCACACTTCTGGGGAACGGTGGAACAATCACTGAACAAGAACTGTGTATCTAACAGAAAGTACAGCTAAAAATGAACCTGAAGCAAGGTGATGCAATTTATTCCTTCCTCCTTGCATCAGCTTCACTGAGTTTTTACTTTGAGCCATATTGTAATTGTTAATTGTTAGCCCATAGCACAGACTTCACTGTTCCACTGAGCACATGAGAGTGCTCTGAAGGCATTGCCTGAACGAGCAATCTGGCATGCAATGGGAACACACCTACTGCTTCCTTCTTTAAGAAAAGGAAGAATGCCTTTCTTTCTGTAACTTACTGACTTTTTTTGGCTGGTTCTGCATATTAGTACTTTTTGCTAGGAGAAAAGTATATGGTAGCTAGAGTCACCAAAAAGAGGCTACAGAGAGAGGCTTTTTCAGGGCACTGTACTGCGATTTCTAAACCCTACTTAGCAGGGAGTAAAAACTAGGGTGAAATGTTTCTTTGCCTTTATTGCCTCCACTGTTGTTCACGTAAGGACCAGCTGTGGTTTTGCCTTCTTTAAAAATCATGCACTGACTACCAGAAAACTGAAATGGGTGTATTTAATTCCATTTAGAAGTGACCTTGCTAGAGAAGGCTTGAAATCTATCAAAATATGCATTTCTATAAGCCTTAAGAGATACTGCTCTTAAGTAATTTGCTTGTAATGGAGAGAATAATAGGAAAATGATTTGAATCTTTGCTTTTGCAGAGGTATGTTTGGCTGTTATTCTGCTTTTGTACATCAAGTGCTAATTCAAAAGTAATGTGTAGAATGGATTGTTTGGGAAACAAGGTCCGTTTATTTCAACAACGTGTTCAAACAGCTAAGCTGATGACTTCTTTAATACTGCTGTCTCATTGCAGAGAAGGAGATGGTGAATTTAAGTTAGGGTTTTTTTGTATGTATTGCTTTTTTTTTTGGAATGTTACGTACTTGGTTCCTTTCTGAAGTTTTGAAAACATTTGAAAACGCTTGATCTATCTTCTCATTACTTTAGATACCGTAATTAAGGTACAGTAAATATATGTTTTGGACTTTCAGGCTAGGTTGAAAATGCCACAGCTCAAAAACTGAGAATGAAAATCCCATCTATAATATCTTGGACCTCAGATTTGTTGAAATTTTTTGCTATGTTCTCTTCTTATAAGTTAAATTTCTTTGCAGAAAAGAGTTGTCTGCCTATGAGACTCTTGCTTAGTGTGGGATTAAGTGCCTTCTCTCCTGCTGTCACTATAAAGCATAAGCTGTAGATCGCATGCAGTTTTGCATTACTGACCTAGCTGCAAGGTGCCACCAGAAGGGTGAAAGTCTGCTCTCTGACATTCTTTAAACCACATTGTTGTAATCATGTGAATTCCTGGTCTGTGGAATCAGGTAACAATTTGCACAACTGAAAAACTTCTGGTTTAGGACTAGTTGTCAGTTAGATGTGTGAATCATAGTTCTGGAAACAGGGACTGTCTTTTTGGCAGCAGGCCCTATTTTTAGAAGATAAGCAATAGTGAAATATGTTACTTTATTCTGCTGGAATGTTTCAGAGCAGCTTTGGGTGCAAATTCACATCCTTGTTTATTTCTCCTTTGTTAATGAAAGGTTTGAGGTGTCATAAGGTAATTGAGACACTAGTCTTCGGGTCAAGCAGAAAATTTCAGTTAGATGTATTACGTAGCTTCATATTTTTCATCTTGCTTTCTCATTTTCTAACACAGAGATGTTGAGCTTCTAACTTTCAGAAAGAAGGGTATTGTACTATTGTTTGCTTCCAAGTATCTTTGCACAACAGATTTTCAGTCCCACTGAGCTGGCACCAATTGCAAGAATATGTTACTTACGTTTATTTTTTGTTTTACCACAATCTCTCTCAGGAATTTTCAAGCTTGCAAGACTATGAAACTATAAAAATGAAAAAGATTGGGAGTTTTAGGCTGCATCAAACATATTTTTCATGGTATATGCTCTCTGAAAGTCATGCACAGTTGGGTTTCAGACAGTACTCAAATATATCTAGAGTTGGTATTATACCATTGACTCCATTATCAGCTCTTACCGTCCCAGGGCTGGGAGGAGACATCTAAATCTCATGCAGACATCTAAAAATGTTAGCTATTGTGGGATTACATTCAAATCACCCCATGGAAGAACAGGCATCCTCAAAAAATAGATTTGTTTTATCCATTGGTGAATTGCGGCTTTGTCAATTTCTCTGAGAACTTTTGACCCACTGTTACTGGTGCTCTTGCAACAAGAGGATGAGTGCTCTTCATGTTGGCATTTTCTAGACCATTACACTAGAAGTCAAGAGAGATGTGGGGAGGATTAAACCTTGCTTTCCCATTGGAATAGAGTTGATAATTCAGACCAGAATTTTCAAGCTCAAGAGTTCTTTGCAAGGGAAGGGGCAGGATAGCATTCATAATGTTGCAGTGGTAGGAGTGAGAATCCACTTACTTTTTGAAGGATGTTCACAAAGCAAGGTCTAACACTCAGCATCTGAATTAGCTACTTAGAAAGTGTATTTAGATGCACAAAGTCAAGCATGGGTTTTCTTGAGTTCCCATTTCCACTAGACTGTGATACTATGCTTGGAAGGTAAATAAATACATGTTTTGTATATATGAAAGAACATGTTGGGGATGGGCTGTTCTAGAGAATGTAGAAAATGTGTGTAACATAGTGGTACACACTACAGAGATGAAATCACTTGGGTGAAGCTTACTTCTGACTTGGGGACAAACACATAACCTGTGTCCACTGCTTAGGCTCTCTGTATTTATTGAGAGGCACAGAGAAAGACCCTATCTGGAATCGCTGCAGAATTGGAAGGAGAGCAGTTTAGAAACAGGACCTCGGATCACAGAATCATTGAATGGTTGGGGTAGGAAGAGAGGTCATCTTGTCCAACCTCCCCTGCTCGAGCAGGGTCACCCAGAGCAGGTTGCCCAGGACCAGGCTGCTTTTGATTTATCTCCATGGATGGAGATTCTGAAACCTCCTTGGGCAACCTGTGCCGGTGTTTGGACACCCTCACAGTGAAAAAGTGGTTCCTGATGTTCAAGTAGAACCTCCTGTGTTTCTTTTGTGCCCATTGCCTCTTGTCAAGTCAGTAAGCATCAGTAGGAAGAGCCTGGCTCCATCTTCTTTACAGTCTCCCTTTATATACTTACAAACATTGAAGAGATTCCCTGCCTGCCCTGAGCTTTTTCTGCTACAGACTGAACAGTCCCAGTTCTCTCAGCCTTTCCTCATAAGGAGAGATGAGTAGCTTTGTGTCTCTTTTCTACTGGGGGGGCCCAGTACTGAGTACTGGAATCCTGAGTTTAATTCTCATCTTTAAACCTGTTGTGTTCATATGTGTTATGAAAACATATATGTTTTTGGTGTGGCTTTATGTCTTGTGGTGGTGTTTTTTTTTTTACAAGGTCACACACTTTTGGGGGAAAAAACTTAACCATTCCCATAGAATATGATCCATGGGCCCACAGTTTCCAAGAAAAACATACATTTTTTGTTACTGTGGTTTGGAAACGAAAGACAGAACTTGAGCACCGTATCCTCATAAATGAGAACAAGTTTATATAAGTATGGTAAAAATCCCAATTTTTACAAAACCAGTATGCCTGCTTGAATAGAATTCTGGAAAAATTATAAGCATTTGATGTTATAACAGATCAGTTCGAATCAATGAAAAAAAGTTCTAGCTTTTTTTAATTGTAGATTGAGCAGAACGATTTATCTGCATGTTTTTTGTCTGTATAAGTGATGGCTTTTCCATCTGATAGGAGCTCTGAACAGTTGTTCTAACTTTGGGGGAAAAATCCTCTTCATACACTCCAGTGTTATCTTCAACAGCCAATAATTAATTTTTTGGAGTGAAAATCATTGTAATGGAATTGACCTTTCCCTGTAGCAATAGGTTCAATCACTTCCATCTGTCAAAATCTCTTTGCGGGATTTTAATTAATGGTGAAAAATGTTTTCTCCCCATGTCAATGAGTTATTGAGAATCCCAAACACCTGAGTGCTTCATAATATTCTGGCAGTATTAAAAAAAAACAAAAAAAACAACAAAACAAAACAAAAAAAACCCAAACCTCCAAGATAAAGACAGATCTCCTGAGGCAAAATCTGGAAAGCAGTGGAACCTCGATCTTCTCCCACTTGATATTGAAGCCAGAAAATAATGAAAAATCATCAGTCTTCCTCAGCAGGCTAGGAACTGATGAATCCAGCTTTCCAAAGAGAAGTTTTGCAGCAACATGGCTCCACTCTTTCAGAGAGCTGTGTGAATTGTGTATGTATGAAAACAGCTTATTCTTTTTCTGCCACCCACATCCTAAAACTGTAAGTGTTAGCGGGAGTAGTAACTGGATTGCTGCCATAGAATTGTAGTCACATCTGTTTTCAATAGTCAGCTGCACAGATCCCCTCTATATCTTGCTGCCTTTTAAGCAACGTATGTTTTCTCTGGAGGGAAGGCACAAATTCAATGATAACTTGCATCTTCCTCTTGAGCAGCCGACCAGCTGAGTGTTAACTCAGATATATCTTGGCCACAGAGAATTGGCATTAAATTCATTGCTTACACACCACACCTACAGAGCTAGACGGGCACCACAATGCAGGAAGGGTTTGCAGTGTGCTGAGGACTGCATGTTTTTGCTGTCACGTCGAAAACTGCAAGCAAGAAAATTTCTTCCCAAGTTCTTTGAATATGGCATGTCACTTCATGGACATTGGGGTGTAAATTCCACAGAGCTGCCTTCAGTGTTTTGTTTTTGTGTATTGACATCAAATGGTAAATGCATTCTCTCTCTTCCTTACATTTTTGTTCCTGCAAAGCAGGTCATGTGAGTTATGGCTATTTTAATATCAGATGCTGTTACTCAGCTTTCTGGTATTTCATTATTCTTGTATTTAAGCTAAGACTACTTAGACTCTTCAGCTGCTTACAAATATTAGTCAAATAGGAACTCTCATAGAAGCCACTTTACACATTTCCAAGTGGAACGAGTCTGACCCCCCTCTGTGGCTCAGCAATAATCAGAGGCAACTATCGCCCTACGTACTGAACGCTGTCACCTTATGAAAGCACAACAGTTATAATGCACTCTGCATTCAGGCATGGTTGGTGCTTTCACTTCTTCTGACTATCCCTGCTAATACCCTCTGTTCTCAACTTCAGGCATGTTACAGCGGGCTTAGCCATTGCTGCTAAAAGGTGGCTGTGCTCTGCATTTGTATCTCAGTTCACAAAAGTCAAGCTGATAGTGTAACAAGACAGTGAGGAGGGTTTAGTTCAGACCCAATTTTAGTTATTGAGCAAATAGCAGCAGTGCTGCCAGCCTTCATTACATTGCAGAGACAGATGGTCTGGACTGAGAGACCAGCAATTAATGTACAATGTGTTCTTTGTTGGCACTTACCACAAAGGGATTTTTTGTGTGTATAAACTGTCTTATTCTTAAAGCTTATTTTGTTTTGTGACTCTAGTGTCTACGTGGAGCTGGAGGGAAATGATTCCATGTAGGCATTAAGCGGAGGAGTCATTCTGTTTTTTTCAGCTTTCATTCAACATTGTAATGATTGAACATAATTTTTAAGTTTTGAAATAATCTTTGTTATAGTAGTCAAGTCTCTTTAATGTCTCTTCTGCATTAAAATTAGTTCTTTGCCCCCAACCGCCCCCCCCGCC